>CM021100.1:106334419-106661493 GCA_007115665.2 Sequoiadendron giganteum | reverse complement strand
TTGTTTTTGGTGAGTGGGGGTTTTCCTTGGTCAAACCCCATTTTGGTAATCAAACCTTGAAATGAAATGAAACATGAAAAAGGGAATGAAGAATGAACAAATCAATGTTACCACTCAATAGACCCTTGAATAAACCTTGGAATGTATATCTACAAGTTACATGAAATGACTTCAATGAATGTGGATCTTGAACCTTGAATCTTTCTTGAAATAATGACTTTGAATACTTGAATGGATAATGAAATAGTTACATCATAATATTAGCTCCAAAAACATGCATGATGCAAGAAGAATTTGACATAACAATTGGATCTTGATTGCTGCAATAAAACTTCAATAAATATGCTCTTGAATGCCTTGAAGTTCTCCAAAATGCTCTTGAAATTGCTCTTTAAATCTCATAAAAATTGCTAAGTGAAATATAGTGAAATAACCTTATATTTATAGATATGTACCCTTAATTTCTCAAAATTCAAATATCACAAGACGACATTGAAATATAGATTTGAAAATTTAAAAATACCATCAAAAACACAATTTAAATTTAGGTCCTAGGTCCAACAGAGGACTCATTCACCCATGGGAAAATGGGTCTAGGTCCCTAAACCTAGGACACACATTGCTCAAGGTAAAGTGTTATGTTAAGGAATTAATGAATATTGGGTTTCCTCTTTAGGAAATGTAATAAAATAGGCTTGGAAAATGAATTAATTAAGGGATCCTTAAATATGTGTGAAAGTGTAAATAAATAAATTTTACAACACTAAAATAAGGCACAATTAAGTCCAATTTAAGTAGGAGAACCCAAACAAGTTTGAAAATGTAAAAGATATACATTTTCTAAACTACATATACTTCATAAATCAACTAACCAAATTTTATGTATTGTGCTTTGACTATATACTAATTATTTGAATAAATCAAGTTAATAAACAATATAAATCATTTATTTATAAATATTAAACAACTTACCAAGCTTACTAAGAGATAAACTTGAGCACTTTTTCATTGATTCTTTTTCTAACCGGCCTTTTTTCTATTCAATATGGTCCATATATATGGGTCAATCCAACCTAACGGATTGATTCCGAGTGAAAAAACTATTCTACTCAAGATGAAAAGTTATAAGTAATTTCAACTTAAAGTATATGAATCTTTAAGTCATAATAAGTTAAATAACAAAGATTGTAATTAAATTCATAGGTAGAATAGATAAATGGGTTACTTGAAAATTTCTAGTTCCTTGTCTAAGGGAGGGCTCTCATGAAGTTTATAGAAGAAATATTTTTGTGGAGTAAGGGGTCCCATAAGAAGAAAAAATATGCTACAAGGTAATTAATATCTTGTGCAAGAAAATAGGTGATGCAGGAGCATCCAAGTGCATGGGAAATCCTACACACACAAAAAAAAAAATTCAAATTGGGAATGGAGGTGTTGGAAATTTAAATTTATTAAATTTAGGGCTGCATGAAGCCCCACGCTCAGGATAGAGTAGGCCATTTTTTCATTTCAAAATCCTCCTATAAATTGAATTTGGTATTTAAACGTTCAACTTGGAGATGGAGAAGTTGCATGATGGACTCTAATTTAAAAAATAATTTTTAATTTCCTGCTAAATAATGGATGGGAAGTTGTTGGAGAATCTTCGATGCCTAGAGGAAGAATAAAAAGATGTAAATATGCTACAAGCATGCCTGTAAAAATCCACGCCCGACAAAGAGGAGGGGTCTTGTAGAAGGAAATAAAAGAAAAATACAAGTTTTGTAAATGAATTTTTGGTGAAGTCAAGAGTTAGAAGTGGTTTTTTGTTGTTATAATTGATTGAAGGTGTCTTGTTGCAGATTTTTGAATGTCGGAGGCAACAAACATGCATGTAGATGATTTCTTGTTCATTATTTAACTCATTAAACTATTGTTGCAAGCTCTTGAAACATTTAATCAATAAAATCAACATGTAAATTCTGAATTCCTTGTTATTTCTTGTGCTAGAGAAATTTTGAATATTCTCTCTCTATGGTTTCAATTCATAATTTCTTGGTTGAGTGATTTGGGTGTTGTTACAACTATTTGATGTTGCTTGAAGCTAGTTGTTGAATGCGGGGATTTATGGGTTTTCTAATTTTTCAACTATATAACTAGAAGGGTATTATTAGGGTAAAAATCATGATAAATAATTAGTTTCCTGAAGATGAATGTGGGGAATTTCATTATCCAAGTTTTCAGTTGAAAATTTATTTTTTTGATAGTTCAAAATAATTTTCAAAAAGAGATCCATCATGAGTTTTGAATGCATTTTGGAGTTGCTTGATTTTTAATTTATGGGGCTTCTATATCTATCTCTTATTTTTGGTGTCTTGAGGTAGCAATCTTGCATCAATAAGATACTCTACTTTTTTATATTTTAGATTTAAGGAGTGTCTTAAGCATGACAGGTTTCCTAAAAAAAATTAGTGGATGTTGTTGAGATTTTTTAGTAATATTTTGAACTAAGTGGTCCTATGAATTTGGTAGTGTAATTTAACCCCAATTTTTATAAAATTTGGTGGTCATGAATTTTATTATTTTGCATATTCAAATCAACAAGTAAATAATATTTTTGTTTCTACCACATGTCATTCATCTTTATTTTTTAAGATTCTTTCCAATATCTTTTTAGATTTTTCTATATAATTGTAGATTAAACATTCTTTGTTGCTAAAAATAATAATCATAAGACCAAAAACTTCTTGAAATTTTGGATTTTAAAGTGTTAAACTTATCCAAAATTCATAAGGTCTCTCACTTATAAAAACTCTTAAAAATTTCTTGCAACACCTAGTGAGATATTTTAGGAAGCATCTTCTATAAGACTACAACCTAAATATAAACTGTAAATAATATATTAGAAAACAAAATTTAATACAAACATATTACGTGTACAAAAATATAATATTATTAAATTATTTATTTTCAACAGATTAAAAAATTATATACAAACTAATTCTACAACTATTCAATTTTAATTAAAATATATATACAAAATCAAGTCAAAGATTTAACGAGTTTGTTTTGAATATGTTATGCCTTATAAACTAGCACTTCCATCTAAAGAAGGTTCAAGGATTACGTCGATAGAAAATTATATGTATGTTAATATGTTAGAGAGTAGTGTTTGTGTATGGATGCAATGTGTTGCAAGTTTTAGTTGTAGGTGATTGTATTAAACAATTAATAATAAGTGTTAAATAATGAAATAAAATAAAATTTGACAAATATAGATCTTTTCCACTTTAAAAAATCTAGATTAATAATGGAGTGAAATAAAATTTGATAAACCTAGATTTATTTCACTTAAACAGATCTAGATTTTTTCCTTAAAGAAATTAGGTATTATTTGATTTTGAAATATTTGCATACAAATGTAAAACATAAAGCAATGAAAATGGAAAGAGGAAGTTGCCATTAGATTGGAAAAAAATACTACAAATGAAAACAAAATGTTCTATCTCACTTTCAAATGATAAGTGAAATTTTGGAGGCTTTGATATTTTGTAGACTTTTATCATTAAACATTTACCTTCAAACATTATCAGATCCTACATAGGCACTTTTTCTTTAATAAATTGTGATGTTACTAATTCATTAGACCCAAGACTTGCTACATATATAAAATTTCTGGCTTGTTAGCCTAGTATTCTTTATTTGTATAAAGTCCTTTCAACCTAAGAGGTGGGGGGTAGGGGGGAATCCCTATAGATAGTGGGGGGGGGCACTATAGATAGGAAGAGGTAGGGGTGACACGTAGGTGTTCAAGCACCTAAATGAAATGCTATATCCCCCTACCAGTCGAGCCCCTACTCCTGTCGCACTCAGGGAAGGTTCAGATTCTTCAATTTCATGTCAGGGGAGATGTGACATATGTCAGGTCCGTAAGATACCATAGGTTTCGGTGTTCTATGATTGAACTCCGAGTAATGAGTAGGTAGTTCTCTTCTTCAGATTCTTCTATTCCTTTTGATTCTCCTCCCCCTGGAAAACAAATAGGCTGAATCGCGACACAAATTGTCTTTGTTCTTTACAATGAGACTTGATAGATGCACACAAGTGGGTTTGAAAGTTCTTCCCTCGTTTCTTCTCTTGAATAAGAAATCAAAATAAGACATATAACCCCATAAATTTATATTTCTATGGTTACCAATGATAACAAGGGGAATAAAATAAAAGTGATTCCAGGCTATTTGACCATTCAAATGGGTGTTAAATGAAGATTTTGTTCATCAATGCAGAGATTATAGGTGTCTTTGTTGTCTATGTTCATATAAATTCCAAAAATATTATGAGGGCATGATTGAACATTCTTCTAGCATGTAGCCATCTAGAAAAGATAACTATTCTAGATCTAATATAGAAAAATGGAAAACCTAAATAATAAAAACCTTAAAACCAAAATGTTACAACAAAGTTAAAGTTTCTAAAGAATTTTTTTTTTACAAGCTCTACTCTTGGAATCTACCTACACCATATGGAAACTGCATGCTACTTGACTAAATTTTCATCTATCAGGTATGTGGAGGATCATGATGGGCCAAAAAGTGGCAATATGTAAGTGATATGATGGCCCATGTGGTTGACAACTTTTTTTTTACCCAAAATTGATTAAACAAAAAGGGTTTTTAGAGGAGATTCTCAAATTTCCACCAATATAAATTATTCTTTACTTTGACTTTAATAAATAATTATTATACATTTTTATTTGAATTACGAATAAAGTCTTGATTGATAGGTTGATTGAAAAACATCTATAGCTTTCAAACAATATCACATTTTTTGAATCCGAAACATGCATCACATCTTCACATACTATAGGATTAAAAAAAAATTGAATTTCATGAAGTTTTGACCAAGTTAAGGTTGTCAGACATACAAGTTTTATATTTTTTCAAAGTTGTAATAAAAAATTCATTATTAATTATTTACTTGGAAAAAAATTACAAAAAAATATGCATCACATCAGGACATGAGTCCTCTATTAATATCTAAAACATTATAAAAAAATATTATCATTTTATTGTGGTTAAGGTGGTTAGACAGACGCTTCTTATTTTTTCCCTGAAATTTAAGTACTACTGCATTGAAATTTTAAATTTTCACCAAATAGATTTTTTTTTAAAAAAAACCTAGTAGTTTAGAAACTACATTCAATTTTCTATAGATTCTATTCTTACATATTTTTGAAATAATATAGATAAATTATTCAAATTTTTAGGTCAAGTTGCCTAACTATGATTTTTCTACATTTTATCGCCACCTAAGGGCCTATTTTTTCCATGATGATCCTGCACATACCCTGCCACTTGTCACTTTCCTACCCTTTATGTTGCTTCTTCAATTGCCCCACCTGCATTCCTTCCATGCACACAAAGTTATACCCTCCCTACATATATATATCTCCTCTTACTCATGTTTCTCCATAGACAAATTGTCTACTAGCCCTTGCACATTTGCAAACCAATTTATCCAAAAATGAATCATACAATGGAACTACTTAAACATTCAAACTATTCAGGTTATCAACAACTATTGTCATTACAGAACTCAACTGTGTCACCTGCTAGCGATTTTGAATGAGATATTGGAGCATTTTTCTTTTCCCTTTGTCTACAAATGGAGAAATTGAAGGAGCTCAATAAACTGGTTCCAGTCACCTTACCGATTGATACAGATCCTTCAAATGCTAAAAAAATTATTGATGTCATCTGGAAGTAACTTGATCATCTCCAATAATGCTCACTTGCCTCACTATACCAGTTATTCCATTGCTTTAGTTTCTTTGGGTTGTATCCCATACAGTTGAAATCCATTAGTTTATAATGGTGATATTTCCAATCCTAGTCATGGGGAGTGGTTCATAAAAGAATAACTAGAAATTCCTTATGCATTCCAAAGGGTTGATGCAATGTTGCACGAGAATAATTTTGAATAGGAAGTAGTTTGTATTCAAAATTCATTGGAGACATTAGAGGTTTGTCTAATTCATTTACTATTAACATACCATTCCAAATGTACCAAAAAGAGCAACACCATGTAAATAAGGAAATCAATAAGTTAATAGTGTTTGTTGTTACTCTTTGTTATACAACTAGCATGCAAAGAGCTAAGATGCAGTCGTATATTTCTCAAGCTACTGGAAGCTATTATAAAGATAGGTAAATGCAGAGGACATGATCAATCAACTACAAAAAGAAGAGAGAGTTTTATCTTTTATAAAGGACACCACAGAGTAATTTCATGGGGATTGTGAAAAGGAAGAACTGCACCCAATTCACATTTTTTTTTATTGTAAGGGACTTTTTAGCCATTATAGACAAAGTATGTAAAGAAGTGAGTAGAATGAAGAAATTTTTTCAAACTTATACACAAAAAGGATTTTCCATAATTTCCACAAATAACTCCTCTCATTCTCTTTTCTCCACAACTTCGGATAATAAGCCGGATGGTTCTAGAAAAGAAAGTGTTTTTCCATGACATACATTTATTGGTCATGCAGAAACCCTAGCTTGAGTAGATAGAAATATTTTGTCATATTATGTAATGTAGGAACACACACAGAAAACAAAAGCGAACACAAACATTGCTCAACCCTG
Organism: Sequoiadendron giganteum; assembly: GCA_007115665.2. Classification (NCBI taxonomy): domain Eukaryota; kingdom Viridiplantae; phylum Streptophyta; class Pinopsida; order Cupressales; family Cupressaceae; genus Sequoiadendron; species Sequoiadendron giganteum. The sequence goes on along the minus strand of CM021100.1, from coordinate 106,654,870 downwards.
TGGATTTTATCATTTTTTAAATAGGAACTTAATTACCAATACAAAGATAATAATGAAAGCACAACTATTTCATTATTTGGTCCAACTATTTTTGTATGTAGTTCTCTTTCACTATAGACTAGTGTGAGATTGTTGTATTTGAAACATGTAGGCTAGTGTGAGATTTTTGTATTTGTAGCATGTGTGTCCTGCATGCTCCTTTCATTATGATTGTATATTTTGACACAACATCCATCATTCCCTTGTTGCTTTCTCTTGCAAAGGAAAATGAGTGGGCCTTCCAGTTGGGAAGAATAATAAGAATGAAGAAGAAGAGGGTAAGGTGGAATGAAAAGTAGTAGTGATATCATGGAGAGATACACAGGTGAGCGCAATGCTAGTGATAAAGGTGGAGAAGTAGAGAAACCTATAAAAACACCCACCAATAAAAAATTATCTGAAAATGGTTTTGTGGTAACCTATTTACGGTGTGAGATAGATTTTAGCTCAAACTGCATTCACAATATATATAGCCAATCAGCTAATTACCTTATAATGGGAGTGAAAAAAAATGATGGAAAAAAACTGATTATGGACTCTAATATTAATGTGAAATTGGTATATATGCCCTATTTTTCAAATGCTCTATTTTTATTGTTCTAGAAACTGGCTAAATTTACAACTTACTATTTAAAAATATAAAATATGGATATAAAAAAAATAATCCATTTATATATTTATTTGAATTTTTTTTTAGCATAAAAATATAAAAATGCCTACATACACTTTAAAAAGTTTTGATACTATTTTTTAGACAATTTTCAAACTATTTTATTATTTATGCTTTAAATGTAAATATATGGTTCTATATAAAATCAATGTTTTTAATAAATTATATTTACGCTCTTGTAATTATGGATAGTGGTGATGCCAAAAATTGGCAAGGTAACAACCTTTATGGGAAACTTAGTTAATGGGGGATTGATTGCACTAAGCTAATTGACCTCCGGATTTTTAAAGAAGTCAGCTTCTTTTGTAACTAGGGTTTTGAATGGGAAAAGGAAGTAGATAAAAAAAGAAGAAGATCTAACTAGGGCGATGTAGCAAGATTTAGATGTAAGGCACAATAAACCTACCTTTTGGATGCGATTTAAGGGTCGTTCAACAATCTGCTATGTCCTAGAATGACAAAAATTAAAGATAGAAGCCTCAATAATTCATCCAATGACATAAAATAATCTTCATGCACATTCACTAAAAAGAGGACTCAAATACATGATCTAAACCAACAAACTTGCATTAAAATTATAGAATTTCTACAAATAAACCATTCAAAACAATAATGGCATAGTATAAATTTTGTCACATAGCTTAAGAAAATAGAAAGACCAAAAAATGGCATAGTTTGTGAGTTCCTTTGCAATAATCTAAATTAGTAAAAGGCCTAGTGTCTCTTATGAAAATTTTTTCACTTTCGAACTCATTTTCTGAAGCAAGAAGAAATATTTAAAGCAAACAATCCCACCACCTAGCAAGCCTTTAACAAAAAAGATTTGGTATCTTGAGCAATGATACAGAAAAAAATTCCCTCTGATCGTTGTAATAGAAAATATTTGGGCCATGGCACGTAGATGCTTTCTAGCCAGACACATCCCCTGGAAATGATGGCAATGGTCCTATCTTACCTTGTGTAGACAAGTGTCACCTCCCAACAGAGGCAGTTAGAACATGCGGCGACATATGGTAGCTTAGAATTTTCTCCACTCCTTCCTTTAATGAAGACCCACCGAGGGGATACATGGTGACAATTCAAAGCCCATGGTTCATTCTCTCCTCCCTTTGATGAAAGCTTGTGTCAAGAAGACACTTAGCAACATGTTTACAATCAACACCGACTATGGGGGCCGCCAAAATTTTATGCGAACAGAGGCTACGTGGAATGCAAACGGAGCATGATTAGAAAATGAAGGGAAGCATCTGAAAATAGCCCACACTAAAGACACATAGAGGCATAGTAGGAGCGAGTTGAGAAGAAAATGGAAGAATCCCTTTGGAGAGTGCTAAGAAGCCATGTGGAAGCCGTCGACAAAGTATAGAAAAAGAAGGCTGATGAAAGGCTAAGGGTAGCAAGTTGAACATATTAGGGTCGGGATGGTACTTAGAAAAAAACAAAAATAAAACCTAAAGGGAGCTCGAATAATTTTACATTCACAACTTTTGGTGACTACTAGGGGCGTTTCACCTGCGAAACAAGGAACCCAAAATTTTATATGGCTTGCAGACCATAACCTTATCCATAGGGCAACAAAGTCAAAGCTTATAAAGAGATACATATATAGGCAGCTAGTTAGCCTCAGATGGTATCAATACATTGTGTAGATTCTCTTGTGCTCTGCCTAGGTCAATGATTTCTTTATAAGGAAACACCTCTAGTAAACCAGCCCCTGACTCACATTGGAAAAGTAGCTATGCAATTAAATGAATAACACCTTCAATGCCTATTGTGGTAGGAGGTTGGCTGAAACTATAGAAAGTAGTTGGGTCTTGCTCCTTCTCTTCAATTTTCACCGCAATTTACTCAGTTGTGGTGACTGACTCCTATTCAAGAAATGGGGATGGCATGCCCATATCAGTTAGCCGAGAGAAACTTTCCTACATGCTGTCCATAGTCCAATTCAAGGTAGCCACAAAGGTGTTATTACGAAGGATGGCCAAGTGGCATTGGATGAATTTGTTCGCCATCTTGGCAGAAACATTTTGATCCTTGATCCTAGAATTTTCTAATTTTTCATCAAAGACCATGTATAGCTTGCTTAGAAAACTCTTTGCCTTAGGAACCCTTTCCATTATGAACCATGATAACTACTCAATTATTCTATGAACCTCTCTACTCAATTTTGTCATCACCGACATGAATCGGAGCATTGGCTATAGTGTTAGGCAGAAGGCCTTAACCTTTTCTCAGTATGAAATATATAGCTATTGAGCTATTGGGATGAGTTCCAGCTGAGCAACAAGGACCTAGGGAGCACTTCTTAGAAGGGAAATCTCTATATCCTTTGAGCAGACATCCTTTGTCAATTTCATAATTCTCTTATTTGTGGATGCAAGTTGTCCCTCGATGTTACTTAGCTCTTTAGACCATTTTTCTTCGGCCCTAATCTTTTTTATTGACTTTGTTTCAAGGAAAATCTTCGTCTCCTAAAGCTCCTTTTCTAATTGGGCCTTTCAAAACTCAAAATTTTCCTCCTTCTCTTGCATCTTTTTCTCGAATTGAGCATGTTATTGTTCAAACTCTTTATCCTTTTGTTGCATCGCCTGCTCCACCAAAGTTAACCAGTTTTGATAGTCTTGGTTACTCTTCTGCATCACATCGGCCAGGGTGAGGTCAATGGATTGGAACTTTGTCAGTTCCTCTCAGAATCTATTATTTTCTACCTTTCCTATTTGCACCTTTTGTAATAAGTGCGCAATATCAGCCTCCATTGCCTTTTCCTTTGCTTGCAAGACCTCAACCCTATCTTTCACAAGTCTCAACTCCTCTTCTTTCTTTTTTAGTCGGTGAATAGACTTCAAGAATTTTGTGGTCACCACCCACTACATTTCTTCCATGAGTTCCACCTTGTCTTGTGGTCAGGTTGATCTCAAATCAAATCCCACAACATACGTGTTGTAATCATCCGACAACGTATCCCCTTGTAGTTTGACAAATTTCGGGTACATCGTGGAAAAATTCAAAATTTCTTGCATTGCATTGTAAACGATATACACCTTTGGCCCCTTTGCCCTTTTTTCATCCTTCACTTTTCACTTTTGGATCCTAAGGGCCCGTGCTTCCTTTATACCATCACCCTCTACTATAAATTGGTATGGTGACTAAACTATCCTACCTGCAAAAGGTGCACCAGGAGGTACGATGAAAGGGAATATGAGGGTAGTGGATTTGAGCACTTTCCTTTTAGGGAGATTGATAGTCTACACAGAGAAATTGAGAATTTTCCAAAGTTCAATCTATGAACCAACAGGAGAACTCATGGGTTGTTTCGACGATTGTGGGCTGATGGAGGAATCCAATTATTGGGTGAACTAGGTTGTGCTTATTTTAGTAGTAGGAGGGGTTTCAATTGAGTCCATACTTGAGGAAAGAGAGGCAAGAGCAAATTGGGCAGTGACAGAGGGTGTAAGGGTCCACAGAGGAGTTAAGAGAAATGCCCTCATTTGAGAGAACTAAGAGAGACCTCCCACAACCATTTTGGTAGAGAGATAAGAGGCATGGCCAAAAATTGTAGTGATGGGTGCCACAAAGACAACAGGGATGACCAAAGATTGTGAAGTTAGAGAATAAGGAGAAAATGTCACCTGTTGACTGGATGATTGTCGCTCTTGGATCGTCACAGTTTCTTGGCCTATCGTGGGTGCTTTCAAACTCTCCCCAACAATTATTTTTGTGTGCTACCATTTGGCCAGTGGGGTGTCCTCCATTTCTTTGGTTTTCGATTGTTGATGGGTCACTCTTGTCCATGTGGAAGCCCAGGTGAGTGTTTGCAAATATCTTGATTGATTTAGCCACACATTTGAAACAAATCGGATAGGCTGGTCCATTGCCTTTCTATTTTGCTGAACAAAGGTCGACAATACTTCAAATTCTTGCTCATTGGGTTCTTCACCAAATTCATTGCCCTTATCCATGCTTGAGTCAAAAATAGGATGTCATCATCCCATATCTCATCAAATTTGTCATCCACTGCCACACTTCCATAATCGGCCTTGTCTTTGTCGATCTCTTAGTGGTATACCCAAAAAGATTTGATTATTTCCATGCTCCATTCTTCTTATTTTTGTAACTTTTTGAACAAGGTTCCTCCCATTTTTTGCTTATCATCATACACCACCATAGGGAAGTAGAACTTATGCAAAGGTGACATGTTATCCGTTGTAGGAATGTGGATTAAATCAACTAGTAGATCATCTTGATCTCTTAGCAGGTTCTGCCTCTTCTCCCAGTAAGGCCATGGGTTGTGTGTTACCTTGAAAAATTTGTTTGGCACATCATTTTCAGGGTTATACTCCTAGTTATCACAAATCATCACCAGCCCGAGATGAGCCAACTTATCCTCCAGCAGGTCATGTGTTTGTTTCTTTTTCATGACCACTATTTTGAAATTTTATGGGAAGTCAAAGAATCCCCTCTTTTTGGCCTTCCCTCTGCAAAATTTGACATCAATAAGAGATGCCTGCCGAAAATTTTTGAGGGCTATCACCTGATTCGTGACATAGGTTGGAAGGAAAAATGGTTCTTCGATGAAACAACACAGTCAAATGAATGTGAAATATGCTCTTAGAAACCAATCACATTTGGGAGTGAGGTTATGCATATATGTAGTTTTCTCCTTGGTTAGCTAGTCAAAACCATCATCCCCTTGTAAATCTTGCAAAATCAGAGTAAGAAAATAGTATGAAAATGCATAATAGTCATAGGTAGAAGAGAGGAGAGGATTCCATACAGAAACCAACCTTCATTTGCCCAACTCATCAAAATAAGACAACCTCGTATACTTCTTAAACAAATTAGGGTTCTAGTGAAAAATCATGTGAGAAAGGAAGGAGAAAACCTGAACTTTCATTGCACTGGGTAATCCCTAATTTTCCCTAGCATCTCATCAACAAGGTATTGTGAAAATTCATTCCAGAAAAAGGTATGCTTCTTGTGGAACTGAAATCCTAGACCCAACTAAAACTCATACACATCCTTGTTAGTGTAAAGGCTACAAACAAATTCCATCATTGAGAATACATCCTGCATGTTCGTGGGGAAGGTGATGAATGTCATCATAATATTTGGTGGTTTTTGATTATTTGCATTAGGTCTTTTTGTTTCTTTGTTTTAAAATTCCATAGCCTTTTTCATGCCTCTCTATATTGCCTCTCCCTGTGCTGGGTTGAATGATTCTACTTCCTCTAGTCTGGAGTTGGGTTGAGGGGTTCACAACATATTCTAGATAGCTTCTACAGAGATATTGACCTTTAATCTCTGACCCTTGATGGTGCTGGTGTATAGGTTGAAATGTTTGATGGCTGCATCGATTAGTTCTGGGCAATAGTGAATAAATGGGACCATATATTGTGGGAGCCCATGTACCATACCTTTTGAGTCAATGAATTTGGGCCAGAGGATACCTTCATTCTTTCACAAGCCGCCTCCCTAAAATTCTTTGGGTTTTTTGCAAGGATGGGATCATGAATATTATCCCAATACTCCCTGATTCGGCTCTGATCTCTATACTTTTTGGGCTTCTCCAAAACCTTCATATTAGCCCATTCTGGATTCTCTAGTATACCAAGAAAAGCGTAAGAAAGTTTTTCAAAAATGTAGACGGTTGATGATCTATGCATATCATCAAACAAGCTCTGCATTCCTTCTCCCTGGGCCTCTACTCATGAATATTTTTGGGAACTCTTTGCCATTTCCTTTGGCTATAGATTTTTGCCTAACTCAAATTTTCTGCAACTTACCTCGGCTTTGGTTGCACTTGAAAATTCTTTTTCTCTAGGTAGCGTTTTCTGAAAGGCATTCATAATATAAAAAACCTTTTGCATGTGATACTTAGCTATTTCCTTCTTTGGGTGGCCAACAATGCTCGCCTACTTGCATTAAATTCAACATGAACTACTAGTTATTTTCTCGTGCAAAGCAAATTACTTGCCATTTTGAAATGAGAAGAATTCATAATGATCCTTTGCAATGATGTACTTTGGTGTGATTTTTCTTGGAACTTGAGTTGATGATTTGAAGATAGATTAGGCATCGTATGTTGTGGAAACTAATATCCCAAATAGAATAATTACACCAAAGTATGAAATAAGTGTCAAAAATATTTGCGTTCCTTTTTGGATTTTTTGAAGTGCCTGCATAATGAAACCTCAAGGTCCGACCATATGGACTACCATTGAAGACTACCACCAACTTATGCTAATTAATTAGATTCCACTAATCTTGCATGCAAAAAATCATACCTACAGATGCAATTGGGTTAAAGTTGTGAGTGAGCCTTGGTGCAGTTTTTGAGGTGGTACTTGATTAACCTCATGCTTATGGTATACAAATTACCATGCTTATCCTTTCCATTTCTATAAATAGGTGCCTAGGCAATAGTGAAATCACACTTAGCAACTTTTGGCAAAATTGGTATTGGGTGATTGGCTTAGCATTTGGTGTTTGCAGCTTGTGTAGTGTTTGCATAGATTTTAGATTTAAATGATTTGTATAGGGATTTTTTCTAGCAGTTGTATAGAGCTTGTCACCATGAATACCCTAATTAGGCTAATCTCTCATAAATCTGAAACATCTTTTATGGGTTTAGATATTGAATAGGAACCTTAAGAGGATGACCAAAAATGAGCATTCCTTGGCCATCATAGCATAAAATTGGTTATGGGATGTGACTTCCTTGAATATGAGGATAAATATAGAGTTAACACTGATGTGTTCTCTCACTTTTTCATGTCAATGCTCAACATCTAGATTCCCAAGCCACTCATTCTCCACCTAGTAAAAGAGATATTTCCAAAGAAATATGTGAACGGCCTCAAAGAGGTGGTGGCGAATGCTCCATTTTGTGGAGGTATTCCAATTTCAAGTGACCTTTGAAAGTTCATTGAAGAATACATGGTTGTACCGTGGTTACATTTTTATGATATCGACTGGTATACTGACTTCAAGAACCTCATGTTCCCTCTGCCACTTGTCATTGCTCCTTTGCATGGTTTCGCTAGCCAAGTCGCTGCCTTTGATGATGAAATGGTTCCAGATGCTACCATTGATGTTTCCCTTGGTGCCACTCATGCTCATGACTAAATATTTTTCTCTTTTCATGTTTCAAAAACTAAAGCTCATTATTCTATTTTTGTATATATGCCTAGAAAAGGCCTTATAGTAGCCGTATGAAGAAGACATAGAAATATATATAGGTATATACTTTAAAAGTGTGGCCTCTAAGACATTTTGATAGTGTATTTAGAAAATTATATAGATATAATGAAGATATGACTTATTTTTAAAAATTGATGTCTCCTTGGCTTGTTCTGCAATGTGGGCTATCACTTATTTTCCTGCATATGTATGCTTATTTCAATTCATCCTATGGGTATTATTTTTCTTTGCCTCATGGGTTCTTTTAAATTTTTCTTCACTTTACGATAATGGGCTCCATTCACTTCTAATTCTCACATTTGAAGAATTAATTATGAAAGACCGGCTAACCAAAATGAAAGGGAAAGAAAAAATTTTAAAAACACTATTCACATATTTACATGGCAGAACAATTTAAATTTAATTGAATAGCTTTAAGTGAATCCCATTGATCAAGATTCCCAATGGTTCATGTTACATGGTTTCTAATTCAAATGCATTATGTTCCTTGCACTGAATTATTCTGAAGGGGCCTTCCTAGAGGTTGTCGAACTTTCTATGCTAACCTGGATTTGCAACTCTCTCATTAAATTTTAGCACTAGGTCACCACACTTTAGACATTGGTCTGAATATTTCTTATCAAACCATCTCTTAACCACCTACTAGTGGTTGATCATAGATATCAAGGCCTTTTCTCTTTTCTCTTACACTTCCAACAACTCGGCCAACCACACTTCCATTGCGCCATTTTTCTCTATCTCAAGAAATTTGAGTAATTGCATTGTCAAAATATCCATGAAGATAGGCAATAGAACCTCTTTGCCATATACTAGCTCATATTGAAAAGTCTTGAGGACTTACTTAGGAACTATGCGATCTGCCCAAAGTGTCGCTCAAAGATTTTTATGCCATTCCCACTGGTGCTTTGAACCAATTCTTCTAAGGATTCAAACTAAATTTTTATTAGTCGACTATGTCAGGCCATCACCCTATCAATAGTAATTTGATGATGTTTTTCAGAAAATTCCATGCGTGAGTGAAAATTAACATACCTCAAAGCCTAGGAAATCTCTAGCGTTCTCAAAGATGATGGTTTTAGGAGGGATTAATCTCATCACGATCTCTTTGAGAAATTTTACTATCTCCACCTTTGTTGCATTCTTCAGGGGCATGGCTTTGGTTCACCTTGTGAAGTAGGATGTGGTCATTAGAATCCACTTATGTCCGATGTTGGAGGCAGGATTGATCATTCCAATGAAGTAAAGGCCCAATTATGAAAATGGCTCATCAACCACTATTGGGTTGAGGGGAATTATAGAATGATTTCTTCTTCCGAAAAATAATTGGCATTCTTTGCAAGCTTTAACCAATGAATAGGAGTCATTGAATAGCATCGACCAAAAATACTCGGTGCACATGATTTTGATGGCAGTGATTTTAGCAGAGAAGTGTGTTGAAACTGTAAAATTTTGATAACCTCATTAACCGTTCATGCTTATTAGTTTCCCAAGAGGTTCATATTACAGACATAAAATTTCCTCACATAGCATTTTCACTAAGGTTTGGGTTAAATTTTGTCATATATCCCCATAAAATTTATCTAGCATTAAATCTTTAACATTTGAAAATATCAGCATAAGTTGATGCAAGTCTCACTAATAATGATATACATCTCTTCAGTATATCGGTAAGACATCAGAAGTGTCATACTGATGAGGATATATACCAAGAGAATGCGGGTTCACATTTTCTATTGGCAAGACAAAAGGTATCAGCGTGACGATGTGAGGTCATATCGAGCTAAATTAATTTTTACCGATTGGAATATAATAAAGTATATCGGCTAGACTATAGTCATTGGCATGAGATTTCAAAAGACTATCCAAAGAATTCACTGGTCTTGCCGATAAAGCAAAAAGAAGACTCATTTGGTAAGACAATGATGTCGGGGAGAGTTCAGGGAGCCTTATCGACCCCTCATGTTATGCTGACAGAACTGAGTGTATACAGATAAAATTTGTCGAAAAGAAAATGTGTGTGCTCTCGCCAAAGAAAAAGTGTATCAGTGAGATAAGTCTCAATGGGGAGATCTAAGAGAGGTCACGATGAATATCATTCTATTGGCAGGACAATTACTTGGTCTCAGCAACTTAAATTGACAAGGGGAATGTCTTGGTGAAACAAAGAGCCTTCGAAGTGAAATGAAGAATCGTTGGCCCGATTCGTTAAGTCTAGGCAATAGTTTTCTTTGGTAAAGGTCATGGCGACATAAAAAATTAAACAGGAAAACTATCAGGGAGACTTGTGATGTCGGGGGAACTACAAGATGTCTTAACGGATGTGTGAACATTGAACAGATGGATCGGCCAGAGATTTGAAATGTCTTGCCGATATGACACCTGATGTGATAGCAAAAATTTAAAACAACTTGCTTCATTCATGTCTCAGTGGAGACATTAATGGCACCACGAAGCATAAAATATTTTGCAAATCAGGGTGACCTCAATTGATATCATTTTTTCACAAAATTGGCAGCGAAGGCGAGCAAAGGAACGAGCAAAAAAATTGGAGCGTTCGTCTAACTTGGCTTTTTCAGGAAAAATATAGTAAGTTCCTCATCCTCTGAAAAATTGTAAATTTCAAAGAATGGAAGGTAATAGTTCATAAAATATAAAAGGAATAAAACATGGGGAGGGTATTCAACCAAAAGGAAAAAAGAAAAAAATTGAAATACAACCAAAGGGCACCAAAAGAAAATTAAACAAAAATCTCATAGACCAGCTACCTGGTTCAGGACCTAAAGCTAGGCGTTTTGCACAGATTAAGGTGGAAGTAGATAAATTGGATGAAAAATGTAAGTTCATAGGAGATGTTTGGACCCTAATTAGAGGATACAAATTGTTCAGTTTCCACTACCATAGAAGAAATCGCTCCGAGCCAATATGTAACCCGTGGAGGCTTAATTTGGGAAAACTAGCGTGCTCTAATGTTTTTGTTGATGTCGAATTGGTGAAATTATTGGATGGTCATTATAATCCAAAAAATAAGGCTATATGTGATCTATCTGGGAATCCATTGATACATGTGTCTGAGAATGCAATTAGTGAGGTTTTCAAATTAAAAGGAATATGCAGTGAAAATATTATAAGTGAGGAGCTTGAGAGTGAATTCAGAAGAATGGACACCATTTATAAGGGCTAGAGATTACCATTACACAAAATTAGACATGGTGTTAAACCGACTCCAATGGAAGACAATGACGGACCACCATTTCATGTGGATCTCTTTGAAGCCTACATAGAGTACACTTATTTTTTAGTTGGACAAGTATTGGGGATGGAGGTCCTAGAGCATATGACAGTTGTACCTATGGTGATTGTTGTGGATTTTCAATATCATAACTCCAGGTCATTTGATTATACTTCACATGTGTTTAAATAGCTTGACGTTGGGTTGATGGCAATAAATAATGGAGCCTTTGTCCTGCACCTCAAGAATTATTCATTGTTGATGCACATGGTGCTATATTTTGGACTAGAATTAGGATTGTGGCCCCAAGAGCTAAGAATTTTGCAATTTGAAAAGGAAGGAAATCCATTGCCTATTCAGTTGTGGACTTTTGTTTGGGACAACAGTTTTGCTAATTCTAATTTCTTGCATCTTGAAGAATATTTTGTAAAGCCATTGTACAAATTTTATAATCATCCCTGTGACTATTCCTTGTCTAATGAAATAAAGAGATTTCTCGGGCCTAAGGATGTTAATGAACCAATTAGCCACAATTGGGGGATTGGTATTGTTTAGTAAATGCCACAATGATTAGGGTTTTTGGCTTTGAAATTACTCCATTTATTTTTTCTAGGACAATTCTAGATAGAATTGCATACTTAGAGATTGTTAGGCAAATGCATTTCTCCAGTTTCATGAACTTAAGCTCTTATGGGAAGCAAGATTTTATTCCAAGTATGTTGTGTTTTGGTGATTTTACTGTGTTAGCTAAGGAGGGATACAATTTGATTTTGGATAAGTTATTGCATTATGAAATGAGAAAAGCACCTTCAAAGAAAAACTTTGATCCAGAGGGATATATCCATTATGCTAGATAAAGGATAAACTTTGGAGGGTATCAACATGTGCCCTATTAGTCTGATAACATAATTAGAAACTTGGAAGTAGAAGAATCAAAAATGGTAATTGAGAAATATGATAAAGAATTGTTAGATGTTGAGATGTTGTCTTCTAGTAAAGAAGTATTAGAGGCTAATAGGCCACAAGGTCCATCCAGAAAGGTATCGAGGACAAGAACTCAGGATTACACCTATTTTTCCAGAGAGATAAATGTTGAGGAAAGTATGGATGTGGATACAATACATGAGGAATATAGCTCTTTTATACCAAATGATGGATTTGTGAAGACCTCAGAATTCAAAACATTTTTTATACAAACAAAAGGGAAAATAAATAAGAGGACTGGTCGACAATGTCACACTAGGAAATGAGGAGCATTTGTTAAAAAAATTGAGGGATGAAGTGGATAAAGAGATTACAGGAATGACTCCTGAGTAAGGGAGATAAATGTTGGAAAAGGCTAGTGTCATGATTTTCCCAGGGCTAGATCTCAATTCTGCATTGTTTTTTGACATTTTCCTGAAAGACAACAATGCTACACATAAGATCAGCATAGAAAAGGTGTTAGAAGTATATACAGGATCAAAATACAATCTTGATGAAGAGACATTGATGATTTGGGCTTTATATCCCCCCCACAAGAAGTTAGTTGTCATTGATATTGAGAAGGCATTTGGACATGTCATGACTTTGAAGGCTGGAGAAGCTGATCCAATTGCAACTGCAAAAATTGGGATCAATATAGCAAAATTAAATAAAGCCCAAATACAAGCATTGATCAGAGAGAGAGTAATGTACAAAACCAATAGTGAAAGCATACTAAGACAAAATGAATGTCTAAAGGACTTGGTAGGTGTTGCAATAGGGCCAACAAAGATGCTCACCCAAGGTGAAAGTTCACAGGTGAAGGACCATTGGGAAGGATCAAGTGCATACTCTCAAGGGAAAATGTACACACTTACTACAATAGTCAAAAGGAGGAAGCCTGCTTTAACCACTTGGTTAAATAAACTTTGGGGAAAATATTCACAATACATTAATGCAATAAAAGAATACAGGAGAGTGGACAAAAAAATCCAAGAAAAACTTGAGGAATTAAGGCAAAAGGATACTCCTAATAATGTAGGGATTGAAAATTCTCATCGTATCATGGATAAGCACAAAGGATTCTTTGAGGAGTTACAAGAGGATGTGCAGGAATTGATAGAAGCCACCGAGAGAAGATTGACTAGTTTCTATGATGATGGAGGAGAATTAAAAGAAATGGCTACATGGAAAAACGAATGTGAATTAATACTCTAAGAGATGTTAAAGACAACCACTACAAAGGATGCAACGTTGGATGAAGCATGTGAACAAAATGAACGAATGGTGATGATGGAGATCATGATCCGCAATGTGTTAGGAGATGCAGATATGCATAAGTGCCGCGACTACACAGTGCACATGTCTAAATTTCACTTGTGGCTTAACAAAGCTTAGTTAATGCAAATCTTGTTAGAGTTTTATGCTTAAAACATTTTTTGAAAGGACACGTCCTTCCACCTACTAAGTAATAAGTATCTGTTGTTTACAAAGAAGAAAAAAAAGGATTTCTAGATAGAAGATAGTTAGTAGGAGATACAATATTTTTTAGAATGTTTGAAGGAACCATGTTGCATGTATAAGATTTGAAGAAGATAATGAAAGACTTATGATTTGGTAGCTCTATTATGGTATCAGTTGTTTGTTAAATTCTCTGCAGTTATTTGATTGTCTCCAATTCAATGTTTCTTGGTTATTTAAGTTGAAATATCAAGAATATATTCAATTTATCAGAGCACGATTGTTGTAACTGTGTGATTTGATTAATCGGGTTCTTTAAAGAAGATTTAAATTCCTTTCAGTCAATTATAGTCATCTGGGAATGTTATTTGGATCAGTAAGAAGAATCGGATAATTAGGATTAATATTCTGCCTCAAGTAGGGTTTATTAATCACATTCTTACATGTTTATACCAGTTATAAACTTATATATGCCAAACGATTGGAGATTTTTCTTGATAAAAGCCACTCATCAGATACTTCCATTTGACTTCATTTACCCAACAAGGAACTGGTCTCCCTTACTCTCATTACTTAGTTTTATCTATTTCACTTGACATCTGTTAATTGAACATACCAAATTTAGATCCTATAAGATATTGCATATACAATTTATACCAAAATTAGACCATATCTCTCCACTATCAAATTGCCATCGTGGATAGTTTAGTTAAGTAGGAAGCATAATTCAAAATCTATGTCTTTCATATAGGTGCACCAACCTAGGTTTAGCAGAGCCTTAAGAGTAGAAGGTTCAACTATATTGGTTGGCCTTGTTAGTTGGCCAATAATGTTGTGAGAGCTTGGCAACCTCTCGTGGTTCATTCGAACCAGCATTTTTGAGACCCAACAAATTGGCGACTCTGCTAGGGAACTTGAGAGAAATTTGGTGGTAGATAGCCTTTCCATATAAATTCATTAAAATAGAACCACAATTAAAATTTGAAAATCGACTCCGCTAGGTGAAATAATAACATCTTTTCTCACTTTTAGAAAAAGTGGGTGGTGACACTAAATGAACAAAAGCATTGAGACTAATACAATAAGATACAAATCAGAAAGGAATCGACCTAGAGTTCAGACCATCACAGCTTCTCACAACATACAAGGAAGGAGATATTTTTACAAGGAGGGGGATGGTCCTAATGACAAAGGTAAGTGAACCTATAAAAATGATCATGGCAAGAAGGTATTCAATGACCTAGATCCAGCTGCAAAAAACTAAATATCAAAACCACTGATGGAAACACACAACTCATACAAGGCCTTAAAAAATGAAAATAACCCATCTAAAGAGCTTCACACTCCTAAAGAGAAGAGAAATCCCTTCCATCGAATAATCCATGATAAAGATGAAGAGTTCATGGTTGAATTTGAAGCTGAAAAGAGGAGAGAATTTGAATGTGATCAAAGAGCTGCACTTTTTGAGGAAGGACTTGAATATGAGGCATCATCTAAAGAAAATCATGAACTCATGACCCAAGATGAGACAGATGCATAGTGGGAACGTATGAGGCAAGAAATAGAAAGGTCAAGGATAGAATATGAGCAAAGGCTTTAGGCCATGAAGGAATTTGAGAAATTGAAGTTACAAAAGGCTCGGGTTAAAACATCAATGGCTAATTCACCCAAATATATGCCCCCTCATAATAAAAACAATATGAAGCCATCAAATTCCCCACAGGCCCACCGAAATCAGCCAAGGAATCAATATAAAAACACAAACGCTCCACCAAAACACCAAAACTTTCAGCCACCTTCTCATCAACAATATGTACCCCCACAAGGTCAGCAATATATGGCAAATACTAACCCATTGTACCAGCATAAATATTTCCAAAATCCCCCTCCACAATACACAACCATGATTAGACAATTTGATCTTGTTGGATTTCAGATATACCCTTACCCTCTGGACAACAATTGGAGGAACCTAGTCCCTAAGTTCACAAGAAGTAATGCAGTTATAGCTGAGTAGCATCTGAGAAACTTTAAAGCAGTTATTCAAGACCTGGATATGCAATATGAGGATGTACAGATGAGAATATTCATGATGTCACTGATTGAAGATGTCAAGGACTGATTTAACAGTCTACCAACAACATCCATTTATTCCATTCATGTATTTTATGAACAGTTTCTTCAACAGAATGGGAATCAGTGTGCGTCATATTTTTCTTTCCACGAGTTAGTGACTATCCAAAAGTATCAAAATGAGTTAGCCTATGATTTTAACCAAAGGTTTATTAAATTACATACTAAAATACCTTAGGGATCCAAGTTGGTTGATCCAACTGCGTTGAGTATCTATTTGAAATCCTCTAATCCCAAGACAGGATATGAATTGAGAAACAGAGATCCTATGAATCTAGTTGAAGCCCACAAGATAGCATTAACTATTGAAAATAATAGGAAAGTTGCAGGGATATTTTCTAAAAGGGAAAACCCTATGGCTCCCCCATATGCTCCCCCAAATAGACAAGAGAACACATATAGGAATGAAAGACCAAAACTGCATGACATGCCTTATAATACAAACTGGAAGGATGGGAAACCAGTAAATGATAGACCAAGAAATAAAGAAAAATCGGATCCATTGAAAAGGAAAGGGGCATATATGGTAGATAAGAGTCCCTAGTGCTCAGTTTGTTATGCACCCAATTCCCCAAAGCATTGTGGTACAGCTCAGCCAATACCAGAAGAAGACACACTAGAAAATGATAGTGGTGAAGACAAAAATGTCTATTTAACTTCCCACACTCTTAACTCTTCGGAGTGGGAATATTCATCTTCCGAGGAGGAAGGATATGAGTATAATGTTGATCACAAAAAATACAATATTCACATGGCAGAGCAGCATGTTTTTTTTTATCATGAAGAAAATGATAATGAGCGAAATCCCCATATTGCATCATGTCAAACTAATAGGTACAATGTGAGGAGACCAAGTGAAGAATAAATTGAAAGGTTGACTATTGCAGCAGTGGAGGAAGCCAGAAACAAATACCCGTTGAGGAACAAAACAGTGAATAGAGATGAGGGTGTCCCAAGAGGAATATTTGTAAAAAAATAAAAAAAGTATGAAATGAGACATCAAAAGGGATAGATGATAAGCAACCAGAAAAAAGGGAACAAAAGGTATCTCATAGGGAGGAAAGAAAGAAATCCCCATTGAAAAGCAAAAGCCAAATCAAGCATCCAATGGGGAAAAGGAAGAGAACAAGGGAGAATTGATAGAACCTAAAAGGGTGATAAGAACTGAAGGTGCATCCTTTGATTTCATACAAGCATTATCTCAATTGAAGATGTTTGTCCCATTAATTGAGATGATGAAGATCAAGGAATATAGGGAAGGTGTCATACAAATAATGTCTAATGGGAACCAAAATATAAACCCAAAAAATAAAGAAGTTTTTGAAATCAATAACAAAAGGAAGGAGGTAAAAATTCCAAAAGCCTACCTAATCAACACACCACAGATTGACCCATTCTTTACCACTTTACTCATAAGTGGAAAAATAGTAAGAAATTTTATGATAGACTCAGGTGCCTCCATGAATATCATGCCAATAGGGGTAATGAAATAGCTTGGTATGTGGATAGATTTGGAAGGAGGTAAATGTTATGCCATGGATAGCAGGCATGTTCCAGTTGTAGGAATAATGAAGAATGTGGAAGTAAGATTAGCAACTTACCCACAAGCTACCTATAATATTGACATAACCGTAATTGACACACCTCCCTAGTTTGGAATGCTTCTATCAAGACAGTGGATTGCAGCAATAGGAGGCAATGTACAGTTTGATTTATCATATGCCACCATACCAGTGAATGGAGAAGAGGTCAAGTTATATAGGGAACCCAAAATGAATCAAATTGTTGAATATTCTCCTCAAGAGAAACTTAATTCTTTCTGTGATGTAGATTTGGGGAGTTTAAGGGTATAATTAGCTCAACCTGAATTGGTAAACAAAGATCTAATTGATAAAAATATTTCTGAAAATCAACAAGGGGTATGGAAAATGTACTTTGATGGGGCCTGCAGCCAAGAAGGTAATGCAGCTATGATAGTTTTCATATCGTTTGATGGTTCAAATTTCAAATATTCATTTTTGTTAGCATTTGAATGTACAAACGATGTGGCGAAATATGAAACTTTGTTGACCGGATTGAATTTAGCTGAAACACAAGATTGAACTCTTAACAATTTTTGGAGACTCGAAGCTGGTTGTGTCTCAGATTAGATCAAAATATGTAGCAAAAAATAAAAGGTTGAAATAGTATAGGAATGCAATATGGGATACAATCAAACTATTTGATGCTTTCTCTATTGATTGGCTGGACAGATCAAAAAATATAATGCCAAACTTCCTAGCCAATGTAGCACTAAGACAAGATAAGATCACGCTAGGAGGAATATCCCAAGTTGAGTTCAAAACAAGACCTGTTGTACCTAAAAATGTATATAGTTGGCAGGTTTTTAATGATGACATTGATCTTTTAAAATTCCTTCACTGTATAGACCAATATGAGACTCAGGAAATTGATTTCAACACCTGTGTGGAAGAAATAAATGGAGAACAAACATTATTCGGAAAGAAGGTCTTACAACTTAAGACTAGTAAACTTCCCAAGCAGCTAGTAGCATTGGAAAGAGTATACGATGGAAGTGATTGATCCCTTATGAAACAGACACCATTCAAAAGGGAAGATATTGAAGAAATAAACTTAAGGACTGAACTGTCACCAAGGCAGGTATATATTGGGAAGCAAATAAGCCCGACTATCCGAAGAATGTTGATTTCATTGTTAAGAAAATATAAACATGTGTTCGCATGGTCTTATGAGGACCTCAAAGCATATAGGGAAGATTTATTTCAACATGAAATTTCATTGAAAGCAGATGCAAAGCCATTTAGATAGAAACAAAGGTTAAGGTCAAGGAATCTGAGCAATACAAAAACAACTTTTACAACCCCATGGGGAACATATGTCTATGTGAGAATGCATTTTGGTCTCACAAATGTAGGAGAAACCTTTCAAAGAGCTATGGACTTAGCATTTGCAGACTTGATTAATTCTATAATGGTGGTGTATGAAGATGACCTTACTGCTTACTCAAAAAGAGATGAAGATCATGTAGAGCATCTTGAAAAAATATTCATTAAAGCTTTAGAGTATGGCATTAGTTTGAACCCTAAGAAATGTCATTTTTTTGTTACAAAAGGAAAACTCTTAGGACACATTGTGTCAAAAGAGGGAGTTAGAATAGATCCTGAGAGAGTTGAGGCTATAGATAAGGTCCATATCCCTAAAACTATAAAAGCCATCCAATCATTTTTTGGGCAGATTAATTTTGTTAGGAGGTTTGTGTCCAACTTTGCTGAAATTATCAAGCCCATATCAAATATGCTAAGGAAAGGACAAAAAATTGAATGGACTCCACAAGCATTAGAAGCCTTTGTATCCATTAAAAGAGCCATTAAGGAAACCCCTATCCTCAAATCTCCCGATTTCACAAAACCTTTTCAAATATTTTTATTTGCTTCCTTGCACACTATAGTTGTCGTTATGTTACAAAAAAATGAGGATGGTCATGAGCAACCTGTGTCCTTTTTTAGTAAATATTTGCAAGGATTGGAGTTGAAGTATGAAATAATGGAAAAACAAGCCTTTGCACAGGTAAAAGCCACAAAATCCTTTAGACCGTATCTTTTTGGATCTAAAGTGATTGCTTATGTCCCTCACATAATTGTCAAATACAAATTTGACACAGTCAAAAGTAATAGGGAAGAGGTGCAAGTGGATTAATAAAATTCAGGAGTTTGATATGGAAATATAGATTACTAAATTGATAAGAGGCCAAGGATTAGCCAACTTAATGGCAGAAGCAAATATTGAGGCAAATCAAATTTGCAATGTGGAAGAGGAAGGAAATGCAATTGCAAGTATTGAACATACACCTTTGTATATAGACATCATTTATTACCTCAGAAACACAAATTTCCCTTAAGGATTCAATGATAACCAGAAAAGAACTTTGAAACTACATGCCTTTAAATATGTATTCATATAAGGTGATTTATTTTGGAAAAAAAGATATGGAATGTTGTTGTTATGTTTAGATGAGTCACAAGCTAATAATGTTTTTAAATAAATGCATGAAGGGGTCTTTGGAGGCCATTATTCTACAAATACAACTACACATAAAATCCTTAGGGTAGGTTATTATTGGCCAAATTTTATTAATGAATTGTTTTCATATATAAGAAAATGTGAAGCATGTCAAAAGTTTTCAGGAAAAATGAAATATCAGTGAGCTTTACCACTTAGACCTATGTAGGTTGAAGCCCCTTTTCATCAATGGGGGATTGACTTTATTGGGGAGATACAAGAGAAATCAAGTGGAGGACACAGATGGATACGGGTAGTCATTGATCACTTCACCAAATGGGTAGAAGCAATCCCAACCAAACAGGTGACAAGTAAAGTTGTGATAAATTTTTTGATGGATAACATTATTTCCAGGTTTGGTATGCCACTAAGATTAATCACATACAATGGGATGTGTTTCAGATCAAATGAGTTTAAAACCTTTTGCAGTATGCATGGTATTGCTATCTCTTATTCTGCCCCTTAACACCCACAAGCTAATGGTCAGGCATAATCTAGCAACAAAATTCTTCTAAAGATCATTAGGAGAATGCTAGGTGGAAATAAAAGATATGGTATTCAAAATTTAAATTGGTTGTATGGGTAGATAGGATCACTGTCAAAAAAAGCAATTGGAAAATCCCCATATGAACTAGTATATGGAACACAAGCCAGAATGCCTTTACACAAAATCTGTTACTAGTTTATAAATTTATTCTTCAGGAAGACATGAAGGTTCCTGAGCCAATGGAAGAGAGAATGGAACAATTAGTAGAACTTGATGAAATGAGAAGATTGGCCCAAAACCAGAACATGAAGTTGGAAACACAAATGAAGTATTTGTTTGAAAAAAAAGAAAAAAATAGAAAATTTGAAAAGGATAATCTAGTATTGATGAGGAATGCTAGATTCCAGGAGAAAGGAAAACATGGAAAATTTGAGGCTTTATGGTTAGGACCTTTTTTTGTTGTTGGAAAGCAAGGAGAGGATTCATATTATTTGCAAAATATGAGTGGTGGAAAACAAGAGTTTTCTGTACATGGGCAATTCCTAAAGAAATTTTTCTCTTTAAAATTACAGAGGATCAAGAGTTGCCAGTGCATGGAAAACTCTTGAGAAAACCTCTCATAAAATTTCCATGCACAATAGTATAGGGAATAAAGGGTAAAGGAAAATGCTAGTACATGGACAATCCTAGGATCCCTTATTTAATTTTTCTCCATGTATAGTAGTTTAGGATCATGTCCATCTCCACCTGCTTTCATCCATAATGCTTGGTCTCCTCACAAAGAGATTTGGATCCTTGCAATGATCTCACAATCATTCATCCCCAGATGGAGCCACTATTGGAACTATAAAATTTTGATAACCTCATTAACCCTTCATGCTTATTAGTTTCCCAAGAGGTTCATATTACAAACATAAAATTTCCTCACATACAATTTTCACCAAGGTCTGGGTTAAATTTTGTCATAGAGCCCCATAAAATTCATCTGACATTAAATCTTTAACATTTGAAAATATCGGCATAAGTTCATGCAGGTCTCACCAATAATGTTATACATCTCTTTAGTATATTGACAAGACATCAAAAGTGTCATACCAATAAGGATATATACCAAGAGAATGTGGGTTCACACTTTCTATCAGCAAGACAAAAGGTATCGGCGTGACGATGTGAGCTCATATCGAGCTAAATTTATTTTTACCGATTGGAATATAATAAAGTGTATCGTCCAGACTATAGTCATCGGGGTGAGATTTCAAAATACTACCCGAAGCATTTGTTGGTCTTATAGATAAAGCAAAAAGAAGACTCATTCGGTAAGACAATGATGTCGGGGAGAGTTCACGGAATCTTACCAACCCCTCATGTTATGTCGATAGAACTAAGCGTATAGAGATAAAATTTGTCGAAGAGACAATGTGCATGGTCTTGCCAAAAATAAAGTGTATCGGTGAGATAAGTCTCAGCGGAGAGGTCACAACGAATATCTTTTTGTCGAAAGAAAAATTACTTGGTCTCGGCAACTTAAGTTGACAAGGGGAATGTCTCGGTGAAACAAAGAGCCTTCAAAGTGAAATGAAGAATCATTGGCCTGATTCATTAAGTCTGGGCGATAGTTTGCTTTGGTAAAGGTCATGGCAACATAAAAGCCTAAAAAGGAAAATTATTGGGGAGACTTGTGATGTTGGGGAAATTAAAAGATGTCTTAGCGGATGTGTGAATGTTGAATAGATGGATTGACCAGACATTTGAAATGTCTTTCCAATATCACACCTCATGTGACAGCGAGAATTTTGAAAAATCTGCTTCATTCATGTCTAGTGGAGACATTAATAGCGCCACGAAGCATAAAATATTTTGAAAATCAGGGTGAGCTCAATTGAAATCATTTTTTCACACAATTGGCAGCGAAGGAGAGCAGAGGAATGAGCAAAAAAATTGGAGCGTTCATCTAACTTGGATTTTTTAGGCGAAATACAGTAAGTTCCTCATCCTCTTAAAATTGTAAATTTCAAAGAATGGAAGGTACTAGTTCAAAAAAGATAAAAGGAAGAAAACATGGAGAGGGTAGTCAACCAAAAGGAAAAAACAAAAAATCTGAAATAGAACCAAAGGGCACCGAGAGAAAATTAAACCAAGATCTCATAGACCAGCTACCTCATTTAGGACCTAAAGATAGGCGTTCTACACAGCTTAAGGCGGAAGTAGATAAATTGGATGAAAAATGTAAGTTCATAGGAGATGTTTGGACCCCAATTAGAGGATATGAATTGTTCAGTTTCCACTACCATAGAATAAATCGCTTCAAGCCAGTATGTAACCCGTGGAGGCTTAATTTGGGAAAACTGGTGTGCCCTAATGTTTTTGTTGATGTCAAATTGGTGCAATTACTGGCTAGTGATTATAATCCGAAAAATAAGGCTATATGTGATCTATTTGGGAATCCATTGATACATGTGTCTGAGAATGCAATAAGTGAGGTTTTCAAATTAGAAGGAATATGCAATGAAAAGATTATAAGTGAGGAGCTTGAGAGTGAATTCAGAAGAATGGACACCATTTATAAGGGCTAGAGATTACCCTTACACAGAATCAGACATGGTGGAAAAATGACTCTAATGGAAGATAATGAGGGACCACCATTTCATGTGGATCTCTTTGAACCCTTCATAAAGTACACTTATTTTTCAGTTGGACAAGTATTGGGGATGGAGGTCCTAAAGCATATGATAGTTGTACCTATGGTGATTAATGCAAATGTTCAATATCATAAATATAGGTCATTTGATTATGCTTCACATCTATTTAAAGAGATTGACGCTGGGTTGACGAAAATAAAGAATGGAGCCTCTGTCTTGCACCTCAGGAATTATTTGTTGTTGATGCACATAGTGCTATATTTTGGACTGGAATTAGGATTGTGGCCCCAGGAGCTAATAATTTTGCAATTTGACAAAGAAGGTAAGCCATTGCCTATTTAGTTGCAGACTGTTGTTTGGGACAACAGGTTTGCTAGTTCTAATTTCTTGCATTTTGAAGAATATTTTGTAAAGCCATTGTACAAATTTTATAATCATTCCTGTGACTATTCCTTGTTTGATGAAATAAAGAGATTTCTCAGGCCTGAGGATTTTAATGGACCAATTAGCCACAATTGGGGGATTAGTATTTTTTAGAAAATGCCACCATGATTAGGGTTTATGGCTTTGAAAGTACTCCATTTATTTTTCCTAGGACAGTTCTAGATAGAATTGCATACTTAGAGATTGTTAGGCAAATGGATTTCTCCAGTGTCATGAACTTAAGCTCCTATGGGAAGCAAGCTTTTATGCCAAGTACGCTGTGTTTTTGTGATTTTACTGTGTTAGCTAAGGAGGGATATAATTTAATTTTGGATAATTTATTGCATTATAACATGAGAAAAGTGCCATCAAAGAAAAACCTTGATCCAGAGGGATATATCCATTTTGCAAGACCAAGGATAAACTTTGGAGGGTATCAACATGTGCCCTATCAGTTTGATGACATAATTAGAAATTTGGAAGCAAAAGAATCAGAAATGCTAATTAAGAAATATGATCAAGAATTGTTAGATGTTGAGATGTTGTCTTCCAGTAAAGAAGTATTAGAGGCTAATAGGCCACAAGGTCCATCTGGAAAGGTATTGAGGACAAGAACTCGGGATTAAACCTATTCTACCAAAGAGATAAATGTTGAGGAAACTATGGATGTGGATACAAGACATGAGGAATATAGCTCTTTTATAGAAGATGATGGATTTGTGAAGACCTCATAATTCAAAAAAAATTTATACAACCAAAAGGGAAAATAAATAAGAGGACTCGTTGACAATGTCACACCAGGAAATGAGGAGCAATTTTTAAAAAAATTGAGGGATGAAATGGATAAAGAGATGACAGGCATGACTCCTGAGAAAGGGAGAGAAATTTTGGAAAAAGCTGGTGTCATGATTTTCCCAGGGCTAGATCTCAATTCTGCATTGGTTTTTGACAGTTTCCTGAAAGACAACAATGCTACACACAATCTCAATGTAGAAAAGGTGTCAAAAGTATATACAGGATTAAAATACAATCCTGATGAAGAGACATTGATGATTTGGGCTTTATATCCCCCCCACAAGAAGTCAGTTGTCATTGATACTGAGAAGGCATTTGGACATGTCATGACTTTGAAGGATGGAGAAGTTGATCTAGTTGCAATTGCAGAAATTGGGATCAATATAGAAAAATTAAATAAATCCCAAATACAAGCATTGATCAAAGAAAGAAATGTACAAAACCAATAGTGAAAGAATACTGAGAGAGAATGAACATCTAAAGGACTTGGTAGGTGTTGCAATAGGGCCAACAAATATTCTCAACCAAGGTGAAATTTCATAGATGAAGGACCATTGGGAAGGATCATGTGCATACTCTCAATGGAAAATGGACACACTTACTGTAGTAATCAAAAGGAGGCAAGTTACTTTAACCAATTGGTTAAATAAACTTTGGGGAAAACATTCACAATACATTGATGCAATAAAAGAACATAAGAGAAGTCACAACAAAATCCAAGAAAAACATGAGTAATTAAAGAAAAAGGATACTCCTAATAATGTAGGGATTGAAATGCTCATCGTATCATGGATAAGCACAAAGGATTCGTTGAGGAGTTACAAGAGGATGTGCAGGAATTGATAGAAGCTGCTGAGAGAAGATTGAATAGGCTTTGTGATGATGGAGGAGAATTAAAATAAATATCTACATGGAAGAACGAATGTGAATTAATACTCCAAGAGATTTTAAAGACAACCACTACAAAGGATGCAGCGTTGGATGGAGCATGTGAATAGAATGAATGAATGGTGATGATGGAGAGCGTGATCCACAATGCGTTAGGAGATGCAGATACACACGAGCATCGAGACTACACAGAGCACATGTTTGAAGTTCACTTGTGGCTTAATAGAGCTTAGTTAATGCAAATATTGTTATTGTTTTATGCTTAAAACATTTTTTGAAAGGACAAGTCCTTCCACCCGCTAATGTATAAGTATTCGTTGTTTACAAAGAAGAAGAAAAAATATTTTTAGATAGAAGATAATTAGTAGGAGATAGAATATTTTTCAGAATGTTTGAAGGAACCATGTTGCATTTATAAGATTTGAAGAAAATAATGAAAGACTTATGATTTGGTAGCTCTATTATGGTATCAGTTGTTTGTTAAATTCTCTAGAGTTATTTGATTGTCTTCAATTCAATATTTCTTGGTTATTTAAGTTGAAATATCAAGAATGTATTCAATTTATCAGTGCATAATTTATGTAACTTTTTTTTGATTAATCGGGTTCTTTAAAGAAGAATTAAATTCCTTTTAGTTAATTACAGTAATATGGGAATGTTATTTGGATCAGTAAGAAGAATCAGATAATTAGGATTAATATTCTTCCTCAAGTAGGGTTTATTAATCACATTCTTGCATGTTTATACCAGTTATAAACTTATATATGCCAAACAATTAGAGATTTTTGTTGATAAAATCCACTCATCAGAGACTTTCATTTGACTCTGTTTACCCAACAAGGCACTAGTCTCCCTTACTCTCATTACTTAGTTTTATCTATTTCACTTGACATCTGTTAACTGAACATACCAAATTTAGATCCTATAAGATATTGCATATACAATTTATACCAAAATTAGACCATACCTCTCCACTATCAAATTGCCATCGTGGATAGTTTAGTTAAGTAGGAAGCATAATTCAAAATCTATGTCTTTCATATAGGTGCACCCACCTAGGTTTAGCAAGGCCTTAAGAGTAGAAGGTTCAAATATATTGGTTGGCCTTGTTAGTAGGCCAATAACATTGTGAGAGCTAGGCAACCTCTCGTGGTTCGTTAAAACTAGGGTGATCCCACAATAGTGGTTTATAATTTTTGGCCAAACTAGACACTGAAAGTATTATTTTTAACTAAATCTTCATATTCGGGCACCTATAATGGCTAAACCATGAGGAATTTGTAGATGATGCAAAATAGGATCTCATCACATTTTGTCTTTAGATTCTAAAAATATTTTTTCCAAAATTTTTGGAATAATATTGCACTTCTTTTTCTATCTCCCAAGAAAACTTGTTTTTTCAGAAAACAACATTTTTAAAAAGTGACGCTCACCATATAAAACATAATTTTTTTTGTATGAAGGATAAAATTCTAATTTTTTAAAATTTAGATTTTTAATGACAATATCTAGCACTTTAATTTTGTCTCATGGTTTTTTATTGAGTATTTTTTTCTTAATAGATATTCAAAGTCAAACCAATTGCAGTTCAAACATAGGGGAACTATATACAACATAGTTTTTAATGTATGTACCAAAATTCATTTTTATTTTTTTTAATGGATTAAGGACATCAATACCCAGCATGAACATATTTTTCAAAAATTTATTTTGAGATTTTTCTATTTTTCCACATGTGCAAAATAGAGAGCTTGATTTTCAGTGAAAAACCTATGTTTAATAAAACTAAAAAAACACATACATAATAAAACCAAAAAATATTAAAATTATATTTTTGGCATAGCTCATTTCAAGGAATACCATAATCATTTGAAATAAATTTTAAATGAATTCATTTGATCCCCCAAAAGGTAAATCAAAAGTGATTTTTTATCAGCATTTTGATAGGTGTAAAGGAGACTCATTTATAGGTATGGTTTAAAACTAGCGAGGTTATACTTGTTAGAAACCCTAGATCAGACATACAAACCTAAACACCTTCCATAGAAGAGAAAACATCAAAAAAGCAGAGCTTTACATGCCAATGTGCAAATTGATATATTCAGGAATTAAGAAATTAAAATAAGAGAATTGCTTTATAAAAGCAATGTATGCAACCCTAATGTTGACCTACAAACAACTCAACTAAATAAAGCTTACTTATTAATTAAGTAAAATAATTATTACCTAAGTAAAGTTATGCAAGCGTAATTAAATATTAATTACACTAACACCCCCCCCAATAAGTGCAACTTAGGGAGACTAAATACACATGCACCTGAAACTAAGATGAATGCAAGAAAGCATGAATGGGTCCCGGCAACAAGGCCTGATCAGGTACCCATGTACAAATGCAATAATGAGGTAGAGAAGGAAAACCCAGTGGGACAACCCCCCCTACAATGAGATGACTATTGCAAAGAACCATTGGAAGAACTCTATAAAGTAACACTGGAACCAAAATCTGGCAAGCAAGGAAAGATACTTCTTTCTACTACTAAAGTCGGATGAGAGTGACTGATTGACTCAAGGAATCATCATAAAAGCAACAGCAGACCCAATGCCATAGAACACTCGAACACTCCAAACTGGAACAACCCTGGAATCCATAAAGCAATAGTAGATGATATGATGATGATAGAATCTGGAAGCCGTGAATCTCGATGTTGATGCCAAACTGAGACTAAAAATCTTCCATGGGAACAAGTACCATAAAGAATCAGGAACATTAACCACAAATGTAGTGGCCCTCAAACTGAGATGGATCCGATACGGATCATTAACCATAGGCTCTCAATCTAAAGTGTGAACCGATATGAATTTGATATATGTCAAACTAAGACAAAAATGTGGCCAAAAAAAACTAAGAAACCAGATTACAACGCATGTGCATTTCCATCAAAATACAATGAAGATCAAAGTGCATGCACACTCTAATTAGATTATTATGCAAGAAAACCCCCAGATGGAACTTTATATCAGTTCATTTATTACAATACCCAATGATTGCAAAAGGAGAAAATGCATAAACATAAAATTAAAAAAGACCTCAGATCTGTGTAGAGGACTGAACCACCTTTCCAATCCCGCAAGAATGGCGAAAAAAGGATCACCGAGACAAAAGATATGCCCTCCGGAGTGAAAAACACAAGTTCTGAGTTCAAGGACCTGCAACATAAAACTAGAACATAATCAGGAAAAATAACCTACACCAATAGAACAACATTGGAACTAGCTTTCCGGTGATATCTCATTTTTGTAAAACAGAGATTGTATGCAAACAATACACCCAATTTGGTGAAAGTGCTCCAAAATGGCCAATTTCGCCTACAGGTAGCCCAGGGGGCTACAAAAATTCGGCCCTTGGTCCTGTGCATGACCAGAGGCTGGCAGATAGGGGGTTGGGGTGGAGCCCATGGTCACCCATGTGACCTATGCTGGGGCTGACGGGTCGGTCGCGGGCTGGGCGCATAGCGCTCGGTCCCCCATATGACCACGGCGGCTGGTGTTGGAGCCCGCAGGGGCTGGTGTTGGAGCCCGTGGGGGCTGGACCCGGGTTGGTAGCCGGTAGGCGGAGCCAGGCTAGCAGTGGTGGTGGGATGGGGGAGCCACCGGTGGTGGTGGCCGCCTAGTGGCCGCTCGGTGGCGAATCCCTTTTGAACTGCAAGCATCGGCACGACTCTCAAAAAAAGCACTGTTTATTTTTTTTTTAATTTTCGTTCAAAAACCTGCCTCGAAATGTGTGCTGAGAAAGTCGTACGGCCTCCCTAGCAAAAAAAAATTGCCCTCTGAACCAACTTCACCAAAATCAATGAAACGAAGGGTGATCTTAGGGTTTTGGGGCACTGCGAACGCGATGGCAGTGTCTGTTTTGCTCCAAGATTCTCTAAAAAATAGACTTCCCCCAGAGCTTCCAAAAAATCAGCAAATATGAAACCCTCATAGATTTGGAAAATCATGACCAAAATCTGCAAAATGAAAGCCAAACCTGACTTTTTCCAGTGCCCTGTATCCAATGGTGAAGCCCAATCTAATCCAAGACATTACATAGATAAACTCAAGACATGATACCCTCGAGGAACCCCGAACGAACTCTGCAATGGATTTCTCCAAAATTTGAGAAGGGGCTACATGTCAAGGCTCTGATACCATGTTAGAAACCCTAGATTAGACATGCAAACCTAAACACCTTCCATAGAAGAGAAAACATCAAAAAGGTAGAGCTTTGCATGCCAATGTGCAAATTGATATATTCAGGAATTAAGAAATTACAATAAGAGAATTGCTTTATAAAAGCAATGTATGCAACCGTAATGTTGACCTAAAAATAGCTCAACTAAATAAAGCTTACTTATTAATTAAGTAAACTAATTATTACCTAAGCAAAACCTAAGTAAAGTTATGCAAGTGTAATTAAATATTAATTACACTAACACTATCCAAGGGGGTTTGATCTAAAGTGGTTTGATCAAACCCTCTTCCATTGGAATCCTTAAATGGAAATTTTCAAGGATTAAAACATTATATTTTTTAAAAATATGTGATTTCAGCAAAAATTAGTTCCTCTCATAAATTGTAAACCAGCTTTGTGGGATCACCCACCAGCATTTTTGAGACCCAACAAATTGTCCACCTGCGGTGGTACTATGGAAAGTGTCGAGGATTATTTTATCCTGTTCTATAGTGACACACCGCAACATAACATTGTTGAAGTTTCTCTTGAATAGGATCCCTTCAATGAGTGCATATCCACTATTCTACATTTGATAGAATCTTTTGCTTTGAGAAGGAAGGTCAGGCAAATATTTTCTCATGTGCATGAATCTTACTCTATCCGCCAGCCAACAACCTTCTGCTCTTAACTCATTCATTAGAACCAACTCTAGTTGTTCTTTTTAGACTATGATCTCTTCATCACGTGCTAGATATTCATGCAGTCCTCTTCCTCGGATGGTTTTTGTAGGCTTGACCTCAATGTCATATTCAAGGATCTTGGTGATCCAATTAGCCCTTTTTTTTATGATTTCTACTTGCATTATGTATTCACATACACTAGAATGTGTGACATAAACAACCACCTTGTTGCAAGATATTAGGTGTCACAACTTCTTGAGTCCCTTAACTATTGCGAAAGCTTTCCTCTCAATGAAGTTGTAGTTCATTCCATATTCTTTTAAGGTTCAGGAATTAAATGCTATTGTATGTTCTCCCTTTCCTTCATCATCTTTCTGAGTTAAGAAAGTAGAAATACTTGACTTACTACTGAATACATAAATTATGAAGTCCTTTGATAATTCTAGATTAACCAGTACAGGAGCTGAGGAAATAGCATCCTTAACTTTCTCAAAGGCTTATCTAGCTTCTTTAGTCCATTTGAATGTTTGATCCCTTTTCAGCATCAGGGTGATTGGCCTAATTATTCCTACAAAATCAGAAATATATATTCTTACAAAATTCAGCTTTCCTAAGAAAGACTAGACACCTTTCTTGTTGACCAGAAGGGGAAGCTCTTTGATTGCTTTCACCCACTTAGGATCAATTAAAATTCCTTCTTTGGACACTACGTGTCCCAATAGTTTTCCTTGCGACACACCAAATTTATTTTTTATTAAGTTCAATGAGACCCCAAACTCCAGGAATTTTTAAAAAAATATCTCAAGGTGATCCAAATGATCATCCTTATGTTTGGAGAAAACAATCAGATCATCCAAATAGACTAGGATAATCTTGTTGACCAGTTCACTAAAAGTGATATTCATTGCTCGTTGAAAAGTGGCTCCTACATTTGAGAGGTTGAAAGGAATTTTAACATATGCAAATTTTCCCCACTTGGTAGTGAATGTGGTCTTGTGTTGATCTTCTTCTTTAACCTAGATCTTATTGTAGCCCGAAAATCCATCCAACAAAGAAAACATCTCTAAACTTGCTACATTTCGCAAGATTGATTCCATGGAGGGTAGTGGGTAATGATCCTTTAGCGATGCCCAGTTTAGGTCACAAATGTAGACACATAGGTGGATATATCCATTCTTCTTTCAGATTGGGACTAGGTTGGATACTCATGTTCTATGTTTGATTGAGAAGACAATCCATGACTAGATTAGCTTTGTTAACTCTTGCGCCATTAGCATTTCAATCTTGGGAATCACTAGCCTCTGTTTTTGACAGACTAGTTTGGCCTCTTCTGTCAGCTCTATTGTATGTCGGATGATGTCAAGATCATATCCCTTGAAGTCATTATATGACTAGGCCACAACTCCTTGATATTATTTTCAAAACTTGATGAGGCTTTCTTTATCATAGTGTGGGACATCCTTCTCGACTTTGAGCTTTCTTCCCTCTCTGACTTGAAGGTCTGCATAATCGCCTTTGTCTGCTACAAACTTCCTCTTATAATTTCTTGCATCATCACAACCAAAAAAAATTCAAGAGTGACCAAAACCTTCGAAAGCTTATTAGATATTAGGTGAATGATTTGTCCATCATAGGCTTCAATGATATTTCATTGCATTTGGTTGAAAAACTCTCCTGAATATTGGATGAACGAGGCGATGTTTTCATCACTCTCAAATAGTTGCTAGCTCTAATCACTATTTGGAATCACCAATCACACTATCACTCGTATAGAGTGTCTATTATGCATTAGGTCAGAGCCTAGTTTGAATTGGGATCCGATTACGGTCATGCGATCCACATTGACATTTTATTTTTGGGGAACTATTTGAATGTTGAAGGCTTCAAAACCTTCAATCAAGTCCCAAATTTTATGTCTATAGGATCTCATGCAGACATTCTTGGCTATAGAAATTCCCCGAACCTGGTTGACCACTAGTTCGGAATCTTCAAACACCATTAAATGCTTGATGCATATCTGCTCTGCGACGTTCAAACCTTGCACTAGGCCTTCCTATATAGCTTCATTGTTCGAACAAGTGAAATGGAAATGAAATGACCAAAGTGTATTTTCATTGTGTGGAGATTTCAAACATATCTTGGCTCTTGCAGCCACTTTGCATCTTGTTCCATCAAAGTGGAGCATCCATAGTTTTGAAGCTTGGTTATTTTCGAGTTCCTTCACGACTTACAAAAGCACTTGATATTCATCATAGATTACCTAGGTGCCCAACCCGGTAGCATGATAGTTGTCGAAAGGATCAATGTATATGTATTCACTAAGAAGGGATTCTTCTTGATCAGTCTAGTCTCTAGTTTCCTTCTTATCCTCGAGTAGATCGATGCCATAAGTTTCTTCCTTGTTGAAAGAAGTATGTGCATCTTAAAATTTGATCCTGGCTTCATCAACATGTTTTGAATGTAGAGGTTCTAATGTTATCTTCATTTTAGCTCTGTGCTTGGTCCTAAGAATTAGGTGTGATAAATCCAAAGAAAGGTATCTACCTATTTTTTAGGTGAATTCCTAGGATAGGCAGAGGCTGAACATGGGAGGAACATCTATGATCATAGTATCTTGTGGCACTATGATGGTAGGGTAGGAGAATAATGTCAAGGGAATATCTTTGATGACCCCTACAATTTTGACCTTATTCCCATCCAACTGCATAACTCCTCTCTTTAAGGGCTCATAGTTAAGTCCTAAGGCTCTAGCTATCTACTAATTGGGCATGGATGTGGTGTTGGCACTAGAGTCAATCATGGAGTTTTGCAACAGTTTCTTCCCCACAATAAGATTTAAGAAAAATGGCTTAGGTTTCGGTGGTTCTTCTTTAACTTTGGTCAAAGCCTCCTCTGCAATATCACAAGAAATTTGGCCAAAGGTGATGATTTAGTAGCCTTCTCTTTGAACAACTACTTTGTTGGTTGAAAAACCATATCTTCCTAAAGGGCCTTCTGCATCAATGAATTTTTCTCTGAATAGCTAAGATATCCCAAAGGGATACATTAGCAAAAGATTTCTTCAATTGTTCCAATATGTTGAAATGTGGTAGATTTTGAGGCTTCTGTTCTTTGGCCCTGGTGATAGTAATCTCCTTGCATAGTTGTGGTTGGGGAGTGCAAATGTGGAAGGACCAAGGAGTTGCTCCAAGACGCTTCTAGTCTATGGAATGTCTGGTTTTCCCATGAATATCCTTTTTGATCGAGTGTTGTAGTCGGACTACACTTGCGAGGTCTCTGAAGTGGATGCTTCATATGTGAACATTGCTTCTTCTCCTTCCATTCATGAGAAAAGAGCATGATTGAGCGCAATATAATTTTATTGTTCTAAGGACATTCCTTGCATCTGTGCAATAATAACCGCATTCTCCATTTGGGGAGAGGCATATATATAATCTCCTAAATTTGGCACCACACCTTGGTTGCACTGCTCTGCAACTTTCTGCTGTAAATTTCCATGCAGGTAGTTTCAGGGCATATGTGAATTGTCACAAGGAAATAACTAGGGGTTGATATCTTCAATGAGGTTGTTTTGCCCTGCAGTCAACTCTCTACTTGTACTTGTCTAGGCAACTCCCAATGGAGTAGGTACTGGTACTATTTGGTTAATTGTCTGAGTCTGCGAATTTGTGCATGTGGCTCCTTGATATTGATTATGCTGATAGGAGGGTCTTCCACCTTGATAACTATGGTAGGTTGGCTTATGAGGAGTGGCATGGTTGCACTTGATAACAATTATCTTGTTGTCCATAACCTGTAACATATCCTTGGCATCACTTATATCATCTTTTGATGAACCAAATGTGGAAGAAACACTCTACGGTGGGCTTGTGTATGTATACATGGATTGAGTAGGAGCGGCTATAGTGGTAGACAACATCACCTGGTCAGGGACTGATACCTCAAGAAATATAGGAATGGTGGGCCAAGGTAGCAAATTTTTGACATCAATAGGATTGTTCTCTTCTTTAATTATGATTTTGTATGCATCTAGTAGAGTAGTTTCATTGAGTGATTGGATCCTCATTGAGATGTCGGCGTTGATGGACTTAAAGTAGAACATGAATGCTAAGTCGGGTGGCGGGAAGATTGCAACCTAAATTCTTTGCCAAGTTATATGGAACTGGGCATTGGAGTCAATCATGGCTTTATATGGATCCCACTTGATGATCTCCAACTGGGGAAAGTGGGAAGACCTATCTCTATCATTTGAGAATATTTCATAGAATAGATCTCCAATTTCATCCCAAGTGGTGATGGTATTAGCTTGCACTATGCGGTACAAGTCCAACACTTTACCTCCCAAAGAGGCCACGAGAAACCTTAGTGCTATGTCCTGGTCTATTACCCCATGCACCAAACATACATCCATGACATCTTGCAAATGTTTAGATGGAATTCTAGCGCCATATCCAGTAAACTTGGGTATAACTTTTAGAGTGGAAATCAAAATAGGGGCCCAAACGGTAGGCACTACTGGTGCTCTAAGAGGACTTACAGTTTCCCATGCCACATAATTTCTATTAGTAGCGGGTAACATGCCTAGTGGTAGGGGTGGAGGAAGCGAAATATTCTCTAATTGGTTTGAGGCCTGTACTATTCCTAATGGAGGTACTAGAAAAATGGGATTATTCATTGTTTGGGACCTAGTAATAGGCCGATGGGTCATACACCATCTTTGAATTAAGATTCATTTAAGTAGGTCCCACCAAGTGTGCTAGAGAAAAGAAATTGTTGATACTAAAAATTGGAAAGGTACCAACCTTTATGGGAAATTCAGTTAATGGGGGACAAATTGCACTAAACTGAGTGACCTTTGGATTTTTAAAGAAGTCAACTTCTTCTATAACTAGGGTTTTGAATGGGAAAAGGAAGCAAATATAAATAAATATATCTAACTAGGGTGATGCGCCAGGATTGGATGTAAGGCATGATAAACCTATATTTTGGATGTGATTTAAGGGGCATTCAACAATCTGCTATGTTCTAGAATGACATAAATTAAAGATAGAAGCCTGAATAATTCATCCAATGACATAAAATAATCTGCATGCACATTTACTGAAAAGAGGAGTCAAAGACATGATCTAAACCAACAATCTTTCATTAAAATTATAGAAGTTCTGCAAATAAACCATTCAAAACAATAATGGCACAGTATAAAGTTTATCAAATAGCTTAAGAAAATAGAAAGGCCAAACAATGGCACAGTCTATAAGTTCTTTTGCAATAATCTAAAAAAAGTAAAAGGCCTAGTGTCTCTTTTCAAAAATTTGTCACTTTTGAACTCATTTTTTGAAGCAAGAAGTAGTATTTATAACCAACAATCCCACTGCCTGGCAAGCCAGTAACATAAAATATTCAGTATCTTGAGAAATGATGCAAAAAAAATTCCCCCTCGGTCATTGTAACAAAAAAATTTGGGTCATGGCACATAGATGCTTCGTAGCCAGACACATCCCCTACAAATGATGGCAATGGTCCTAGCTTACCCTGTGTAGACAAGTGTCGCTTCCCAGTGGAGGCAGTTAAAAAACGTGGCGGCATATCATAGCTTAGCGTTCGCTCCACTCCTTCCTTTAATGAAGACCCACCAAGGCGATACATGGTGGCAGTTCATAGTCTGTGGTTCATTCTCTCCTCCCTTCGATGAAAGCTTGCTCTGAGAAGACACGTAGTAGCATGTTTACTATCGGCACCGACTATGGGTGTTGCCAAAATTTTATGCAAATAGAGGCTATGTGGCATGCAGATGAAGCACAACTAGAAAATGAAGGGAAGCAGTTGAAAATAGCCCGTGGTAAAGACATGTGGAGGCATAGCGGGATTCGATTGATAAGTGAAGGGAAGAATCCCTTTGGAGAGTGTTGAACAACCACGTGGAAGCCACTGACAAAGTATAGAAAAATAAGGCCAATGAAAGGCTAAGGGAAGCAAGCTAAACATATGATGGTTGGGCCGGTACTTAGCAAAACACACAAAATAAAACCTGAAGGGAGCTCAAAGAATTTTACATTCACAGATAGAAATTTGTTTTTTTAAATCAATTTAATTTATATTTAAAATTTTATAAATATCTATAATTTAATCATTTGAAATAGAATATTTACAATGTTTTTAATATTTTTGAGATTTCTATCATAATTTCTAAACATAACCTATTATGAATTAAAAAAATCTAAAATGGTTTCCAATCAAATAAAATACTGTTTAATTTATGTTTATATATTTAATTTTTTTTATATATATATTTTTTTAAAATCATAATCATCAACTACAATTTATATTCAAATATTTAAAACTAAAACTTTAAACTTTTAATTAAACTAAATTCAAATATTAATGCTCACAAATGGTGAAGAACCATAACAAATGATTTAAATAAAATATTTATAACTTTAAATATAAAAAATGGTGTTTAACTATAACTTTAAACATAGAAAATGGTGTTTAACTAATCTTAGTTTTAGAATACATATATTTAGGGTTCTGAACGTAAGAGATTGTGTTTTTTATCCATATATTATCATACATAGATTTATCCATTCAGCTCTTAAAGTATCGTAGACAACAATTTGTTTGTAGTTGACATGTTACTAGAATTACTAAGTAAACAAACCCTATTCATCCTTTCGCTCCATTATTATTCATTTAAACTTTTGATTAACTATTAATTTTTTTGATAGGGATTATATGCCACATAGAACTTATAGATATCCTTAGATACTCCCACTCTAATATTTGGCTATAGTGATTTTGGACCTAAAGTTTATACTAAATTTATTTCTAGCTTTTGAAATCCAAATAATTAAAACGGTTATAGATTTTATCATGGAAAAATTGGAATATGTGATAGTAATTTATGAAATTAAATAATTTGTTAGATATGGGAGGTGGAGAGCTAATTATAATCTCAAATTTCTATTTTTTTTTTTAATTCTTAGATGCAAAATTTATTTAAATCTAGTTTAGATAGGGTTAATATTTATTCTTATATATTTTCCAAGGCTTACAAGAATTTTTAGAGTTCACCTAAGACATAGAACTAACTAAAAAATTCTAGAAATCTTTTCCAACAATTGAGTAGTGGTGAAAATCCAATGATATTTTTTGATACATGTGGATTGTTTATGTACAAATATTCGGCATACAACTTAGTGTATAAAGGCATCTACCTTCATTTGAAAAATTGTGAATCAATTTTAAAGAAATTATAGGGTGTGGAGTGAAGGGAAAATATAAGAGGAACTTATTAATCAGTTCAAGGTATCATAAATTATTGATTAATAAAAGGTTTCAAAACTATGGCATAGGGACATGGAGTGTAGGGTGATGTAAGTAATCACTCATCAATCTCTCATACACCTAGACATCACCAAGTCTTGACCCAATACAGGAGATATACAAAAAAAAGGGTTTAGGAAAATGCTTTTAGGTTTGTATTCATGGCATGACACAAAGAACTTAAGGAACTCTACCTTGAGATGGGGACTCGTGAGAAACTACCTACATCTTTTCTTTTCAAATAAAAAGGGGCTCCAAGGTATGTTCATGCTCAATAGTTGTATTTGATCCAAATGTATGTACCTTTAAATTTCAAAAAGCTCACTTAAATATATTTAAGATATCAACTCTTCCTTCACCTTAATAGTATCCAAGAGAGCTCACAAAAGAAGAATAGCTTAGAATACATTTACATAGATTAATTAGATTGTGATCCATGTGAATGGAACCAAAAGCTAGGATTAAATTGACAAGGATTGAGGGATAATTTAAAATTAATAATGGAGGAAAAGGTAATGAGGATTAATTAGCCTAAGTTAATTAATTAATTAGGAACTAAATAATTTAGTTGGAGGGTTTTTGGATAAAGGTAATGGATCAATTAATTAATTAAATAATGAATATTTATTTAATTAATTGGCTAGGAGAATACGGGATACCAGTGATGGGTAAATTAATTAAATAATTAAATATTATTTATTTAATTAATGGCTTAAGATAGACTAAAATAAGGTTTGGTTGGGTAGGATCATATTTGAGGTGGGTAAATTTTTCCCCTCTTTGAGATGATATTGTAACTAAAATAAGTAACATTATTTCAAAGAAGAATAAAACATAGTGGGTAGGTAAGGGAGGACTAGTAACATGATGCTCCAATCACTAGCAAGAATGAGGAAGGATGATGAGGAGGCATGTGGGTTCAAATAACATGGGTGTGCTCTTGAAATGGATGAGAGGACTAGAGGATTAAGGACAAAATGAAATGGAAGAAGATAAATATATGGATGGAGGAAGATGGATGATAATCATGTTGTAATGGTATAAGAAACCTAGAATTGATATTATACTTGATATTATGCACCAAGGTATAAGGAACCAAGATGACAATGTGCCAAGTACGTGATCAAAATGGTCAAATGTAAACATACGCTTTATAAAATCATTACATATAAAACCATTATGCCCATATGGAAATAGAGTTCAAATGCCATGATAAATGCCAAAATTGATAATGCACACAACAAAAAAGAAAGCACACACAACAAGCCAAAAAAAAACCAAGATTATACCCCTATTCAAGCTAAAAATTGATTGATTCATTGATCGATGATGATGAGGATAGAAAAGTTAAAGATAAGAATAATTTGTACCCAAGGGTTTTGTTCTTAACAATACGAGCAACATGTGGATTGGGAAGGATGCATCCCTATGATGTTAACTAGATTAATGGATCTATAGATGTCAATTTATTTGGATCAAAATGAAGGATTGATTTTATATGATGAGATAGATTATAATATTTTATTGCATGGATTATGATTGATTGTATTTGTATGGACTAGATGGGAATGGTTGGAAATCGAAGGATAAATAGAAGATAAATTATTAGATAGGATTAGATTGGATGGAGGATAATGTAAATGGATTGGATAGGATTTGATGATTAGGATAGATTGATAGAGGATAAATGGATTAGATAGGATATGATTGATAGGATAGAGATGGATGGGATCCAATGAGAAGGGAGAACCAAGCCTTGGGAAAAGGATGGAAAGATGGAGGCATTACATGGATAGGAGATAGAGGGATTGATTGGATGGAAGATAGGATGATTAGGATAGGAGGAGGGAGCTCCAAGGACTATGTTGCAAATGTCATTCCCCAAATTTTACATAGCTAAATAGTATGCAACCACCAAAGTTTTTGAACAAAAACACTAATAATCGTTAACTACACATGAACATAGTAACATACTAGAGATAAGTTAGGTATTAAATATCCCTATTAACAACATTTTTACTAACAATTATACCAGTATTATGATTACCTTTATTCATTACCATCCCTTTTGGCGTTTACATTTACTCACATTATTAATATTGACAGTAATGTTTCCTTGATAAGTAATGATTATAATAATATTAGCCTAAGCATTGAATACCAATATTTTATTACTTAATACAACCCTTGCAAAGTATGGAATCTAAAGTTAATTTACTCATAATATTCATACTTAACCTCATAGTATTACCAATTTCACTCTTAATATTATTTTTGGCTAAATATTTTTTCTAACATTATCAAATTCAATTTTCCTTCTAGTAAAGTTAACGTTATGAATGGAAGATGATAGAAAAATATCCATGATATGAAAGGATATTACATAAAGGATATGAATAGAAATGAGAGTGAGGCTTGCATTTTCCAAAGCACGCATGGATATTTTTACCCTAGATCTCTATCAATAATAAGGGTAAAAAGAGAGGATGAGTTTGATAGGATATAATGATGGAGGTAGGATAAGGGATATGTGATGGTGGATATTGGAGTATGTGAATAATATATGGTAGGAAAAATAGCACAGAGGTTCCTTATCAAGATCAAAAATGGGAAGGTTGGATGTATTTGGACAGCATGGGGGATATGGGATGAATAATATATAATCATAAGGTAGGTAGAATATGTGATGATTATGAAAATCCTTAGCCTTGTCAAGATCAAAGGTGGAAAAGGGAGGATGGATTTATATAGGATGATGGATAAGGGAATGAGGGATAATGGAAGATGTGGATAAAATGTGGTAGGGATGAATATTTCCCCCAAGTGTATAGTGTAATAAGCTGGAGGATTATACATGATGCTTGTTTTGCATATTTTTACCATGATACTTTCCCAAGGTGCCACAAGAATTGGTTTTCACCATTTTATGAATGATTTATCTTTAATTTTTTCATTTTTATTTTTATTTATATTTTTGGAATGTTATGGAAGGAGAGATATTAAATAAGCATGTGGATAGGTGGAATTTGAAGATAGTGGATGGATAATATGGAGATGGAGGATAGACTCAAGCATGTATTACCATGGATGATATCTCTTGAAGATGTGCTATAATTGACCAAGAAAATTGGAGGTATGCACATAAACATTGGTAGAATAAGGGTAAGGGGGAGAAAGAGTATGATGAGGGATGAATTTTGGATGAAAGGTGGTATGTTAGAATATTTTTGGATGACTGGATGGAAATTTTCTCAATACCAACATTGGCACACACCTTGAGTGATGGAGTTGTGGAAGTGAACTGGATTTTAGATTTTGAGATTTAGATGGAGGAGTGGATGTGGATTTTGGGACATAGGGGCCCAAAATGGATTTGGAATATTAAGGATTTTTAGATGGAGGATTGGAGGACTTATGATTGGATGAAGTTGTTGGATTAGCATGCTTGTATGATAATTTTTATTATGCTTTAGGATGAATTAATTTTATTAGTTGTTTTGGGATCTCCATGGTTTTTGTCTTGGATATTTTCTTCATGGGCCTTTGTGGCCTTATGGATTTATCTTTGTGATTTTGGATCAAATTTGGATTTTATTTATCATATATTTTTTAGGGGATATGTTGATCCTTGTATTTTTATGGATTTTTGAATTTATACATTTTATAGTCGGTAACCAAACTACTTCCAAGAGCGATGGAATTGGTGGATGGATATGATATTGAGGTATTATGGATGGTTTAATTCATGTAATATTTTGAAATGGATTCAAGAATGTGTGTCTTTGTTGATCTTGATTTATAATAAGATGAAATGAATTTGATATAGGGAGGATGGGGATAGGAGATGGAGGGATGTAAGGACCCAAGATGGATAGAAGGGATGTATGATTTGGTTTTGGGACATAGGGGCCAAAAATAGATAGAAGGGATGAAGGCTTGGTATTTTTGTTGGTGTAATTAAATTTTTTGTACCTTGTCCTAGGTTTTAATTACACCTTAGTTAAGTTTACTTAGGGACCACATAAGAGTTATTGGAGATTTTCCACCTTTTGTGGGTGATCCACTATTTGTGGTGGTTATCACATTATCACTTTCCACTTTAGGTGGAGTGATAGCTTTTCATTGTTGTCTCATGGCATAAGATTATGACACTTGTCATAATCTTATGCACTCCTATGTTCTCACCTTGGATAAATAACCAAGGGGTCTCTACTACAGTTGTACAATCATATCATATCATATTGACATTGAATACAGTTTATTCTTGTCACATCATTTTCTCTCTTCTTTGTGCTTTCCATTTGGTCCATAGATCTTGGCATCCATAGCCAGTTCTAACATGGTATCAGAGCATTTTTTATTCTAACAATTTGGAATATAAGGGCCCAAGATTGATTTAGGGGGGGATGTGGATATTTGGATTTAAGTGGAGATATTTGGGAATTTAGAGAGATACGAAAAACTTCAGCATGATCTTGGTAGCCAAGGCCATGATAATTAGGATTTTCTTTTATTTGGATTGGTTCTAATATGCCTTGTTCATGGAGGCATAACCCTTTTCCTTGATATTGTATAGTTTTATAAATCCTTTTGCCAATGGGATACTTATTATTTTGGAAACAAGATGTGAGTCCATTTTGAGGAGGATATGAAATGGAAGGAATCCTAGGATCATGGATTAAACTATCTTGGATGATAGTGGGTGAACCCATTTTATAGGTTTGCGGTTCATGGGTATATTGCATAGGGGTGATGGGATTGTGTGGAGGATTAGGATCATGAGATAGAGAGGAAAGGGAAATTTTATCTTGAAATTTGGTAGGATCATGGGATGGAGGAGGATCATAAGATGGAGTAGAAGGGAGGGTATCATGAGAGGGGGATGAAGGGGAAATTTTTTCTTGGCATGGAAGGATTTCGTGTGATTGTGTGGAAGGGATACTTTGCTCTTGACATGGAAGGGGTGTCTTGATCTTGATATGTAAGGGAAACTATGTTAGTGTTCTTTGCATTAGGGGATTTAAATAGTTCATTTGGTGTGGATGGTGTGATGCAGGTGGAAGGTAGAATAAAATTCTCAAATTGGGTAGATGGAGGGATACAAGATTCATGAAGTTTAGGGGATTGGGTTTTATCTTGATTTCAAGGAGATGGAGGTGGATGTATGACATGGAGAGATTTCACAGCTTTATTTTTTCATGGGGATTTAGCCACCTTTTCTAATACCCCTTGGATTAAATGATGAAAGGCAATGGATGAAGTGAATTTGTAAGATTGAGGTGAAATGGATTGTAAGGATGAACAAGTGGAATAAGAAGTGGAAGCTTCCATACATTGGTAAATTAAGGATGGTGATGAGGATCTTGAAAAGGAGTTGGAGATGGAGATTTGGTATGTGGATGGGGTTGGAGATGAATTTTGGATAGATTATTGGTTTCCCTTGTTAAAGGAAGGGTATAGATAAGAAATAGGAGATGTATTGGGATTGGATAAAGGTGGGGTGGATGGAAGTTTGGTACCAAGAATAAGGAAATATCTAAGCATGTCATCTTTATCATTATTGAAGTAGTTGTTGAGGATGAAATTAGTAGTGGTATATGGGGAGAGCTCATATTTATCCACAATTATCTCATTATCGTCATGGGGGTCATATTCATGCTGGTCAACAAGGCTATCCTCATCATCATCAATGTAATTGGGCTTAACCTTGAGTGCTATTTTTGGTCTTGTTAGGGTAAGATATGAATTCATGATGTTGGCTTGGTTTGGAATGGATGA
The DNA here is from genome assembly GCA_007115665.2 of Sequoiadendron giganteum. Lineage (NCBI taxonomy): Eukaryota > Viridiplantae > Streptophyta > Pinopsida > Cupressales > Cupressaceae > Sequoiadendron > Sequoiadendron giganteum. Next base: position 106,611,869 of record CM021100.1, on the reverse strand, counting down.
GGGTGGATTAGAATAGATTAGTTTGGATAGAGGATAGATTATATGGTTAGACATGGTAGAGGAATGATTAGAAGAGGAAATTTTTCGATTAATTTAGGATGAGGATGGAAATTGGGATGATGGATTAAAAAGGGATTGGTGATTAGAATAATAGGACCTAATGATGAATATGGAGAATGACATTATATTTGGGCTAAGGAAGGTTTGGAGTGAATAGATGGATGAAGGAATGGGTTGCCTAGGATATTTGATTGGAAAGGTCTTAGTGGCTGAGATGTGATGTTGGGGGATTTAGAAGCCTTGGATGGATAAGGCATAAGCTTGGAAGGAGAATAGATGTGTTTGGGATGTTTGGATGAATGAAGGATTTGATAAATGGACTTGGACAAAGACATTTTAATATTGGTTGGATTTGGATGAAGTTTTTTATTTCTTGACTTGGATCTACATCTAATTGGGGATTATAATGGATTGGAAATTAATTTGAATGATTAACCTGTATAGGAGTGAATTTTCACCCCTTACACAAATTCTCCTTTTTCCCTTCCTCACTTTAGAAAACCAATTTCAGAGGCTAAATTCCACCTAAGCCCACTACCTCCCATCCACTTGGCATCCTTATTGTGTGTTGAGAGAGGAGTTACTATCAGGGATTCCCGCACGATGCGTAGACATCTGCACAACACACTTACATCCCTAAAAAACTCTCATGGTTGGAGCCTACAAAGGCATTACACTTCTCATTGGAAGTCAAATTGTAATGCCCTCTTCGGTCGATTGACCCGAATATGGCTGTTTTCTTCACTCTTTCCTTCAAATTCACCTCTCCTTCATTAATTTTGGATCTTTGCTAGCTCTCTTTGAGCCCTATCTTAGCACTTCACAATCCTCTTCCTTCACATCTCTCCCATAATATCTTCTACAACTTCTACAAGAATTCTAAGCATTTAGTCTAGCTCTTAAGAAACAATTTACACTCCATAGAAACAACATCAACATTCCTTCAACTCAGTAGAGAAAGTGTGGAACAAAACACCATTGTAGAAGGGGCTTAAGTTCCACCCATTTTATCCCCCACCAGCCTTGAGTTCTTTGGGCAGAGGTGGTAATCTTTCGACTCCTCTCTATTATTTGGTTGAGTAGCATAACACTATTTTGTAGTGCTTTTGTACTCTCTGCTTCATTTCCTACTTTTTTCTCTATCTATCAAGCATCCATGGAGGTGGGAATACCAAAATAGGGGTTTTATTGAGGAAAACCCCTATACAACCCCAACAATTTCTCTCTTGTGTGTAGGTATTGAATACATTCACATGATGGAGGTTTCATCACTTGTCAGTTGTAATATTTTCCTTTCCCTTGTCCTTGTCTTTATCATTTCTATTTCAATCTATTTCAGATTTATCACTCTCTAGAAGTTCTTAGTAATCAGACTAGGAGTAGTCACTTTTCCATTCTCTATGATAAACTTGATTTCTAGTACATACGATACACCAACGCACCTCGAGGACGTTAGCATGCCACGTTGTAATCTATATTTTGCACTATTTTCCTTTGACCGAGAGCTTGTCAATTTTTCCAGAGGATCTTCGTGACTTGCTATTTCGGATTCTATAACTCTCGCCGCTATTCCTTGAGGTAGTTTAGGGTAGTTCACCCCGTGAGGCTCTCTGAGTGAAGATAACTCATGAGTGGAGAATCTCCCTTCTCTAAATTTTGGTGAACCCGATGTGAACTAAGAAACTAGGAATTTATTTACGCCTACTTGGTAGGTTCATAACTTTTGACTTGGTGCTCAGAATTCAGAATTGTTTGCATCGTTGGAAAGGTCTCCTAGAGAAATAGTTCAATACCTAAAATACTAGTGCCTTTGATAATCAAATTTTAGGGACTAACACAAGTTACGACCTCAAATTCCACTCTGAAGACCTCCGAAAAATGCAAATTACTAGAACAAAGAAAATACTAAAAAAAATGTAATGAATTTAATATCTCCTTTTATTAGCTCAGTATCTAATCTTGTTAAAAATATTAATGATATTCCATTTCATGCATGTGATAATGACTTGGCTTTGCCCATGTCACTTTGTATCTTTGATCCTTCTCATTAAATTTCCCCTACTTTGAAAGATATCTTGTTACAAGAAGATGAAATCAATGATACCTTTCTAAATGTTACTCTACCTTCTATTCATTCCAATGCACTCTCTTCTACAGATGATGCATTTGTGAATGATGAATCTACCCTTCATCCCAATGCACTGTCTTCTAGAGATGATGCATTTGTGAATGAAAAATCTCCTACTCATTCTAATGCACTCTCTCCTAGGGATGATGCATTTGTGAATGATGAATTTCTTATATATTCTAATGCACTCTCCTCTAGCGATGATGCATTAGCACATGATGAATCTCCTTCCAAATTTTATCCTATTTTGATCGATGTTAAGAATATGTCTCTATTTAATTATCCCACTAGTTGTGATGATTATGTAAATGTAATTTATGTCTCTGCTCTCCCTCAAAGGCCTAAGAGACTGGAAATTTATGTGACTCCAAATAGTCCTTCTCCTAAAAGGGTTTGTTCTATTGATGGTGTTCCATTTGATAGTGACTCCCTTGATCTTTATAAGGCTCCCTCTTATGGAGTAGTAGCCCATAACTATGATGCTCGAATGAATAAACAACTAAGACTTCTTCAAGCACCTGAACCTATGGCTAAAGAACCTAGTTATTATGATCTTGTTGAGAAACTTTGTGATACTCCCGCTAAGATCTAATTGTGGGACTTGCTTTAGTCTGCTCTAGTTTACCAAGGTATCCTTCAGGTTGCCTTCCAAAATATCCTCTTGCCTTCTTCCACTAGGCCGGAAGATGTTGATGCATTGATAGCTCATATTCGTTCAGATTCACTGAATATTATATTCTATCCATAGGAATTCCCTCCTTCGAAAGTACAAAAGAAAGTAGATCCTCTAATGATAATAGTTAACATTAATAAAATTGGCATTAGATGTACTCTCGTTGATGTTGGTTCATTGCTCAATGTATGTAGAATTGATTTATTACCTAAAATTAATATTGATCCATATTCTCTTAATACTTCTATTGACATTCGTGGTATCAATAATATCGATCGACAATCCCTAGGCACAATAGTCTTGCCTGTGAGGTTGGGACCCATTATCATACCTACCCTTGCATGTGTGATGTCATAAAAGCTACCATATAACCTTCTTCTTGCTAGACCATGGATTCATGCTATGGGTGCAGTCCCATCTACCTAGCATAACTCTATTAAGTTCATTACTAACAATAATGTAGTCATAGTTAAGGTTGACCCCAATGCTATGCACTTATGTGAGATGGCAGTTGTTGGTCAGGCCTCAATTGTGCCTACTCTTGTTCCTTCAATGCTTTCCAATGTGTTGATGTTTACTCTAGTAGTATCTACTACAAAGGATACTCTTGAGATAAATGTTCCTAAAGAAGATCCTTCTGAAGCAATAAATACTAAGCCTGCTCCTTCTACCTCTTCTTAAAGGAATGCATGTCTTGGTGATGACTAGGTTTCCTTAGACTTTGCAAATTATTTCGTTCAAGAATATAAAGTTGACAAAATCCACTTATACCTTCCGACAACATCACCCACACCTGCTATCAAAGATGATTATTCTTTTGTATCGTTGGATGGTGTGAACATAAACTGTAATGTCCTGAATGTTGATCCTCCTCCTTTGTCTTCTATCTGTGTATCTTCTTCTAGTGAGAAGTCAAAATTTTCTCCGCAAGAGAAAGGATTGCTTCCCGCTCCCCATCCTTTATATAAGAAAGAGTGTATCTTATTGAGGCTTTTTAAAGCCTACTTGATTACTCTTCCTCCTCCTAATAGATATTATAAACATGACAAAGAAAAAAATATTTGTGTGCATACCATCAAGTGCCTGGCCATTTCACTAGTGAATGTAAGGCCTTGAAGGATAAAATACAACTTCATGATTTAGGTGTCATCCCTCATTTTTTTTTCCGATGCACCTACCTCTCCTTCAAATGACAAGTGATATCGAGGTTTACCTCTATCCTACATGTTTTAAGTATCTTGCATGGTTCTCCTCCCCTGTATGCTAGGGGTAGTGATAATTTTTTTTTGGAGATGTGTGTCCTTATAAGGACCCCCTCTCTTCTCTATGTAATTCAAATTTAGTGTCCCTTGATTGGACCCTCTTCCTTTTAAAGGGTTCCTAGGGGACCTCTTTGAAATATTTTCTTTCAAATGAATATCTTGGCATCTAGCTTAGGGGAAAAATATCTAGACCTATTTCCTATCATTGCATCTAGCTTGGGGGAATCCCGTTTAGACCTATTTCACATCTTTGCATCTATCTCGAGGGAAAACTGTCTAGACCTACTTCACTTATTTGCATCTATCTCTGGGGAAACCCATCTAGACCTACTTCACATTTTTGGGTCTAGCTTGGGGAAAACCCATCTAGAACTATCTCACATCTTTCACATCTAGCTTGGGGGTAACTTGACTAGACCTATCCTTTTTGTGACTATCTTGCAATGCAACTTGCAGTAGCCACATACCTCTTTGATTTGTCTTTCTCTGTAGGACCGAGAACCTGTAGAGCTCCTTTACATTTTTACTCTGTGATACGGGTTTTCCTCCTTGAAGGGGATTGCTTTTATCAATTTTACTCTGTGATATAGGTTTTCCTCCTCAAGAAGGGATTCCTTTTATCACTTTTAGTATGGTATGGGTTTTCCTCCTTGAGCGGGGATTTCTTTAATCACTTTTACTCTATGACACAGGTTTTCCTCCTCGAGTAGGAATATCTTTTATCAATTTTACTATGTGATACAGGTTTTCCTCCTCAAGCATGGATTTATTTTTTCACTCTTGCATTCATTTATATCTTTCTCTTCTCAATTGTATATACCAGATCAAAGATCTACATATTCTTCATCCTAACTATATATACTTTTTCTTTCTTTAGATTTATATTTCTACGAAGATATGAAGTCCTTTGCTTGTCTTGCACTCTCGGGTTTTCCAGATCGAGGTATGCTTCCTCAATGGTTCAGGTATACATTTCTAACCCTACTACTTCTTTGATCTACTTTACTGAATCACTCATCAGTATTCGTGCTTGCTAAAGTGGGGGAAAAATGTATTGGAGAAAATTTTCACCCCTTATGCAAATTCCCCTTTTTCCCTTCCTTACTTTAGAAAACCAATTTCAGAGGCTAAATTCCACCTAATCCCACTGCCTCCCATCCACTTGGCATCCTTTTGGTGTGTCAATAGAGGGTTACTATTGGGGACACCCACATGACGTGCAAACATATCCTTCATTCATTTCGAATCTCTACTAGCTCTCTTTGAGCCCTCTCTTAGCACTTCACAATACTCTTGCTTCACATATCTCCCACAATCTCTTCTAAAACTTCTACAATCATTATAAGCATTCATTCCATCTCTCAAGCAATACTTTACATTCAATAGAAACAACATCAACACTCCATCAACTCAGTAGAGAAAGTGTGGAACAAAACACCATTACAGTAGGGGCTTGAGTTCCTCTCATTTTCTCCCCCACTAGCCTTGAGCACTTTGGGTGGAGGTGTTAATATTTCCACTCCTCTCCTATATTATTTGGTTGAGTAGCATAACACTTTTTTGTAGTTCTTTTGTGCTCTTTGCTTCATTTCCCAATTCTTTGTCTATCTAGCTATTCATGGATGTGGGAACACCAAAACGGGGGTTCAATTGAGGCATACCCCTATATTGCCCCAACAATTTCTCTCTCTCTCTCTCTTGTGTGTAGGTATTGAAGATATTTCACATGTTGGAGGCTTCATCACTTACTAGTTGTAAGCTTTTCCTTTCTCTTCTTCTCCTTGTCTTTATCATTTATATTTCTGTCTATTTCAGCTTTATCACTCTCTAGAAGTTCTTAGAAATTAGACTAGGATTAGTCGCTTATCCATTCTTTGCAATAAATTTTCTTTCTAGTTCGTACACGATGCCACCATGCCTTGGGGATGCCAGTGCACCACACTGTCATTCGTATTATGCACTGTCATCCTTTGGCCGAGAGCTTGTCAATTTGTCTAGAGGATCTTTGTGACCTACTCTTTTGGATTCTAGAACTCTTGTCGTTGTTCCTTGAGGTAGTGAAGGCAGTTCACCCTATGAGGCTCTCTAAGTGAAGAGAACTCATGAGTAGAGAATCCACCTTCTCTACATAACCTAATGATCATATATGACCTAATATTAAAAATACAAGATCCTAACAACTAACATATTGAAACAAACAAATTTTGATAGATCTCTAAAGTGTAGCTCGGATAGTAAACCTACTAAAAAAAATAGTTTTTTTGTGCCTACAAGGAGGGTGCTACCATAATAGTTTGTCTCACTTTTGGGATGTGCTTCAACTTTCTCTTGAAATCATTGTTTTTAGAAAAAAACTAATGATTTAAGACTTGAGATGATCCATCTAAAGGATTTTAATTGAAGATGGATAGATAAAATCACCTTAGATCAAACCCCTTACATATAACCCATCTAGTATTAAATCATACCCACAATGGAGTCTCCTTAGCACCTATTGAAATGCTGGTAAAAAACCACTTTTTCTTTACCTTTTGAGGGATTAAACAATGTCATTTAAAAATTATATTTTGTAAGATTGTAGCCCTCAAAACGATCTTTCCAACAAGTATAGTTTTGATATATTTTTATTTTACCTGTATTTAATTTTTAATTTTTAATAAACATATGTTTTTCTTGGAACATCAAGCTCTTTGATGTGTAGAGGTGGAAAAATAGTAAGCCATTGTAAAAAAATCAAAAAATACACTTTCCTTGGGTATAGAACCTTGTTTCACCCAAAACAAATGGATTTCGATAAATACAAAACAAGTTAGTTGTATGACACACACGTATGTCAAAATTATAGTTATAGTGACTTCAAAAATTAATTTAAAAGAAATGTAACAAAAAATTATGAAAAAATATCCTTTCCCTAGATATTGATGTTGAGAATCTATATTTAAAAAATTAGAATTTAATCCTTTATAGAAAAAAGATATGTTGTACGACACAAACGTTACTTTCTGAAAATGTTGTCTTCTATTTAAAACTAGTTATTAAAGGATATGTTGAAATATTCATGATTTATTTCAGAAAATTTGAAAAAAAAAAATATTTAGATTCTATACACAAATTTCTACAAATCACTAGTTCACATCATCTTCAAATTATTAACAGTTTAGCTGCTATAGGTCTCAAAAGATGAAGATTTGGTTAAAAAATTGATGTAAATGTTCATATTGGGAAAAAAGTGAGGCAAAGTATTGTAATTTCACCCAAGACTTATACACCCAAGGGCATTTGGGTCTTTGTAGGGGGTTTCCTTAGCTGATTTTGGAGTCCTTTAGTGTTGGATCTTAACTTATGTTTCCCATTTGAAAATTCTTTGGAATGTCATCTAATAAATCTATAGGTGAGTTTTCATGACTTGACAACATTTTTGACAACAAACACAACAATACAAAATGGACCTTCAAGCTCTCTTCAATCCTTTTCAAACCTATAACCTACATATTCAAAGAGAGGTAAAATTTTGTCTCATATAGGGGCTCACTTTAGTCAAACCCCAACTATGTGTTTCCACTTCCACTTCCACAATATCAATGATAGAAATGATAATGGAAAGGAAGGAATGATGAAATAACAATGTGTTGCAACTCACCACCCTTCAATGGATTCCTTGAAGGACTGAAGTCATAGACATCTCCTAAAGGATTTGGATCTTTCTTGCTTGAATGATTGAATGATTTGGAGACCTACAAAAAGGTGTTAGCCTTCACCAAATAATGACAACATAATGACATGAACTCACGTACACTTTGACATGATGCTTGGATATTGAATTGTTATGATATACTCTTAAAATGTTTCTCTTGAATTACTCTTCAATTCTCTTGAAGTTCACCTCTAGCTTGTTCATAATCCTTAGATTTTACATGATGAAATAATTAGGTATTTATATACATTTATCCTAATTTCTGAAAAATTAGATCTCAAAAGCTGACGATTGAAATTTGAAATTTGAATGTTAAACTGCCCCCAACAACATATTAAAAATTAGGTCTTGGCTAAGAAGGGGGACCCATATTCCCTTGGGCGTATGGGTCCTAGCCTAAATTTCCAAGACATTAAATTTCAAGGAAATATATGAATTGGATGCATTTATTCAATACTTGTAGTTTATTGAAAAAAGGTACAAATGGGCTTCAAAATGCATAATTTTAGGACATTATGGGGTCAATTAGGCTCAATAATTTAAGAAGCCAAAATAAAATGTGAAATTTTCAAGGGAAAAAATTTTAAATGTTACAATATGTATGCATTTGTTTTACATAATAGTACATTCCAAGAACTTGCACAAGCCTAGAATTATTCAAGTGGGAATGTTAACTTAGTGTGAGCCCACCAACCAAAGACTAATACCTCAATATTAGTGCAAGGAACTTATCTTTCAAGAGTCGATAGATAGGGATCCATTGGCATGAGGGCTCACATTTTCCTTTTCTTTGGAGGTCATAAAACCTTGCCCAAAGAGCTTTTATCTCTACTCAAGGAGAAACATGGTGAGTAGCTTCAAGCATGATATTGTACCTTGCACCAGACTAAGAAACTTGACTAAAATATCTTAAACTAGGATGAACAAAGTTTCTAGGGAATCCTCTAAATACCTCAAGGAAATGTGAGGCCCATATCCATAGATGAAAGAGTATAAGTCCAAACAGCTGGGACCTTCAGAGAGGACAACCCACTCTCCACCTTCATTTCTCTAAGGTATAAGGTTATTTGAGGATTAGCCTAGATTGACAAAATTCCACTTCTAAGAGGTGTCTTTTGATTAACCTCCAACTCTTTATACTTTTTCAAAACATGGAAGTTGAGGTCATACCCTAGGGTGATTAAATCCCTAGGTAGGCCTCCTAAAACAAACAATTAAAGTTTTTTTGGTCATCCAAGATCGCACGAAGTGCAAGGGGAGAGCATACACACATTGGGTTCCTTAGGATGATAAAGAAAATAAAAGAGTAAGTGATGTTTTTGATTCTCAAGATCACAAAAATGCACAAGAGGAGAGAATACACACCACTCACCTAAAGACACAACAAACAAAGTTCATTAACCTTAACAAAATAAATGTGGTTAGATTAGGGAAAAACAAAAGCATTATACAAGAAAATCTACAAGAAAGGTGTTAGTATTTTAATTATTTTTCCTATGGAAAGTGATTTCAAGCTACACAACAAGGGGTTAGATGATAAAATGATCAAAGAAAATGATTGTTAAAATTAAGATAACCATAAAAATTTAGGACCCCTCTTGTGATGTGGATTAGTACATTCAACCCAATGATATAATTTGAAAAACTTATAAAATAAATTGTACAAAAGTGTAATTCTATTAAACACAAGTGTTTCAAGGCCAAAAAAGGCACCTTTTGATAGAAAAAAAGCATAGAGACATAGAAAACAAAAAAATATACATACATAAAGGTGTGGATTTGTCAAGAAAAAGAACAAATCAAAATGGAGGTGCAACAAGTCAAAATAGAGGCCCAAAAAGTTAGAAAAAATGTGTGTAAATTCATAATGGTGGTGCAACAAGTCAAAACGAAGGTGCTAAAATTCAAAATGGAGGTGTCAAAAGCTGGAACAAAGGTGCACTTTTTTAGAGACACTAGATCTAAAAGAAAAATTGACGACCAATCCCAATTTCTATAAAACAGAATGTCAAGAAAATCTAAAACATGCAAAGAAGAAAGATTAGAAAAACCTACAAGCAAAATGTTAGGAAAAATACAAAAATGAATAGAGAAAAGATAAGGGTTAGGACTACAAATCCAAACATAATGTAAGCACAATTTCTCAGAATGAAAGCATTGAAAGTCAAAATGCAAGCGTGACTTTGTAAAATGAAAGCATCATTCTATGAAATATAGGCATAGTTTTGTGAAATATAGACATGGTTTTGTAAAACATATGTATGGTTTCTCAGAACAAAGGTGTTAAATGTCAAAAAACAAGCACCATGAGTCACAACAAAATCATGGTGTGATATAATAAAGGCAGTCAAATTCACGATAGAAGAACGGTTTTGTCGAGCGGAAGCACTAAATCATAGATTTGAGCATCCAATTGGAATATACAACTAAAAACTAAAAAAAACTCATAAAAATGTGAAAATAGGTGAACCATAGATTTTAAGGGAAAGATGCCCTCTTACACTTCTAGGGTTTTTCACCTAAAAGGGGAGAGATTTTCCACAAAAGATCCAAGGTTTCATTCAAGATTAAAGTTAATGGGGTTGAAATGTATCTAAATAAAATGCCCTAAATACAAAGAACTGATAAAAGAGATCAAATACTAAAGCAAAACCTAGAAAATGCACTTTGTTTGAAAACACATTGTGATATGTAGAAAGATAGATTAAATGCAATATAGAACAAGATGGAAAGGCTAAAAAAAAAGAGTGCACCTGGAAACTGATAGAGGCTGAAATGAGGACTCCAAATGTCTATAAATTCTAGAAAATCTAGGTTTTTTTGGCCAACTAGGACACTTACGCCAAGTTGGGAGACTTAGTCCTAGATCTAGGCAACTACTCTAGAGCCTGTTTTGGACAAATGGGTCTCCAAATCCACAAAAATATTTGAAAAACATATGCAGTGGGACTAATTCACCACTATTGGTGACATAGTCCACTCTGGGTTTTATTGAAATCTGAGAGTGGAAACGAAAGCCTACAGTCTGCACTCTGTTCTCCGACTGAAATCTGGATCCAAACCTACAAAATAGAATATAATTTGGTTTCTAATGGGGGTTTTTCCTTCTTCAAACCCCTAGTTGGTATTTAAACCTTGAAAGAGATAATGAAATCTACATAAAACCCTAGCTCTAAGTGTATCTAAGACTAGGAAATATGAAGTAAGATGCAACCCTATTCTAATATGCAAGAATAAGATGCATAAAAGAAACTAGAATAATGAAAGACTCATTCCAAGAGACCCTAAATCACATTATAAATGAATCTTAATGACATTAAAACCTTCCTTAGGCTGAAGATAGAGATAAAATAGAAGATGGAACCACTTTAAAAACAAGTCTTTAGGATTGATTTGATGACTAGCTGCATCTCCTTAACCTAGATTTCTGCATGATTCTCCATAGGCATCCATGATCAACCCTTTTCAATGTGAGACCTTGGACAAAAATTTAGCTTGAAGAGCTGCAAACACCCTAGCTTTTTGCCCTAAGCTTCAACTTTGTTGTACATAGACTAATGAATCTTCTTATGAAAGATATGCAACACTTGACTCTTGAACTTGCTTGTAAAAATGACTAAAGGTTGTGAAAAATGACCTAAAAACATATATCTATAGGAATCAATACCTAATTGTCTGTCATTTGGACCTAAGAGGCAGACATTCATCAGAAATTTTGATTAAGTCGGTGATTTTCCCAATAAAAATTAAAAATTTCCCCAAAAGGGACTAAGTCACCACCTTGGTTGACTTAGTCCCACTAGGGGTTTTTGAGGTGGGTTTTGTGAGGATTTGTATGATTTATGGGTGTAATAAGCCTCTAGGTCCAAAATAATGATTCTTGGGAGCCTTTAAATTGTCTTTAAAGGAATGATTGGTGCAAGAATGCCAAAATGGGTCCAATTTAAGCGTGAAATTGCCTCTTTCTTCAAGAGTATAAAATTTTCTACATTACATTTAGCCCCAACTTTAGTGCCCATATGAATCTGCATGCATATGCAAGCTAAAGGACTCTAAATAGCACACTTTATTTCATAAAAGGATACTTATTCAGAAGATGGGAGAATGAAGCCCCCAATGTAGTTATCTGCAAAACCACAACTTTAGGAACTGCATCTTGCAACAAAATTTTTTAGTTGTCCAAAAATACTCTTATGAAACTTTTAGAAATCAAATTTGAGGGTAGATGTATGCCCCCCTTGATTTTGCTTGCTTTATAGAGGTGGAATCAAGGTAGCAATCTAGCCACTTTGAATAAGGAAAATCATATCATAGGACATATCCAAGTACAATGCCACATAATGATATAGATGAGTGATGATGTAGGGTGAGGAATCATGATTTTGACACAACAAATGACATCAAAAATAGAGTTCACTAGCACCTATTATGTTGTCTTGAATGAAAAACACTCTATTATCTCTTTAAGATAGGAAAAACTTTAATTTGCATGAGAGTGAAAAAGATTTAAAAGAGTTAAAAATAAAGTAATTTTTCAATTGTTCAATTTACCTTCTTGTAGCTTGAGAGTGACAGGAGAATAGTGAAAGATTCTGAGAAGATGAGACTACATACCTGCGAGACTGGATGTGCTACGAGACTAGGTGGCATGCGTTGAGTGTCATCACGAGGTGAGTTGATTCTGCTACCTTCACTTTGTGTGTTTACGTAGTTATTTGATGATTTTTATGCATTTCTAGGTTAATTTAGGATCTTGGAAAAAAAAATTACGAAGTGTCCCCTTTTTTTGCAAAGTGTCCCATTTGTTTGTAAAGTGTCTCTTTTGTTCGCAAAGTGTCCAATTTCTTCGTGAAGTGTCCCAAAAGGGGTCTAAACTATCTACAACCTTAAAGAAATCACACTAGGACAACATTAGTACACTTGAATTATGAATAAAGTAAAAAATAAAGATTCTAGATGGTTTATAGAACATAATTTTGTATTTTTGATAGGTACCCACCTATTCGTGTTAGCATCTAGGGGGTAAGTAGCTGAGTTTTCTGAGAGATTTATCCCCCACACTTTCAACAGAGGACACAAAGCACCTATAGGTTATGGGGATATATTGGGCATACCTCATGCCCCCCATGAGGTACCATAATTCTATGTTGATGGCACTAGCAGAGCGTTGGGATTCAGATACCTATACATTCCACCATCTTATCAGTGAGATGGAAATTACTTTAGAGGGCATGCACCACATTCTTCGAGTTCCTATTTAGGGAGAGCAGGTATAATTCCAGAGAGGTCGTACATTTTATGAGTAGAAGGCCAAAATGCAGTACTGTCTATATGGGCCTATTGGAACCTTCAAATTTTTCCAAAATTTGAAGGTGCCATGAAGAAAAGTTTGATTGCAGCACTCAAAAACACAATTGTAAAATCTGCTCAAAGGGCCTGTTTTAAAAAAACATAATTTGAAGCTAGAGTAGTTCCATGCAAAACCATCTTGAAAATTTTTTTATCTGACATATTTGAGTGTGCACTCCAATTTTTAGCTTCGTATGATTAGTTTTGACAAGATTTCAAAAGGTCAATTTCAAGGGTTTTGTGAAGTTATTTACAAAAAGTAAAACCTATTAAAATGATCAACTTTGAAAGATAATATTAAGAAACTGGAAGACTTTCAAGGAAAATCAATGGGTTCTTTTGAGTCTCCCCATCTCAATGCGTATCTATGTCAATTTTTAGAGCTTTAGGACATCATTTGATATTTTTTCAAAATCAATTCCAAGTGGATTATACCCAGTTTGAACACTGCATTTCTAGAACAACTCCAAAGGGGTCAAGTTTGAAATTTTGTGAATGAAGAAGATTGATGATAAACCATTTTTCATATGTATTCATGGATCCTAAATGAACCAATCCCCCAAGTTATAGCTTCCTAGGATCAAATTTGATATTTTTCAAAAGAGGCAAGTGAAGGGTTTCAATTGAGTTTGACAGTGGTAATTTTTTAGAAAATGTTAAGAAAATTTGGACATCTATAGTCTATAATTCTGAAAAATTCATGCCAAACCATTCTACAATCATACTCCCCTATCATAACTCAACATGTTGGTGCAATTTCATCGCTCAAAGAGAAGTTTTGATCATTTTTACCAAGTATATAATTTGAAGAGTTTATCAGAGAGACTCTCCAATACCAATGGAAATAATGCTGAAGTATCACTGATAGCCTAACAACATTTGAATTCATTGGTGAGAGGATTAATTATCGGCGGGAGTGAAACACATGTCCCTCCAATAGATTGAAATGAGTGAAAAGGAAAACAAGGATTAAATAAAAATTTCATTGTGATTATAGTAATATTGATGTGGAAAATATAAAGTGTATTTCATCAAGGGGATTACTTATTTTATTCAAAGAACGTAGTGAGAGTACATATAGGTAAATGCAAGATTAAATATTTTTACTAAAGGAGAGGTAATTACTTTACCTGGAGAATATTTTAATGATTGAGAGTGAAACTTTTCATGAAGGAAATTAAAGGCCAATTTAAAGCCTTGTAACGGGTAATTATTTTACCCAAAGAATAATTCGTTAGGTGAAATATTTTAACCAAGCAAGAATATAAATGGGATGTTTTTCACCGAAGGATTATAAAGCGGTTGATTATTTTTAATTGGTGAAATTTGAAGTTTCCATTATTGAAATTTTTTTGCGAGAACACAAAGATGAAGATTAAAATATTTAATTTTTCGAAGGCAATTAATTTAAATATTTTTGTTGAAGACGGTGAATATTGAAGAGATGTAGCGAACATATGAGGGGTCATAACCCTAAAATAATGTATGTATGCCAAATGAAATCAAATAAGAGAAGGAGTAGGTTAGGAAATTACCAATAGTTGAATAGGTTGATCAGTTGTTGAAACAAAACGTTATGTTATGTATTGCAAAATCTTTTGGAATAATATAATGGACAAGAAGACTTACTCAAAGGTTGACATTTCCTTATTATTTAAATTGATGTATCAAGGATATATTCAATTTATCAAGGCACATTTGTTGTTCTTGTGTCGTTCACTTAACTCTCTCCTTCAAGGAAGGATTAAATTATTTTAATTAATCATAGTAATCTGGAAAAGGTCATTTGGATCAGTAAGAAGAACTTGATAACTACATCCTTGAATGTATATGCTAGTCATAAAATTATAAAAGTGTCAAAGAATTAGAATTGTAGCAAGTAAGTAAGTCACATATCATATACCTCTATATTTTGTTAGCCCAACATGAGTAGGCACTGGTCATACCAATTCCTTTTTAGAATTTCATAAAATCTTATTCAAGCATTCACCTTTCAAATTCAGTTTTAGGAGTAGGAGTAATTAACAAGATTTCATCTATCCCACTTTGTGTGATTGTGGATAGATCCATAAATTCAATTAAGTTATACAATTCTAAATATGTGTCAGTTATCAGGGTCTACCTGCCTAGGTCTAGCAGAGCCTGAAGTGCAGGGAGTCATCAGCCGAATAGGTTATCTCCATACATTGGTTGGGAAATGTTGCAATTTTTATCATAGAGCCTAGCATCCTCTTAGGATTTGTAACCTGCATTTTTGAGATCCAAAATTTTGGCGACTCCACTAGGGATAAACTCAAGAAAAATTTAGTTCCAGCCTATCCATTTAAAGAGCCAATAAAATTTTCAAAATTGGTCTACAACTAAAGGTTCATAATTTTGTCATTTGTACTCCCCATCTGAGTCATGCATCCAAAAATTGGAAACTCTGTTGGGGATCAAGGAGAAATCAATATTGAATCTCATTCTTTATCAGTATAGAGTTATAAAATTCTCATTTGCATCCACTTGATTTCGTAGAGGATTTCATTGGGGTAAACCAAAAACAAATTCAAAATCCATTTTGTTTACCTACTTTTGGAAAAGTAGGTGGCGACTCTAGTATAAACTTGATGAAGAATGCATAAAAATTTTGGAACAAAAATACTGTTTCCATTCAAAAATAGAAGATAATAAGCTGCTGAAAAATTTCTTGTCAAACATGTCAAAAGAAGTGAGAAGGGAACAATTAATAAGAGAGAGTAAAGAATTGGACAAACAATTGCTACAATTGGATCAATAACTACTACAATTGGGAGTCAAATGTGTTCCAGATGCATCACAAAATATTCCATTCTATAATAAGAATGAATATGTAAATGCAAGAAGACCTTGGACACCACAAGTGCCACATAATGTAACTGGGAATTTTGGCAATGGAGGTAATGCATATGATGCACAACAAAACATTTCTTCACCACAATCATCAAAACAAATAAATTCTTATCCTATCCCTCTTGGTCATAGATTAGTAAGCTATCAAGATAACGAATATAATCAGTATGTTGGGCATTATCAATACCAAACTTCATGTCAAAATATACAAAGCAATGTTAACCCTCGTGTCAATCAAAGTGTAAAATAAGATGTAGAAATGAAGTGAATACTTTTCCAACAAAAGGTATTGGACCTTAAAATGTACAAACCACTTGATTACATAAATACTCAGGGCTACCCAAATCCTTATCCCTGCAAGATGATAGAACTAGTGAAGCATATCCCTAAATTTTATGTTGAAGGATATAAATCAAATCATAAGCATGCACAATGATTTTTAAATTTCATTGTGGACTTTCAAATTTATTCTGAAGATGTCATTATGAAATTTTTTTCAAGATCTTTTGGGAATAATGTATGGAAATGGTTTATAGGCTTACCTATGCAAAGTATATCTTCATGGGAATATTTCAAGGGAATATTCTTGAGCCAATATGAAGACAATAGTGATATCATTGATGAATGTGGGGAGACTAATCAAGTGACACAACCAATGGAGGAAACATGTATAAGTGAAGATTACAATGAGGTTTCTCCAGATTCAAATGAAGATGAAATTATGGAGGTCCAATTTTCTACCTTGGAGGATGATTGCAGTATTGAAGATATTGTTGAAGACACACTACCTGAGGAATATATCGGCGATAATTCAAATGGTATGGAGGTGCACCCATGTATGCACTATCATAGTATTCATAATAATGAATTAGAAATTGGAGAAAAAAGGAGTAGTCTGTTGTACAAAAATGAAGAGGTAAATTCTTATGATCATTTCATAAAGGATGGGTGTGCAAGTGAAAATAATTTCTATGAAAGCCTACAAGACGAAGATATAGAGGATCTCTCCTACATAATAGATTGTGACTATAAATTTTATGAAGAATCTATTGAAAATTTAGATTTCAATGACAATCATGTGGATTTATAGTTAAGTGTTGTAGCTTTTATGGAGATTAGGAGGAAGAAGAAATGGATAATGCAAGCTCATTTGATAGTGAACAAATAACACCTCCAGCTGTAGTTGAGTACCATGAAGACATATTGGATGAGGAAGAGGTTTGTAGACTTGAAAACGGTTTTCAATTTTTTTCAAATCCATTGTATGATAAAAAAAATGGAAGAAGATCAGATGAAATTTTTCCAAGGTGTGCAAGAAAATGAATTTCATGTGTTTTCAAGTCCACTTTATAATGAGAAAGAAACATTTTCAGATAACCGAGATAATATATTAACTTGTGGAGAAAATGACGGTGTTGATAATTCATCTAATTTTTCTATGATGATTCTGAGCCTCATTATGATGATGAAAAAAGTGATGAGTACATCAATGGTTTATTAGATGAAGAGACATGTTCACTCAGTAGTGAACAAATTTCAGATTTGTTGGCAATGGAGTACTAAAACCACACACATAAGAATAACTCAAAAATTTCATCCCCAACATCAGTTGGATCGAATGTGAAAAATGATGATTGTATGAATCATAAGTTTGTATCACCACCAATTAGTGATATAGAAGAAATAGAAAATGTTTTAGATCTAATTATCCCAAAAGATGTTGATGAGACAAAAAATTTATACTTTCAAGAAAAGCGTTCAAATTTTCAGTTTTCAGTTTAGCTGGGAGATCATTTTACAATATATAATAGTAAACAAAATAATGTGAAATGTTGCATTGAATGTGAATAAAAATTGTATGGTAAAGATGACAAAGATTTAAACCACATGATAATGGAAAATATGAACTAAAAAATGGTGAAAAGAACATGAGTCAAGATGAACACAATGATCTTTTGAAAATTTTCAATGACAGTGTCAGGGTAGATTACATGAATATTTTCCAGAGGAATCTTATGAACTAAAAAAAAACAAGATATATGACAGTGGAAAATAAAGGCCTTTCTTTTTGGGTGTCCTTGTTCCATTAGTTGTGGTGTATTTTCTTTCAAAAAACCATATCAGTTCACAACATAAAGGAATTTGAAGTTTGTTTCTCAATGGATAAAACACTTGGTCTACTCTCCCAAAGACCTAGATTCTTGTTATGCCGACAGGGGGCATACATCCCCAGATGGAGCCACTATTGGAACCTTCAAATTTTGTAATGGAGTACTAAAAACAAACACATAAGAATAACTCTAAAATTTCATCCCCAGCATCAGTTGGATTGAATGTGAAAAATTATGATTGTATGAATCATAAGTTTGTATAACCACCAATTAGTGATATAGAAGAAATAGAAAATGTTTCAGATCTGATTATCCCAAAAGATGTTGATGAGATATAATTTTCAGACTTTCAAGAAAAATGTTCATATTTTCAATTTTCAGTTTGGTTTGGAGATCAATTTACAATACATAATAGTGAACAAAATAATTTCAACTGTTGCATTGAATGTGAATACACTTTGTATGGTAAAGATGACAAAGATTTAAACCACATGATAATGGAAAATATGAACTACATAATGGTGAAAAGAACATGAGTCAAGATGAACACAATGATCTTTTGAAAGTTTTCAATGAAAGTGACAGTGTAGATTGCATGAATGTCTTCTAGAGGAATCTGATGAACTAAAAAAAAAACAAGATATATGATAGAGAAAAATAAAGGCCTTTCTTTTTGGGTGGCCTTGTTCCATCAGTTGTGGTGTGTTTTCTTTCAAAAAACCATATTGGTTTACGATAGAAAGGAGTTGAAGTCTATTGCTCATTGGATAAAACACTTGGTCTTCTCTCCCAAAGACCTGGATTCTCGTTATGCCCACAGGGGGCATACATCCCCAGATGGAGCCACTATTGGAACCTTCAAATTTTTTAATGAACTACTAAAAACACACACATAAGAATAACTAAAAAATTGCATCCCCAACATCAGTTGGATTGAATGTGAAAAATGATGATTGTATGAATCATAAGTTTGTATCACCACCAATTAGTGATATAGAAGAAATATAAAATATTTCAGATCTGATTATCCCAAAAGATGTTGATGAGACAAAATTTTCAAACTTTCAAGAAAAGCATTCAAATTTTCAGTTTTGCTGGGAGATCATTTTATAATACATAATAGTGAACAAAATAATGTGAAATGTTGCATTGAATGTGAATACACTTTGTATGGTAAAGATGACAAATATTTGAACCACATGATAATGGAAAATATGAACTACAGAATGGTGAAAAGAAAATGAGTTAAGATGAACACAATGATCTTTTGAAATTTTTCAATGATAGTGACAAGGTAGATTGCATGAATGTCTTCTAGAGGAATCTAATGAACTAAAAAAAAACAAGATATATGACAGAGGAAATTAAAGGCCTTTCTTTTTGGGTGGCCTTCTTCCATCAGTTGTGGTGTGTTTTCTTTCAAAAAACCATATCAGTTCACGACAAAAAGGAGTTTGAAGTCTATTGCTCAATGGATAAAACACATGGTCTGCTCTCCAAGAGACCTGGATTCTCATTATGCCCATAGGGGGCATGCATCCCTAGATGGAGCCACTATTGGAACCTTCAAATTTTGTAATGGAGTACTAAAAACACACACATAAGAATAACTCAAAAATTCCATCCCCAACATCAGTTGGATCGAATGTGCAAAATGATGATTGTATGAATCATAAGTTTGTATCACCATAAATTAGTGATATATAAGAAATAGAAAATGTTTCATATATGTCCCAAAAGATGTTGATGAGACAAAATTTTCAGATTTTCAGTTTTCAGTTTAGCTGGGAGATCATTTTACAATACATAATAGTGAACAAAATAATGTGAAATTTTGCATTGAATGTGAATACACTTTGTAT
Source organism: Sequoiadendron giganteum (assembly GCA_007115665.2). Lineage (NCBI taxonomy): Eukaryota > Viridiplantae > Streptophyta > Pinopsida > Cupressales > Cupressaceae > Sequoiadendron > Sequoiadendron giganteum. The sequence continues at coordinate 106,591,859 of CM021100.1, read as the reverse complement.
GGTAAAGATCAAAAATATTTAAACCACATGATAATGGAAAATATGAACTATAGAATGGTGAAAAGAACACGAGTCAAGATGAACACAATAATCTTTTGAAAGTTTTCAATGACAATGATAGGGTAGATTGCATGAATTTCTTCCAGAGGAATCTGATGAACTCAAAAAACAAACAAGATATATGATAGAGGAAAATAAAGGACTTTCTTTTTGGGTGGCCTTGTTCCATCAGTTGTGGTGTGTTTTCTTTCAAAAAACCATATCAATTCACGACATAAAGGAGTTTGAAGTCTGTTGCTCAATGGATAAAACGCTTGGTATGCTCTCCCGAGACCTGGATTATCGCTATGCCCATAGGGGGCATACATCCCCAGATGGAGCCACTATTGGAACCTTCAATTTTTTACAAAATTTGAAGGTGCCATGATGAAAATTTTGATTGCAGCACTCAAAAACACAGTTGTAAAATCTGCTCAAAAGGTCTGTTTTAAAAAATCATAATTTAAAGCCAGAGAATTTCCATGCAAAACCACCTTGTAAACATGTTTATCTAACATATATGAGTGTGTGCACCAATTTTCAGCTTTGTACGATCAGTTTTGACAAGATTTTAAAAGGCCAAGTTGAAGGGTTCTGTGAAGAGTTGTTGTCTACACAGTAAAACTAGTTAAAATGATCAACTTTGAAAGATAATATTAAGAAACTGGAAGATTTTCAAGAAAAATCAATGGGTGATTTTGATTCTCCCCATCTTAATGTGCATCCATGTTGATTTTTAGAGCCTCGGGACATCATTTGGTCTTTTTTCAAAATCAATTCCAAATGGATTTTACTCAGTTTGAACATTGAATTTCCAAAATAGTTGCAAAGGGGTCAACTTTGATTTTTTGTGAATGAACCAATCCTAAACAAACCAATCCTCCAAGTTATAGCTTCCTAGGATCAAGTTTGATATTTTTCAAAAGAGGCAAGTGAAGGGATTCAATTGAGTTTGACAGTGATAATTTCTTAGAAAATGTTGAGTAAGAAACTTTAGACATATACAGTCTCCAATTTTGACAACTCCATGCCAAACCATTCTAAAATCATACTCCCCTATCATAACTCAACATGTTTGTGCAATTTCATCGTTCAAAGAAAAGTTTTGATCAGTTTTCAAGACAATCTTGGAAGCCATTTGATCTATTTTTGTCATAGTGCATAACCACTCTTCAAGACATCGAAAAAAATGACAAGAGTGATTGTCAAATTTTCTAATAGGGCCAAATTGGTGATAATAAAGTAAGTAGTCAAGATTGGGAAAGGTGCCTAAGACCTCATGCAATTTCCACATTCAAATGATTATTTCTTGTAAAGACAAGAAACATATGAAAAGACTGGTTAAACAAAGACAATTTTGAGAGGCAGTCTACCAAGTTTTTACTTTTGACATTGATCATGGAGTTGATGAATTAGACAAAATGAGATAAAAATCATCCCCACATATCAACCTACACGTTTTTTGGGATAAAAATGAACTCAAACCTAACATTCAGATGTTGAAGGCTCTTAAAATAGCATTTAACCTTTTGAGGACAGTCACAAGGAACTTCGCTGCAATACACCCTGCTACTTCTTGATAGCTTCAAATTTCAACTTGTTGAAGAGGTACCTCACACATCAAAATGCAAGAAATGGGTACTCGAACTGAGGGGTGTGCTTGCAGTTGACAGTGAAGGGAAAGATAATACATATAAATCTTCAAAATGAATATTGCTTCAGCATGATTTCCAAGTAACAAGATTCACTAGTATTCCTAGTCAAGGACTCTGAATAAATCCTCCAAAGGCTTCAGTAATTGAACATGTATTTAGAAAATGTATCTACTTTGCAGATTTAGTGAGCAAGAGTGTATTATCGATATCACAATGAACTTGGAATTTGGCTTTGCAATGCTCAATTGAGGTTGCGACACTCGATTTTGGGGACTTCTATGATACACAATTTGTGAAGGTTTATACAATCTTCATGGTGCAAATTACAGATTATTCTACTACTTGGAGAAAAAATCCCAAAAGCCTATGAAAAATGAATCAAGTGAAGAACGGATATTCATTAAGAATTTTACACTTTTCTTCGCATACTTAAAGAAATCCTAAAAACTAGATCACATTTCTCATATCTGATTGGTATTTTTATGTGATTGACACTAATGTTTTCAAGGTTTGTCAAGATTATTGGAATGAAATTGTTATGGAAATTTTTGAAGCTGTATCAAATGGAATGTCGAAGCTCATACAAAGCAGGCACTAAGCTACTCAAAAATGCCTCAAGAAATATGTTCTCACAGAATTTCACACTATAGGGGATGCGCACAAAATGGATTTATTAAAGAAACTTCAAGAACTCTCAAATAAATGTGAATAACAAGTTTAACATAAAATTTCACAACCTTTGTAAACATCATTCCAATTATATAAAAGAATGCAGAAATAAAAAACTTGCAAACATCCATCAAAGTATAATGGTTGAGAGATATTTGTTAAGTGTTAAAGTTGCAAATACCGTGATACACATATATGCAAGATATGGAAGCATACATGAGGTCATTTACAACCAGAACGTTGAAATGGCATCAACTGAAACAACAAATCGATGAAGTATTGCCTCTTATGCTAGTGAACTATGCAAGAAGGATAGAGAACACAGTAAGAAAGCATACCTCGCATTGCCATAGGCATAAACCCAAAAATGGTGTAGTATTGCAAAGTAAAAAATTCATCGGCCAAAGAAGTGCCTATCAGTGGGATAGAATAACAAGTCCCTCTGATGGCCTGAGGAGGATTTCATTAGATATACCAAGCCTAATCGCTGGAAGTGAATGCAAAGTCTTGCCGATAGAACGATGTGGATACAATATATATATATATATATCAAAGAGACTACGGCATTCGATATCCCAAAATGTGATCAAAGTTTATCGGGTAAGAATATAACTACAAATGGAAGCATAGAAGGTGTTATAAAGTATTTTCACTAAGAAGTGAAATATTTTTACCAAGTATATAATTTTAAGATTTTATCAGAGAAACTCTCTAATACAAGTGGGAATAATGTTGAAGTCTCACCGATAGCTTGACAACATCTGAATTCATTGGTGAGAGGATCAATTATTGGCAGGAGTGAAACACATGTCCCTCCAATAGAGCGAAATGTGTGAAAAGGAAAACAAGGATTAAATAGAAATTTCATCATGATTATAGTAATATTGATGTGGAAAATATAAAATGTATTTCATGAGGAGATTAGTTATTTTATTCAAAGAACATAGTGAGAGTACATATGTGTAAGTGCAAGATGAAATATTTTTACTAAAGGAGAGGTAATTACTTTACCTAGAGAATATTTTAATGATTGAATGTGAAAATTTTCATGAAGGAAATTAAAGACCAATTTAAAGCTTTGTAATGGGTAATTATTTTACCCAAAGAATAATTCATTAGGTGAAATATTTCAACCGAGCAAGAATATAAATGGGATGTTTTGCACCAAAGGATTATAAAGTGGGTGATTATTTTTAATTGGTGAAAGGTGAAGTTTCCAGTAAAGGAAGATCATTATTAAATTAATTTTCATGAGAACACAAAGATGAAGATTAAAATATTTAATTTGCCAAAGGAAATTAATTAAATATTTTTGTCGAAGACGAAGAATATTGAAGAGATGCAATGAACATATATGCGGGTCATAACCCTAAAATAATTTATATATACCAAACGAAATCAAATAAGAGAAGGAGTAGGTTAGGAAATTACTAGTAGTTAGATAGGTTGATCAGATATTGAAATAGAATGTTATGCTATGTATTGAAAAATATTTTGGAATAATATAATGGACAAGAAGACTTAATTTGGTGATCCAATTATGGCATTAGTTGTTTGTTGAATTAATTAAAAATATTATTTGGTTGTCTTCAAGTTTGAAATTTATTTATTATTTAAATTGATGTATCAAGGATATATTCAATTTATCAAGGCACATTTGTTGTTCTTGTGTGGTTCAGTTAACTGGCTCCTTCAAGGAAAGATTAAATTATTTTAATTAATCACAGTAATCTGGAAAAGGTCATTTGGATCAATAAGAAGAACTTGATAGTTACATCCTTGCACGTTTATCCCAATCATAAAATTATAAAAGTGTCAAACAATTAGAATTGTATCTAGTTAGTAAGTCACATATCATATACCTCTTGACTCTGTTAGCCCAACACGAGTAGGCACTGGTCATACCAATTCCTTTTTAGAATTTCATAAAATCGTCCAAACATTCACATTTCAAATTCAGTTATAAGAGTAGGAGTAATTAACAAGCTTTCATCTATCCCACTTTGTGTGATTGTGGATAGATCCATAAATTCAATTAAGTTATACAATTCTAAATTTGTGCCAGTTATCAAGGTCTACTTGCCTAGGTCTAGGAGAGCCTGAAGTGCAAGGAGTCATCAAGTGAATAGCTTATCTCCATACACTGGTTCAAAAATGTTGCAGGTTTGATCATAGAGCTTGGCATCCTCTTAGGATTTGTAGCCTGCATTTTTGAGATCCAATAGGTCTAGTGCATGATGAGTGGGTGAGAGTAAAAATTTATCTCATGATGATGTTATATTCACTAGCCCCGATGGTTAGATAGATTATGATACACACATTTGCACTAGTACTCCTCCCAAATGGGTGTGCAATGCACCTAGAGGGAGGGTTAGTTCTCCTGATACATGGGATGGTAGAGCACAAAGCAGTATATGCCTAGGGGAATTGTATCCTAGCACATTTATACTATGAGCTTGGTCGGTTCATTTTTTAGGAGGTAGACAACATGGTTCTTTGTACACTTCTATAGATTTGGTCCTTTGAAAATATCACATACACTAGGCCTACTAGCTTCTCATGTCTAACAGTAGTGGGGTATCCTTGAGCCTTTAGCTATCCTCTATGGTGGTTGTGGCAGTATTGGGATTTACACTTTTGGAGAGTGAGATTTAACCGATTGGAGGAGGATGAGATCTTGTGGAGACCTTATCAACTGACACTTTAGTGGTCAGATCACATGAGGCAGTTAAGGAGTTTGCAGCTAGACAAATTTTTGGTTGGTCTTCATGATCATGTACTACATCCTTTCTACTACAATCAATTCATGTGACAGTTTGGATAGATTTAGAGGCCACCCAGGACAAGATCCTTTTTTAGGAGGTCAGTGTGGAGTGCTCGAAGACTAGGTGATATAGTATAGATCAATCTAGATAATTTTATTGAGAGTGACTCTAATTTCTCATATCATGATCAACCTCCAGTCTCTGACGTACATGACATTAGTGCCACATGGGAGTATGAGGAGTGGTAGACAGTATCACGACCAACTCTTGTTTTTCCAATTGATGAGCCTATAGGAGATGTAGGACCATTTCCAGATGAGGGATATGATAGGGAGGACAGGGCCGAGGAGACATGTTACAGGGTTTTGGACATATTTATCGATATTATTGATGAGGAGTATGATGAGGATTCAAATCTTAACTATGATGGATAGGAGGGAGAGGAGGAGGATCAGGAGGAGGAGCCACCCCTGAGTGAGAGTTATGAGGTAGCAGTTGAGTATCGACATGAGTGGGGAGAGCCTTCTCCCATGTATGTGACTATATCATGAGCAGAGACTACAACAAAAATCAGTACCCATAGTTGTGGAGAGGTTAGCACATCTTCTATGCCCCCTGCACAGGATGAGGTTTATATTTCTTAGCCTACCAAAGATATAGGTGATGATATTTAATTTTATGCATGTACTTTATTCTTTTGTGTATTATTTTATGTATATATATATCATGATGTGTACTGATTGTTTATTTTTTCTACCTTGCAAGAGCTACGAGAGATTGGCAAGATCTCTACCATCAAGAAGCTGTAGAGATACTACCAACATCTATCAACAAGGATGAGATGGAATCAAACTATGTGCCCCCACCTATTATGGAGCAGGATCAAGAGTCACTCAGGCCATTCGTGAGATTACAAGTAGCATATGATAGTCTAAGGAGATGAGTTTATCGATCTGAGACTATAGTAGAGACATAGTCATCCCGGATCCCAGCAGAGGTTGAAAGACTAGAGGTAGAGGTAGCACAACTACAAGCAGAGAGGGATCAAATAGCAAGAGAGAAATGTGTGGCCCTTGGACAGATATAGGGCATAGATTTTGCACTCAAATTCAATGGATTACAATAACAATTACATAAGACCATCTCCTGACATCCTGCTACTGAAGCGACGTGAGTACCAAACCCTAAGGGGTTGGGTACCCACAATCCTCAGTGATATTGTATACTTTAATGACATGTACATAAAACCTTTATATGTGTGTGTGTGTGTGTGTGTGTGAGCATATGATTTTTTATTACTTTTCTTTATGTGTTGGAATGTTAAATCACAATGTGATTAATTAAATAGCCTTTGGAAGATTATTTAATTAATGTCTTCATGATTTAAAAAAGATGATGTGATCTAATTAAAACTTGCTATACTTTCTTTTAGATACAACATGATGATTAAGGATTTCATCCACTTGTTATTTAATTTCACATAACACATAAGATGAATTTGAATAGTATGAAACCTAAAGTAACTATAGAATGAATTAAATAATCACTTTAGTGCTCAAGACACACACATAACTAATTTTCAATAACGAAGTAATGTGAAATCATATAGAATGTAATTTGATAGCTCTAAAATCATTTCTTTATCATTCATACCATTCAAAGGGACTAGACATAATATCGATGTAGATGTGTGGCATTGATAGGGTTATTAAGGGGTGTACCATCTAGCTCTGTATTAATGTGTAAGCATTAGATCCATAACTTGTATTGATGATGTAGCGTTCTAACCAATTAGGATTAAATTTTCCTTTTTTAGGGTAGTCTACAGTAGTATTGCATTATTTTTCATATAAAACTAAATTGCCCTTGCTAAATGTCTAAGGGATGACATGATGATTATAAATTTTTTGCAATTGTTAGTGTAATCTTGGAGATGCTCAAGAGAATTAATGCATTGTTCATCAAGAATTTCAAGCTGGTGTAACCATTGTTCCTTATAGGTAGCATTATCAATAAGACCTTGGAGAGAAATCCTTAATGTGATAATTTCTAACTCTAAGGGCATGATTGCCTCAGTACCATAAACAAGATTATAAGGTACATTTCTTGTAGATGATCAAACACTTGTTCAATAGGCCCATAGCACATACTGTAATTGTGTATTCCAATCCTTATGATGTTTGTTAATTGTTTTCTCGAGGATTTATTCTAGATTCTTGTTAGTAATTTCAGCTTGACCATTATATTGTAGGTAGTATGGTGTTGAAAACCGATGTTGACTATGAAAAGTGTCCAAGAACTTCTTCACATCATTATTTTTAAATGGCGTTCCATTATCTGAAATTAATGCAGAAGGGAGTCTGAAGCGAGCAATAATGAGTTCCAATATGAAATGACATATCACATCAACAGTTGTAGATCGAAGAGGAATAACTTCTACCCATTTTGTAAAATAATCAGTTACTGCAATGATAAATGTATGTTCGACAAAGGAAGGGGGTGAAATTTTTCCAATGAGATCCAATCCCCATATGGAGAATGACCAAATAGGGATTTGGGCATGGAGATCAGAAGTAGGAGCACGGATCAGTGTTGTGCTCTTGACATTTTTGACATTCTTAACATACACAACACAATCCTTTTCCATATTTCTCCAGTAGTATCCCATATGAAGGATCTTTTGTAATAAGGATCTTCCCCCAAAATGACCCCCATAGGTGCCTACATGGGCTTGTTCAAGGGATATATGAATTTTGGAATCTCTAAGACATCGAAGGAAAATACCATCAAAGGATCTTCTATACAACACATCGGAAAGGATTATGTACCTGGTTTCTAATTGTTCTAAGTGATTTCGGGTATTTTTTGTTGTTGGCTCGAGAATGGTACCATCTGTTAAATATTTATATATAATATCATACCATTCATTGGAGATGTATTTTTTTGTTTGTAACACATCTTCTGATTTATCTTTGATGGAGGGTTCCATGATTGGGTGAATAGTAAATGTGATATCTTTGGAAGGATCTGAAGAGGATATGAGAGAAGCCACACTTGCCATTGCATTTTCATGTCGATTATCTTCGTGGGGGATGTTATCAATGGTGAACAATTCAAACTTTCTAACAAGGTCATTATGAGATCCTTATATTTCAATAATTTTTCATGTTTAGATTGGTTGTTTTTTTTTTTTTTTTAATTAGTAATTACAAATCACCAAATAATTTAATATCTTTGATGCCCATAATTAAAGTAGCACGCAATCCAACAATTAATGCCTCATATTCATCTGTGTTGTTTGTACATAGGAAGTTTAATCGATACAACAAGGGAATAGGCTTTCCAATGGGTAAAATTAATATAACCCCAGTGCTAGAGCCTATTCGAAACTTGGATCCATCAAAGTATAATTCCCATGTAGGAACCTCTATTATCAACACATTTTCATTGATAAAAGAGTCATTGCTAGGTAGTTCTAAAGGAGAAGGAGCATCGACTAAGTGGTCAGTTAAGGCTTGGCCTTTAATTGATTTTTGTGAAACAAACTTAAGGTCAAACTCAGTCAGCAACATTACCCATTTAGCTAGACATCCTGATAAGTCTATTTTATTGAAAATATTCTTTAGAGAATCAAATTTTTTCATGGCTTGTATTTCTACATTTAGGAAATAGTGTCGCAACTTACTAGTAGCGAATACAAGATCCAAACATTGTTTTTCAATTTCTTTTTATCATGTTTCATAGTCTATTAGTGTTCAAATAATTTAATAAACATGATGCTCTTTTCCATTGTCATCTTGTTGAGCCAACAATGTTGCAAGAGCATGGGAAGATGTAGAGATATAAAGGATGAACGGTTTGTTTGGTATAGCAGATTGTAAAATGGGCAGAGTTGCAAGTTATTATTTCAAACTCTCAAAGGCCTGTTTACAATCCTCATTCCAATCAAAATGCACATCCTTTTTTAGGAGATCTATGAAAGCTAATGTGCAATCAGCTAAGGAGGGAACAAAATGATAGATGGCTTGAATTTTTCCTTGTAACGTGTGCAATTGGGAAATGTTTCGAGAAGGTGGCATATTAATTATAGCATTAATTTTATTTGTGTCCACATCAATGCCTCTATGTGATATGATAAACCCTAAAAAAATTCCACTATCTACTCAAAAGAAACTTTTTTGGATTGAGTCACATGTTGTATTTACACATTCGTTCAAAGACTTTTTGAAGGACATTCACATTATCTTGTCATGTTAAGGATTTGATTAGAGTGTCATCAACATAATGTTCCAAGATTTTATGTATGTAATCGTGAAATATCAATGTCATTTCTCGTTGATAAGTTGCTTGTGCATTCTTTAATCCAAAAGGCATCATAACCCAAAAAAATGTTCCCCAAATGGATGTGAACACTATCTTATATTGATCTCATGGATTAATAAAGATTTGATTATAACCAAAAAATCCATCCATGAAGGACAAAAGATCATGTCTTGCAGTTAAATCCATAATAATGACTATATTAGGAAGGGGTAAATCATCCTTTAAAGAGGCTTTATTCAAGTCACAAAAATTTGTACATATCCTAATATGATTATCAAGTTTAGCAGTTACAACAATGTTTGATATCCAAGGAGAATAATCAATAGGTCAAATGAAAACCACATCAAGGAGTTTTTCAAGTTCTCCTTTCACATGAAAGGCTATCTTAGGGTTCATCTGTATCTTTTGGCAAACAGGCTTAGCATTTTCAGCAAGAACAATGTTATGTGTCACTATCTTCGGGTCTATTTCTGCAATATATGAATATTTCCAAGAGTTTTTTTTAGGTTAGTCATGAAGTAAGGTTGCAATATCCATCATCAAGGCACTTCCCGATTTTAATGGAATTTTATTTATCATCTATTTCCATTGGTATATCAATGGTATCCCTTAAGGAGAGGGCATTTAACTTAGGAAAGTATGGATCATATGGTTCCATGCTTGTGGTTGTTTCATTGGTATTAATATTTTTTTGCTTGGTTCTTATCATAGCATAGGTAAATTTTATCTTAGTGAAAAGTATCTTATCAGAAGCACCTAACATTTGTTTCAAAGCTTCATCATTTTCAACATATTCCCATGATGGTGGTGAATCCTTGTCAAGGAATTCATGATGTTTGAGTGTGAGATTGATTCTTGGTTTACAAGTGATGGTTGTTCAGTTTCTTTTGTTATCTTAGAAAAAGAATACCCTAAACTAGTCTTTGTCTCGTGTGTGTTAGGTTTTATGGGAACTCTAATGCCTTGTTCATTTTTTCCACGACCTTTACCATTGTATCCCAATTGTTTGAAAATCTCATAACCTCATCTATAAATTCTTTCTATTTCTTTTGGGTTGGGTGGTTGTTGATAATCTATCTCATCAAAATTTGTTGTGTATGTTATATTTTCTTCCAAAGTGGATGAGGTAGATTCTTGGGAAGATTCTTCTGAATTCTGAGCTGACATAATGGCTGGTTTTTCATGGTTGTCATCCATTTTTCATGTCATTATGTATTCTCCCGTAAATAAAGGTGTGAATTCTAATGATTCTCAATCATCGCCTATAAATTGAAACACGAGTTCTTCTTGTTTGTTGGTTTCAAGAGGTGCTATGTTGGAGGTTGGAATCAATGTGTTCAAAGGACTTGTTGTTCCTTTTTCAAGTTGTAAGCAACTTTCAGGCTTGGGTTCTATGTCAACTTGATAAAATTTATTATTATATACATACTTCATTATTCGATGAAGGTTCGAATGCACCTCATGCATCTCATGAATCCATGGTGTACCCAAAATAAGATTATAGGAAAGGTTATAGGATGTGACATGAATAGGATTTGTAGAGTAACCATTCTAAATGTAATAGGTAAAGTAATTACACCAAATGGTTGCTTTGTGACATTGTCAATGTAATGACGTAAATTTTCTGCAAGGTCAAAATTGGATTAGTAACACATGCAAGTTAATAAAATCATCAAACAATCGAATGCAAAGGAGAAAATAACAAGAAATGAAAGAAACTAGATAGATCTCACCCATTCCTATGGTCTATGACTAATTTCCATTGCACCTCCTTGGCTTTGCTATGATAATGGATGCCCTCAGATTGTATATGTGAGCAAACTCTAAAATGTTTAGCCCTAAACAAAGCTTTGAAGGATTTATAAAATAACTCTATGCAAACTAGAAATTCAATCCTAATATGCAAGTTATAAATAAGCCTAAAGATGATAGTAAGAGATGACAATAACCAGATTACCAAAATAATAAGAGATAGCCAAAAATGAGATCAAGATTCTCATTTTATAGAAAATGCAATCTTGAACGAATGGATGAGATGAGAGATTGAGAAATGCCCCAGAATCGAAGGTCAAGATTCAAAGTGACAACTCTCAATTAGGGCTAGGGCAACAATCCCCAAATGTGTGGACGAGATTTAATTTAAGAAATTAAATCAATGGTGAAGAATAAACATGACCTTGAGATGAAATTAGTAAAACTCAAGAGATAAGGAGATGAGATTTTAGAAAATCGGTAATTTTAGCAATTACTTGATTTGTAGAAGAATAATTCCATTTTGAATTAAATTAATTCAAAATATGGATTTGTGAGATAATGAGTAATTGATTTTCGCAATTAATTACTAAAAGAAGAATCAGTTAACACATGTAAAGTCATTTTAAAATAAATTATTTTATTTAAAAAGAGGGAAATGTCACATAAGGCAATTAAATAATTAATAATTATTATGTAATTTAGAAGAGACAGTTAATTAATTAAATAAATTAATGAATCTATTTAATTACGAGGGGATTTAGGAATTAGTGACATATTAAATAAATATATTAAAATATCCTTATTTAATAATCAGGAGAACATTAATGATAAGGATTAATTAAATAAATGAGGCTTTATTTAATTGTAAGAAGACTTTGATAATTAGTGACACATTAAATAAATAAATAAGATTTATTTCTATGAAGAATGAAAGATCATGAATTAATTAAATAATTATAAATTATTTAATTAATAGTTGAATGTACGTTAGAAACATAATTACAAAGTTATAATCATGTTATGATGAAAGGTGGTAAAATGTTGCTTGCAGGCCTTGGTCATTTTTATGTGTCTACATTTTTCCCTCTTTGTCATAATGCAGTTTATCGCATTATGGCAAAGAAAACAAGTCCAGACTATGCCCCAGTGAAGGTACGAAGTGCCTTTGCCCCCTCGGGAAAATTTTCGAATTTCAACCCGGGGTCTAAAAAATTTGGAAAATATCCCGACTACTCAAATTAATGACCAAAAAAGTGATGGTGTGATCCGATTCAAAAATAGAGGATGTTGAGCTAGTTAAAATGTTGGTCAAAGGTGGTCAAATGAGCCTCCAGTACAACCTATCAGGTCAAAACCCTAATTTTCAACCTATAAATAGGTTGAAAAGGTCAATCCAAGTGTCATTTGCTCATTTTTTATATAGAAATTTTAAAAATCAGAGCTCAAAGACTACCCACCATGGAAACCACGTGCGAACATTCCGACGACTCGAGGGCGCAGAGGCACCGATAAGTACCCTATCCCCCTTGTCAAATTTTGAATTTAATGTATTTATTAGGGTTTTAGGAGGGATAAACACATGTGTTGCGACACAAATGATGTCGCGTAAACCGCAAACGCCTTCACGTTCGACGTATTTGCTTGCATCGCGATGCAAGTGCGATGGGTAGGTTAGATTTTGTTGTCTGATTGTGCATCTGTAAGGGGAAACGACGCAATCAACATGTTACCACGCAAGTGAGGCTTTTGCGACACAATCGTTGGGTCAAACGACACATTTGCCAAATCGCAACGCAATTTTCATGCCAAATGACGCATTCATTGTTAGGTTGTGCATTTGCTAGCTAGAATGACACATTTGACATATTGCAACACAATTGTTATGTGGAGAGCCGTAATTGATTAATTATAGCCTATTTGTGGTCAACATGATGTAATTGTAGTTGACCAAAGTTGACTTTTTTTGACCTTGTGTCAAGATTAGTTTGGATGCACCCTTGACTTCCCAGTAGTAATAATATATGCTAATTCTTGGCCTTACTTGTGCAGAGTCGGCTTGTGCCAATTTACACCTAAGAGTTCAGGTCGACGACATACGCCTTTAGAGATCGCCTGAGCGATAGACAGAGACTCATGGAACTAGGTCTGTATCATATCACCTATATGCCCATTATTCAGGTAAATAGGGGTTTGCTGACAGCTCTTTGTGAGAGGTGGCACTTAGAGACTTTCTCATTTCACCTGCCTACTGGAGAGGTGACAGTGACCTTGGAGGACGTCTACCGTATTCTCTGCATTCTGATTAGCAGAGAGAGAGTTATCTATGATCAGCACCAAGGGCGATAGGCCCTATCAGAGATGTATGAGGATGTTGATGGTGCCCAGTTGGGCATGAATGGTTATCAGATTGGTTGGGATGTTGTAGCTGACCAGTTTCCCAGGCGGGATGCTATGTTCATGACACTGATTGTTGGATTACTAATTCCAGATCGTCGTGGTAATGGATTTCCCATTAGATGGGGGGATGTACTAGTTCGTATGCGAGCACAGAGGATAGTTTTCACCTGGGGGCCCTGCTTGTTAGCCATGCTTTGTCATCAGTTGCATGAGGTTTCTTATCACCAGGGCTGCAGTATCAGTTGCGGCACTACCTTACTCATGATCTGGGCATGGGAGCACATTCCTATTTTTTGACCACTGGTGCAGATTCAGCAGCTAGGTGATGGGATGTCGTATGTCTATCTTTATGCGGGGTCAGTTAGTCAGATTCATGTGGGAGATACCAGGTATTGGCGCCATCAGATTGATACGATGATCAATTTTGTTTGGAGGCCTTACAGAGATTACGGTGAGTGGCCCGATGAGGATGGCCATTTATCTTTTTGCAGACAGTTCTGATATTTGATTGGTCACACGATATAGACCTAGTGGATTATTGAGATGTACCTACCCCAGTAGGTACTATGGCAGTTCAGAGAGTAGCAGGATGTGTCAGTAGGCACTACAGAGTATGCATGGTCTTCTAGAGAGACCATATGGGGGCCACCAATATCAGTGATAGTGGCCAAGTAGTAAGTAGATAGCCTAGTTGCAATTCAGTGGGTGTGGAGGGGTGGTCCAGTAGATGCGGGTACATCTATCAAGTTTGATGCCTGGTGGCAGGTTCACCGACTCATCCCATTGACAGATCCAGATGGTCCACCGGCTATTGACCGGAGATCAGTTATCCTACGGGTACAGAGGAGAGGTCGCGGTGGAAGGTATGGAGGTAGAGATGGTAGAGGTGTCAAGGGTAGAGATGGAGGTAGGGGAGGTGGGGGTAGAGACGGGGGAGATGGAGGAGGTGGGGGAGATGGAGGAGGTGGTGGAGATGGAGGAGGTCGGGGAAATGGAGGAGGTGGTGGAGATGGAGGATGTGGGGGAGATGGTAGGGTGCCAGGAAGAGGAGAGATGATAGAGGGCAGAGGCAGCCTTGGAAAGTCAGCTCGAGAGTGGGTGGTGCACCACTATCACCCATTCAGGAGAAGGGTGAGGAGAGAGCAGGAGGTGAGGGTTGACGAGGTTAGAGGTGGAGAGTAGGAGGTGGAGGTGAGGGCCAAGGAGGATCCATTTGCTAGGGGATAGCCTCTTGAGATAGATGTTGAGGAGATTCAGGCAAAGGAGGAGAGGAATGAGGAGATAGAGGACGAGGATGAGGACGAGGAAGAGACAGATAAGAGACTGCAGGAGAAGATGATTTTTGGGGATGATGAGGGTGACAAATCACCCATTTTTCCTACTGATGCCACCATTGATCATTGGTTAGCAGATTTTCATAGCAGACTTGATGCAGCCTTGTCTTAGAACAAGGCCTTGGCAGTGGAGTTAGAGGTTACCTGGGTGGAGAGAGACTAGGTTGTCATCCAATGACAGGAGTTAGAGTGGTGGCTTGCTGAGTTTACAGAGTTGTGCTCTGGACCAACAGGGGATATGGCTCAGGAGTTGGCCAGGATAGCAAAGAGTAGGGGCCAGTGTAGGGCTTTATATGAGTAGGCCATTCCACAAGAGCGATGAGACCCAGGTTTGTCCCGATCCTACAGTAGGATAGGCAGTGGCACCTGAACACACAACAGTAGTCGGTTACACAACAATAGTCATACCAGTGTTGGGAGTCCACTAAATCAGGGCAGTCATCAGGCCATAGATCACATAGCTCGCACAAATTTTCATCGGGTCATAGTCATAGGTCAGAGCATCGGCATAGATCAGTGTCATCAAGACACTAGGAAGAGTAGGGCCAGCCTCCTATTACCGATCATACGGGATCTCAGAGTGAGACAAAACACAAGACACCTATTCAGGTCACATTTCACTTGATGGGTCAGCCACGACTACCTCGTAGTTCACCTCCATGGGACAAAGGAGGGCCATCATAAGATTGATTTTTAGACACTTGTATATTTTGATAGTCAAGCCCGCGAACTCCATTTTTGGGATATCATACGACTCTATCCTATGACATGACATTATTTTTGAGATTATATATATATGCGATGCAGTTTTCATGTGGCCTATATGATTTTATGTGTTATGGTATTCTAATGCTTTATCAGATGTTAATGTGATGCTTTTATGATGCTATGAGGTGTATGGATATTATGCTTATGTTTATGAATGCAATTATGGATGTGGTTACGTATGTATGCATTTATGTAATGTGATGATGATGTGATTCTTGTATGCTAATGCAAATTTATATTTATGATGCTTATATGTTGATGCAAATGATGGTTTTATGATGTGAGATGGATGAATGTAAATGATAGCATTATGAAATGTGAATTATGGTATTTGATTTATGCAGATGTGAGATGTGAAATTCTCACGCAATTATGTATGCAACTTTGTTTTTTTGTATGTCACGGGATATCACCAGAGACCGAGAGAAGAGAAGGCAAAGATTGATGTTAGTGCAGAAATTAAAATCCTTCAAAGCTTTTCTATAGTACTATCCTAGTTATTTCTCTTTAATCATCATTGGGCGAAAATGTCATGATGGCCGACAAACACTATGATATGGCGTAGATCAATAGTGTGCAAGGTTGAACCATCACATAGATCAACAGTCGCAGATAAGAATGATCATGAGTCATACAAGGGACATGATTGCCCCTAGTCACTTTGTCATGACCAACCACCAGAAAATCCAAACCAATCATGAGATATCATTGCTTCTCTAAATCCTGACGTTAGGACATCCTTGAGAAACTAGCCGCATGATAGTAAAAAAATGAGAGTAAAAATCATCATACTACATCGTTGTTTCTCTAAATACTGAAGTCAAGACATCCTGGAGAAACTAAATAGTAGAGTGATAAAAAGACAAGGATAGTCATTATGATATGTCATGGTTCCTAAGACATAAGGAACTAATATCATGATAATCAAAAAAATAAAAATTGCCAAGTGTTTTAATGTTAAGTTTTGCCAAATGTCGAGCAATATCAAATTCAGGAAGGACATATCATGAATGATGTTGATATCTAGGAGATCAATTCTAGGAGTTAGGAGAATCCATCAATATTTCAGATGATGTTGATGATTATTAGGAAGGATACATCCAAAAGCATAGAGAAATGATGACAGTTTCCTTTCAGAAGGACGTATCTGAAGAAGAACCCAAAATTTTGCCATGTTAAATTGTCTTGATAGGATTTTGAGCACATGTCATTGCTGACATGCTGAAGTGACTGAAAGTGTTGATGAAATAGATTTCTGATAGATTGATAGCTCGATATTGACATAAGTTTTGCTTGATTTGAAGATAGTTTTGACTTGTGTGAAAATGTGGTGCCATGAACCCTAATGGACTGACCTAGTGCGGCCTCGGGGGTCCATCGATTGATGGCCCTACCTACGTCATGCACTCAAAGACCTCATAGTTCGACACTACCAATAACATTGCCCAAAGGATAGAATATTGAATCATGATTTATTTTGACAAACCTAGAAATACTAACCTAGAGTCTCAGGGATTCAAAGATGAATCTTGCCTATGTAGCAAATGCGCAGAGACAACGTAGTTCGGACATGGACAAAATATTGATTGACATGATCGATTGAATTGATCAAATTGAATTTGACTCTATTTTGAATTTTCTCAAGACATTTTCAAATTTTTAAGACTTTTCTCAAGAGTTTTTCAAAAAAAATTAGGACTTTTTAGGACTTTTTCAGATTTTTAGGATTTTTTCAAGACTTTTTAAGAATGCGGAATCATGTGCGGTACCCACTGCAATTGCATGATAAAGGTATTGCCCCTAGATAGATCGGGGATCTTCTGAGTCAAATGATATGGAGATAGGTAGAAAAAGGGCAAGGATATGCAAGGGATGATGTCAACCAAATGCTAACCATGCTCGGAATCGATAGGACTTAGGATGGATGTCATGAATGTGTCAGGCCTTTGTGATTATAAAAAATGGAGAAAGGTCAATTTGAGTAGTAGTACATGGCTTAGAAATGATAGACTACACATGGTGCCTGTTTGCCAATTTTTCACCATGGTACTTATCCAAAGTGCCTATTTGCCAGGTTTTCATCAAGGGACGATTTTTTTTATTTTTCATTTTTTTTGTATTTTATAGGTTTTTAGCCCAGCTCTCTAATGCTATGTGTAGAACTTTCTCAGATGTAATTTTTTGATGGGTTTTGTCAGTTGTTCTCCATCATGTGTGGCCAACTAATAAGCTCCTGAACCAAATGTGGCAGTAATGATATAAGGACCAAGCCAATTAGCCTCAAACTTTCTAGGCTTTTCACGGTCCGCCTCATTTCTAGGGTTGTGCGTGAGAACCAAGTCACCGATTTCAAAATTTCTCACCATTACTCTTTTTTTATAACTTTCGCAGAGACAATTTTGATATGCCGGCAAATAATTTAAGGCATTTTGTCACCTTTCTTGTAACATTTCTAGCTCATGTAGGTGAGACTGCCTGTACTCTTCTTCATCAATCACTCCTTTCAAGGATACTCGGAGAGAAGAAATTTCGACCTCGATGGGCAATATGGCCTCTGATTCGTAGACTAGAGAAAATGGAGTGGCTCCAGTGGGAGTACAGATGCTGTTACTATAGGCCCATAAAGCAAGATTGAGTTGTAGGTGCCAATCTCGGTCAGCGTCATTGACAGCCTTTTTGAGTATGCAAAGAATTGTTTTATTTGTTGCCTCAGCTTGGCCATTACCTTGTGGGTAATATGGGGTGGATAAATGATGTTGGATGTGGAATCGCTCACAGAGCTCACGAACGTCCTAATCTTTGAATGGACTGCCATTATCTATGATGATGGATTGTGGGACACCATACCGGCAGATGATGTAATTTAGAATAAACTTGGATATTTTCTTACCGGTGATGTAAGTGATAAGGACAGCTTCAATCCACTTAGTAAACTACTCTGTGGTGGTGATTATGAATTTATGGCCGTTAAAAGAGGATGGATGGATTTTTCCCACAAGGTCGAGTCCCCATTGTGCGTAAGGCCATGGAGAAGTGATCGGTCTTAATTACTGTGCAGGTGCATGGATTAGGTCACTATCCACCTGACATTTCCGACATGTTCTGACAAACTGAAGAGAATATTTTTCCAATGTCGAACAGTAGTATCCAAGTCTAGTGACTTTTCAAGCTAACCTTGGACCACTCGAATGAGATCCACATATACCCTCATGCACTTCGCGTAAATTTTTTTGGGCTTCATCAGTGTCGAGACAACAAAGAAGAGTGTTATCAAAGTTGTGGCAGTATAGGGTGTCACTGAGGATGGTATGTCTAGCCACTTTTTGGATAAAGGACTTTCTCTAGTTGTTGGAAAGGTTGGGTGGGAGGATTTGGGTTTTAAGATAGTCATAGATGTCCTGATACCAAGGCGAACTAGGACCAACAATCTCACACACCATTTCTGACTCTGGAATATTGTATGTAGGTATTAAAATTTATTCCACTAAGAATTCAAATTGTGACACATTCTTAGGGATGTCTATGAGAGATCCAATGGTAGCCATTACATCAACTGCCTTATTTTGTGTCCTTGGGATTTATTCAAATGCAATCATTTTGAAGTACATCATGAAACTATCCACCATGCGCTTGTAAGGAAGCAAATTTTTATCCTCTATTTCATAATCATCATTCACTTGGTTGATGACTAACTGAGAATCCCCGAATACAAGCAATGTCTGAATTGTCCATTGAATTGCTATCTTGAGACCTGTGACCAATGCCTCGTATTCTGCAATATTATTTGTACAAGTAAAGGCGATCCAAAATGATTTAGGAATTGAATCCCCTTATGGTGTGATAAATAATATGCCATCTTCTGAGCCATGACCAATGTGGGACCCATCAAAAAATTGTTTCCATGGTAAAGTTGGTTCTACGTGAAAGATAGACTCATCAGGAAAATCGGTTATCAGTGGATGAGTGGCTTGGATTGGTGCATCTTCTAGTTGATCTACTATTACTTGAACTTTTATTGCCTTGGGCTCCACATATTTTATGTCATACTCGCTTAATATCATGACCCATTTCTCCAAGCGACCTGTCAATGTTGCTCTACTCAAGAGATATTTTAGTGGGTCAATCTTAGCTATCAAATTTGTTTAATGGCTCAATATATAGTGTCTTAGTTTCTACACCGCAAAGACAACTCCAAGGCATTCCCATTCAATGGTTGTGTAGTTGAGCTCATATCCCATTAGTGTTCGACTGATGTAGTATATGGCTCGTTCTTTCTCTTCATTATCATTTTGTGCCAATATGCCCCGAGTGCATTTTTAGTTGCAGAGACATACAAAATCAATGGATTGCCTTCAATAGGTGGCATTAGTACTGGTGGTGTCAATATATATTCCTTAATTTTTTCAAAGGCTATGTGGCACTTATCTGTCTATACAAAAGGAATGCTTTTGCATAGCAAATATTGGAATGGTTGACACTTGTCTACCAACTGTGCAAAGAAGCGACGACTAGACTGCAATCTTCCTTGAAGTGTTTGCAACTCACTGATTCCCTTTGGTGGAGGCCTGTCAAGAATTGATTTTACTTTTGCAGGATCAACCTCAATGCCTCGTCATGGTACTATGTATCCTAGCAGCTTGCCTGAAGTGACTCCAAAGATACATTTTTTTGGGTTTAAACGAACCTTGTAATCCTCAAGTCGTCTGAAGATTTTCTCTAGGACTTTGAGATGATCTTTCCTTGTCAAAGATTTTTCCAATAGTTCATCCACATAATCTTCCATTAGGATATGCATCAGGCCATGAAATATTATTGTCATAGCCCTCTAGTATGTGGCACCTGCATTCTTTAAGCCAAAAGGCATGAAATTCCAACAGTATGTTCCCCATGGGTAGGTGAATGTCACTTTATGTTGATCTTTTGTTGCAATTCGGATTTGATTATAGCCTGAGAAACCATCTATGAGAGGTAGCATCTCATACCCTGTCGTGAGATCAACAATCATGTCTATATTTGGTAAGGGGAATTCATCCTTTGGGCAAGCCTTATTTAAATCTCTGAAATCCATGCAAATACGAAGTTTTCCATTTGCCTTTGTAACAGGGATAATGATGGATATCCAATCAAGATAGTCTATTGACCTTATGAACTTAGCATCCAGTAGCTTATTTAGTTCAACCTTGACAAGTAGTGCAATCTGTGGATGCATTTTGTGGAACTTTTGTTTGACCGGCTTGATTCTTGGGATTAGAGGAAGATGATGTAATACCAATTCAGGATCAAGGCTTGGCATGTCAATATATGACCATGCGAAGTTAACTTTCCTGTGTGTGAAGAATTGTTGAAATTTGGGTTTTTCTTCCTCTGACAATGATGCAGGCAAGAGAATCATTTTGGGATTCTCTAGTGTGGCTATGTTAACTTCCATTGTGTCTTCAATGAGCATAGCTGATTTTTCCTTTGTTCCAGGAAGAAATTCCAATCCTCCATCCTTAGGCACCTCAGAGAGGTTTTCACCTTCGGATACGTCCTTTGTTTTTACTATTTTACTGTTAGAAGGTGCCTTGTGGTTTTCACCTAAAGAAATTTATTTTTCTTTTTTATTCTTTGTGTTTTTGCGAACGGAGGATTGCAATGTCTACTCAAAATAAGCCGCACAATCTAGATCAATGGAAAACCATGTTTTTTGGTCACCCCACGGAATACCTTCACAGAGCCCCATAAATTTTGCAATTGCCTCATATGTCTGAAAAATGTTCATCACTGGTGGATCTTGTTAGTCCCAATTCATTAGTTGTGGGTAAACAAGAGGGATCCCATCATCAGTGTTGGTGAAGGATGGGGAGGATGCGAAAAGTGTGCAAATTGAAGCCTCAATTGTAAAGGCAAAGTTGTCAATTTCAAGTTCCGTTTCAGATGCGGTAGATGGACCGTATTCTGAGTCAGATGAATCGAATTCAAAATCATAATATGGGATAAAATTATCAACATTGTGACTAGTGGTTGGCATTTCAGAAGTATGGATAGTGGGCTCAGGTAGGTTAGGCTCATGGGTGGGCTCAGGAATGGGGTGGGATGATTCAAGATTTGCCGATGACACCTTATGTTTTTCCAGATTCCAAGGAATGCTTACCCATTCCCTATTTTTGGAACGTCGGTCGATAGGGTCAATATTATATTTCTGGAAAAATCATTCTTCAAAAGGGAGTTGACCAGGATCTAGGAATAGTTCATCAATATCATAGTCACTTAGGGTTTTTTCTGATCCCCATTCCCATTCATTTGAGTCAGTTTTGGTAAGGGATTCTTCACATGTCTCGACACTTTCTATAGTCGTTGCGTCCTTACTTGAAAGTTCATGGGTACATTGGTCGTCAGTTCCGAGTTGGTCAAACCCTAGCCCTATGTACTTTGGTCTTGCAATCATGATGATAGGTTACCTCTTTTCGTTGTTGTCCTTTCCAAGGCCACTTGTGTCATCGAAACCTAGGGCTTTGCATAGATCATAGCCTTTTCCATAGAGATGCAACAGTAGTGGAGATAACATTGTTGGGTCTTTGTAGATCCAGCTATCTATGTCAATAATGACTTCATTACCCATATCACGCCACAATGTAAAAACACTTTTTGGTGGAACTTTGAAACTTTTTTTGAGCTCGACTGCAAAACATGGTCTACCATAGACTTTAGGTGGCTTTGGTATTGTGGTGATACAATAAGCCGTATTCAATTTGAATTCCCCACAGCCAAGGTCCTGGATCTGAAAGTCTTTACTTGGTATGGAGGTCAAGGAAGATGGTGTGGTAGAAGGTGATGGGATGGATGATCTAGTAAGTGCAGATGGGTCAATATATTTGGATGAAGTGGAGGTTGAGGCTTCCCAATTGATGCGTACCCGGTGCTCAGCAGTAGCTCATAGATTGGTACAGTATTGAAATGGATCAAGATCCCCTGGTATAGTGATTTTAGTACCATCAAAAGGGAATTTCAGGCATTGATGGTATGTCGATGGAATGGCCTTTAGAGCATGAATCCATGGGTGACCAAGTAATATATTATAATCTATGTCACGATCCAGGACCTGGCATGTTGTATCTATGATAACTAGTCCTACCCAGAGTGGAATTGTAATGATGCCTTTAGAAGCGCATTCTTCATCATCATATGCCTTGATGACAATGCTCTTGCTAGAATCTACACATGCATTAGAGAAACCAAGAGCTTTCACCAATTTTAGAGAGAAAATGTTCAATCCTACTCCGCCATCTACTAATACTCGTCTAACCTTATGCTTGTGGAAAAAACCCTCAATGTGAAGGGCATCATTATGGGATGGTTTGGGCAAGGAATAGTCACTATCTAAAAGGTGATTTGATGAGGTGAATTTAGATATCCGACCATAGTCTCAAAGTGGTTGACCTCAATGATGGTTGGGATGGACGACTCTTGCATGACTTTATCCAAGATGGCCTAATGTGAAGGTGAGATACACAGCAGTTCGAGAATGGATATTTGAGATGGTGTTCTATTCAATTGCTCAATAATGTTGAACTTTGGTTTTGGGTTTGACTATCTGGCAGATGGACTAGGTATGGTGATTTTAGGTTGATGTGCAGAAGGACTTGGGATAGTGATCTTTCCTTTACACATGGTGACATTGCATTTTGGGGCCTTTTAATGGTAATGGTATTAATAGATTTATCTTCATCAGCAATGTGAAGATTGTTAATGATGGTACCATTGGGATAATTGTATGCAGGATGGATAGTATTGTAGGCTAGACGAATGTGGTTGGCTTGATTGTTGGTGTTCTTTGTGCCAGATGAGGAATCTTTACCATGATCCTGTAGTGGGTTTTTGTGGATAGTATGATCCGCATTAGATGCAAATTATTGACCACCTAACTCAATGGTGTGGTTCTCAATGAGGTCTTGTACCAGATTTTGCAACTGACGACAAGAGGAATTTTTGTGCCCTTTGGCATAGTGGTAATCACAAAATGCACTGTCATCCCACCATGATGGCTTGAACTGACCGAGGTCATACGGTTTTGTCTCTTCCAATGTTATGACGTCGTTTTGAAGAAGTTTCTTCAAGACAATTTCAATAGGCTCACCCAAAGGTGTGTATGTACATTTTTGGAATTGTCGAGGTTGACGCAGCTGCCTTTGATTAGTTTGTGAATAATTGCTTTGGATAGCATTGGTATTTGGTTTCAGTGTAGTTACAAGTGCATTTTGACTCTGTGCTCCTTTGATTGTGAGTACATGACCTATTGCATTAACAGTTTTTGCATCAACTACACCGTCGTTTATGATATGCTTGTTCTTAACCCAGTATTTGGTTTTGTCATTTGAGCTACTTGGGTTATTATTTGTGGTGGTGTTGATGGTTTTTCCACCATATTTTAATTCACCTTTGGCGATCAAGGCTTTCTCAAGTTGAACACCTTTTTCAACAAGGTCAACAAAGGTGGTGCAACAATGGACTTGTAAGCCATACCTTAAAGGTCCTAGGAGAGTTTGCACAAACATGGTGACTTTCTCCTTTTTAGGTATTTCAACCAGACATCTGCTTGCTAAGGTTCTCCATCTTTGAAATAATGGAATAAAATTCTCTCCTGCATCCTCTTGGGTAAGTTTTCATAAGGAGGAAATGTTGATATCTGTGTCAATGTTGTAGGCATAGTTTTCAACAAAATTTTTTGTCAATTCATCCCATGTTTTGATTCCCTTAGGCAATAGCGATAACCATTCTAGTGCATGACCTTCGAGACTTCTAGAAAAAATTCTCATGAGATAAGTTTTCTCATATGTGATGTCCATGCAACTAGTGGTGAATTCTCTTATGTGTTCAATGGGGTTTGTTTTTCCTTTGTATTTGGGAAAATGAGGTACCACATATCCATGAGGAAAGGGTGGCATATACAAGGTTCTGTCAAATCGATATGGACAGAAGTCATGTGACATGTATGAATTTTTGTTGGATTTTTGCAAGGTCTCCACTTGTGTTTGAAGAGTAGTGAGTTGGAGTGTGAGTGCTTCCATCATGGGATGGTTGGTAGCATCACTCATGTTGGTGATAGGGATAGCTTGAGTCCCCAACTTTTGTGATGAGATGTGTTGATTTGGAAGTGGTTGTCGGTGAGAAAAATGAGTGTTTTGACTATGCAGTTGTTGGAAATGAGTGCTTTGATGAGGGATGTGTTGTTGTGTGTGGACTTGAGATTCATAAGTGGGGATGCGATATCCTACCATGTTGGACTTAATTTGAGGACCTTGTTGGTTTTGATTTTGTTGAGGTCCAAATGGAGTGAAGGATTGAGGGCCTTGTTTATTTTGAGCTTGTTGATGCCCAAATGGAGTGAAGGATTAAGCACCTTGATGATTTTGAGCTTGTTGATGCCCAAATGGAGTGAAGGATTGAGTGCCTTGATTGCCTTGACCAAAGAAGAGATTGTGGCCATGAGGAATGTTGGTGTTTTGGGTCACAAGAATGTTGATATTAACCTATGAGGAAGTATGTTGAGTGCCTTGTATGATAACTCTTCATTTAGCTCTCCCAAAAGGGTTGGATGAGTTGGTTGCCATGGCATTTGAAGAACCTAATAATAGGTTTGTTGGTGTACTCATGGAACTAGGTGAATTTCCAAAGAGGTTTGAGGTGGTTGCACCCATTGTTTGTGAAGGGATGGTGGATGTTTGTTGGGGAATAGATTGTGATGTAGTGTTGGTTTGGGTAGATGGTACCCCAATAGATGTTGTGTTGGTTGTGGTAGTGTGACCAAGGGAGGTAGCATTGATGGTGTTGATGACATTTTGTGAAGAGACTCCAATGGAAGGATTGTGTGATGAGGGGTTGGGAGAGGTTGCTCTAAGAGTGTCAAGATCAAATCCCTTTGGTAACTTAGCCCCTTGGTCAAGGAGCATATCTAGAAATCTATAAGAGTCATTTAAGACTACTTCTACAACAGCAGCAACTTTTGGATGTTGGGCAGCACCTAATAAGTCTTCTTCAAAGACTTCCCCATTTTGATCCCGTCGGATAAATGGTTCAAAATATGTGATGGAGATGGTGGGATGTTCATTTCACTTAAAGGATTGATGTTGGAATTTCCCATGTCAAAACAAGGATTGTTCGTGCCATTAGGGAATGAATCCATGCCAGTTCTGAATTCAAGAAAGTTGGTGTCTTGTCTAAAGGAATCCATGAGTCTTTTCTTTTTCCAGTAATCTAGTTTCAACCATAAATATTTTTCTCAACATGGGATGATGAAGAGAATGAGTCTAAATACTTGTGGATGAAAATTGTGTGATACTAAAATGGATATGTTAAATGATATGCAACTAAAGGAACCTAAGATGTACTTACTATTAAGGGATTTAAAGAGGACAAGTTGAGCAAACAATTTTTTTTGCAATGATTCAAGTTTGGAAGACCAATGGTCCATAAAAGGACTATAAAGAGGACAAAGTGAAGTTTCCACACTATACTATTGAGTGGGAAATAATTCACTAATTTTTTGACAAATGACAAAGGGTAATTGGGTCTAATGATAACCTACTATTGAATACAAAGTTTTGACAATGAATGGTAAGAGTCAACTCCTAAAATCAGCAAAAGTAAGTGTCTAAGGAGATGGTGAAGTTACTAATGCAACTAATGGAAAGCCAATGGAAACCTATTGTGATAATAAAATGGTTCTTATAATGCAATGTTTGATGAAAGTTGAGAAATTCAGAGTTTGGTTTGAATTGTAACAGTGAAGGTAGACTTGCTTGAATTAAAGACAAGTTGTGGACTTTCAATTTTGACAGTGAGAAGGTGATTTGAAATTATTCACAAATGCATTGTAGCGAATGTGGTACGATAGAGCAAATACGACTCACAGAAGCGAATACATTTCAGAAAGTGTCAATTGCAACACAATCTGGCGAATGTGGGTTGATATTTCTCAAATGCGACTCAAGATACTTAATACGGTTTGATACTGGAAAAAGCAGTGCAGTATAGCGAATGCGGCTTAGTGTGTTTCAATTGCGGCTCATCAGAGAGAATGCAACTCCGAATGTTTCAAATGCGGCCCATCAGAGCGAATGTGGCACAAAATATGGCGATTGCGGTTTAAGAAAGCTATTTCATCGCATGAAGCAAATTTTGGAAAAAATAAAATAGTTTGGCCAATTTGACAAGTTTGGACCCAAATTGTTGATGTTCAGTTTGTTGAAGTTTGTTTGAAAATAGTGTGAAAACACATAGAAACTAAAACATTGAGTGTATGTTCAAGGATCAAGCATGACCCTTTTTTTGTTTTCACTGGTTTTTGAACAAAAAAGACACTTCAAGCAGACTCACTCTTTATAGTCAAAGGGTCATCATAGCAATCACAACCCACATCTTAAAATCACATCGACTCACATAGCCATGTCATCCCTATAGGGTTCCCATGTTTTTGTCTTTTCTAGGTGCATACTCAAGGTGACGAAAGTGGATACCGAATCTCCTGAGCAAAAAATCAGTGGCGATTATATAGTGAGTGTCTTGGGGGCCGATTCTTCCCTCCCCTTGCACTGTGATTGAAACAATGTATGGATACTGACACGGCTGGGTTCTATACTATGGTTCATAGTAAATAATTTTGTTTGGCAAGGCAATAGATAAAATCCCTAAGGAGACCTCCCAATATTTAGAACAAAGATTTTGGGGATAGTTATCTTGCCACTTCCGTTCAATATGGGTTTCCCCAAAATTTATTTTTGATTATAGTGGGTTGGAAAACCTAGCTTTGGTTGTTCCCACTTAGGTTGTTCCCATAGGGTGAGTACTTTTTCCCACTACGGAAGGCCTTCTAAAGGATTTAAGAAAAATAGTAAAATGCATAAAGAAAAATGGGTAAGTCTGGTATTTTGGTCACCTAGTAAAGGGGAGAGCATACACCTATTACCCAATCAAACACAACAAACAAGTGGTTCATTTTTAAACCCAAATGACTATTTTCTACACTAAGTGAAGATGTTGCTTCACAACAAGAATTGGGTTCATTTTAACCAAAAAAGACAAAATTTGGTGACTATCTTAGGATTGATAAATTCCAAATTAAAGTGTCTATCCTAGGATTGATAAATTCCAAATTAAATTTCCTATCCTAGGATTGATAAATTCTAAATTAAATGTCTATCCTAGGGTTGGTTCAATTTAATCCCATCAAGAAAAAATAACTGGTCGCGGTCGCATCGGATCCAGATAACAATTTTTAAAAAAGAAAAAAACCAGTCATTTGTGGCTCGTCAGAGCGGATGCGGTTTGAGGTCTGTCAAATGTGTTGCATCTTGTCAAATGCATCGTTAACAATCTTGTATGCATTGTGATAGGGTTTATGTGTCATTCGTGATCACAAATACGGTGTGACAAAGCACTTGTGTCACATAGGCCTACAGTTGCATCGTTCCATACTTCTATACCCACAAAAAAAATTATGAGGTCATACGAAAACTTGCAAAAATGTGTTAGTGGGTCAGGTTCACCAATGTAATGACGTTAATTTTCTGCAAGGTCAAAACTGGATTAGTAACACATGCAAGTTAATAAAATCATCAGAAAATTGAATGCAAAGGAGAAAATAACAAGAAATAAAAGAAACTAGATAGATCTCACCCATTCCTATGCTCCATGACTGATTTCCATTGCACCTCCTTGGCTTTGCTATGATAATGGATGCCCTCAGATTGTATATGTGAGAAAACTCTAAAATGTTTAGCCCTAAACAAAGCTTTGAAGGATTTATAAAATAACTCTATGCAAACTAGAAATTCAATCCTAATATGCAAGTTATCAATAAGCCTAAAGATGATAGTAAGATATGGCAATAACTAGATTACCAAAATAATAAGAGATAGCCAAAAATGAGATCAAGATTATCATTTTATAGAAAATGCAATCTTGAACGGACGGATGAGATGAGAGATTGAGAAATGCCCTAGAATTGAAGGTCAAGATTCAAAGTGACAACTCTCAATTAGGGCTAGGGAAAAAATTCCCAAATGTGTGGACGAGATTTAATTTAAGAAAATAAATCAATGGTGAAGAATAAACGTGACCTTGAGATGAAATTAGTAAAAATAAGAGATAAGGAGATGAGATTTTAGAAAATCGGTAATTTTAGCAATTACTTGATTTGTAGAAGAATAATTCCATTTTGAATTAAATTAATTCAAAATATGGATTTGTGAGATAATGAGTAATTGATTTTTGCAATTAATTACTAAAAGAAGAATCAGTTAACAAATGTGAAGTCATTTTTAAATAAATTATTTTATTTAAAAAGAGGGAAATATCACATAAGGCAATTAAATAATTAATAATTATTATTTAATTTAGAAGAGACCATTAATTAATTAAATAAATTAATGAATCTATTTAATTACGAGGAGATTTAGGAATTAGTGACATTAAATAAATATATTAAAATATACTTATTTAATAATCAGGAGAACATTAATGATAAGGATTAATTAAATAAATGAGACTTTATTTAATTGTAAGAAGACTTTGATAATTAGTAACACATTAAATAAATAAATAAGATTTATTTATATGAAGAATGAAATATCATGAATTAATTAAATAATTATAAATTATTTAATTAATAGTTGAATGTAGGTTAGAAACATAATTACAAAGTTATAATCATGTTATGACGAAAGGTGGTAAAATGTTGCTTGCAAGCCTTGGTCATTTTTATGTGTCTATAGTCAAATCCTCTAATAGATAGAGAATCAAATTTGATTTGTGATTTATCCACACATAATATATTGAGAAGCTTCACATCATAGAAATTAAGGGCAAAGCCATTGTCAATAAGGATCTATTTGATGCCTATTCGATTGAATTGTTCTATTATCATAAAGGATTCATTTTTCTTCCTTAATTCCAATGGAGGGAGCTCATGTTGGGTGGAAGGTAATTTCTACATTAATTGCATTTGTTTCTTGTATTAGAGATGCCACATCACTTGCAGTTTTTCTAGGAGGAACCACTATTTTTTGCAAGGTTGTTTGGAGCACAAAAAGATAGTTTGGTGAATTTTGAAGAAGATCCCAAAGGGATATCTTTGCAAGATTATTCTTAAGCTACTCATTGAGATCATACTCCCTAATGTGTGAATTTAAGCGAGGGGCACTAGGTAATATGGGGTTGGGTAAAGGTAAGGGTGTCGGGTTGGCTTGTTTGGGTTGCAGGTTATTTCTAGTGCTCTGTGTGTGAGTGAAAACATCATCCTTATGTGGGTGAAGGGTAAACTCATTTTTAGGTGGAGGTTGAGGTTTATGCGAAGGTGGGTAGAGGAAAAGCTAAGGTTGAATTACATTGAAATCTTTTGTTTGAGGGTTCTCGCAACAAACCCTAGTGGATGACCTTAGTGAGATGAAGTCTTGAAGTGATTCATATAACATGTCCAATTCATCACAACTAAAAGGTTTATGAGATAATTTATCATTGGTTGGTTTGGATTTTTCATCACAAACCTTAGTGGATGAACTTAGTGAGAGGAAGCCAAGTAGAGCTACATCTAACTTATCAAAGTCATCACTACTAAAGCATTTGGATGATATAGTTTGTCTAAAGTGGAGAATTGTGTGGGTTATTTCATGTGGTGTTTTTTTAATGTGGGTATGTGCAGGATCATCATAAAAAAAATAGGTCCTTAAGTGGTGATGAAAATTTAGAAAATTAGAGTTAGGCAACTTGACATAAAAATTTGAATAAGTTATCTATATTATTTCAAAAATATGTAAGAATAGAATCTATAGAAAATTGAATGTGGTCTCTAAACTACTAGGTTTATTTAAAAATGTATATAATATATTTGGTGAAATTTCGAAATTTCAATGCAATAGTACTTAAATTTTAGGGAAAAATAAGAAGTAGGTGTCTATCTGACCAGCCTAACCACAATAAAATGAAAAATATATATATATATTTTAGATATAAGTAGAGGACTCGTGTCCCAATGTGATGCATTTTTTTTTTTAATTTGTTTCCAAGTAAATAATTAATTATGATTTTTTTATTACAACTTTTAAAATATATAAAAACTCGTATGTTTGACCACCTTAACTTGGTCAAAACTTCATGAAATTCATTTTTTTTTTGTAATCCTATAGTATGTGAAGAATAGAATGTCACACATGTTTCATATTTAAAAAAATGTGAAACAGTTCGAAAGTTATAGATGTTTTTCAATCAACCTATCAATCAAGACTTTAGTCGTAACTCAAATAGAAAATGAATAATAATTATTTATTAAATTCAAAGTAAAGAATAATTTATATTGGTGGAAAGTTGAGAATATCCTTTAAAAACCCTTTTCGTTTCATCAATTTTGGGTAAAAGAAAAGTCATTAGCCACATGGGACACCATATCACTTACATATCACCACTTTTTGGGCCCATCATGATCTTGCACATACCCATGTTTTCTTATCATGTTTTGATGAATGTGACCTAAATGAAATAGGAACTAATGTTGAAAATGAAACTTGCAAATATATAATTTTATCCATAAATTCCATGAAAATAAAGGATTCTTGTTCTAATGATTACCATCTAACACAAAATAATTGAACTTGAAAAGAAAATTAACTGAAACAAACAACTTCATAAGCTAGAAATTGAATGTAGAAAATACTGATGCAAAATGAGTACTGGGACTAAGTCGCCTAGGGTGGAAAATTAGTCCTAGTAGGGGTATTTTTGAATTTTTTGATGGATTTGTATGTGTTTTGTACTGTAGAATCCAAATCTATAGTTCAAATGCAAAATTTCACTAGATTTCAAGGAAATGAGGTGAAAAAATGAACTTTTCACCAAATTTAAAGTATGAAACCCTAGGATGCAAATGTAAACAATGCAACATGCAATTCAATGTTAATAGAACCTATTCCTAGGATTCTAAATCAGAAATAGGATGTTCAAAATGTAGGTTCACCAAAACGAACCATAGATTTTAAGGGAAAGATGCCCTCTTACACTTCTAGGGTTTTTCACCTAAAAGGAGAGAGATTTTCCACAAAATATCTAAGTTTTCATTCAAGATTAAAGTTAATGGGGTTGAAATGTATCTAAAATAAATTCCCTAAATGCAAATAACTGATAAAAGAGATCAAATACTAAAGCAAAACCTAGAAAATGCACTTTGTTTGAAAACACATTGTGATATGCAAAAAGATAGATTAAATGCAATATAGAACAAGATGGAAAGGATAAATAGAAAGAGTACACCTAGAAATTGACAAATTCTGAAATGAGGACTGCAAATATTTTTGAAATTTTGGTTTTCTGGCCAATTGGGACACTTACACCAAGCTAGCCGACTTAGTCCCAGATCTGGGCAACTGCTCTACAGAGCTAAATGGGTGTCCAGATCCACAAAAATCTCTAAAAAACATATGCAGTGCAACTAATTCACCAATATTGGTGACTTATTCCACTCTGGATTTTCTAGAAATCCAAGAGTGGAAACAAAAGCCTACAGTCTGCACTTTGTTCTCCAATTGAAATTCGGGTCCAAACCTACAAAATCGCCTACAAAACAACATATAATTTGGTTTCCAATGGTGGTTTTTCCTTTTTCAAACCCCTAGTTTGTATTTAAACCTTGAAAGTGATAATGAAATCTACATAACACCCTATCCCTAAGTGTATCTAAGACTAGGAAATTTGAAGAAAGATGTAACCCTATTCTAATATGCAAAATAAAATGCATAAAAGAAACCAGAATAATGCAAGACTCATTCCAAGAGACCCTAATCACATTAGAAATGAATATTAATGACATAAAAACCTTCCTTAGGGGAAAGATAGAGATAAAATGGAAGATGGAACCACTTTGAAAACAAGTCTTTAGGATTGATTTGATGGCTAGTTGCATCTCCTCAACCTAGATTTATCCATGATTGTCCATAGGCATCCATGATCAACCCTTTGCAATGTGAGACCTTGGAAAAAAAGTGAGCTTGAAGACCTACAAAAACCCTATCTTGTTTCCCTAACCTTCAACTTTGTTGTACATAGACTAATGTATCTTCTTGTGAAATATATGCAACACTTGACTCCTGAACTTGCTTGTAAAAATGACTAAAGGTTGTAAAAAATGACATAAAAACATATATTTATAGGCATCAATACCTAATTGTCCATTATTTAGACCTAAGAGGCTAACATCCATCAGAATTTTTGATTAAGTCGGTGATTTTCCTGCTCAAAACTGAAGATTCCCCCAAAAGGGACTAAGTCGCCACCTTAGGCGACTTAGTCCCACCAGGGGTTTTTGAGGTGGGTTTTATGAAATTTAAATGATTTGAATGTTTTTTGTTGGGATTTGTATGGTTTATGGATGGAATAAGCCTCAAGGTCCAAAATAATGAGTCTTAGGGGCCTATAAAGGGATGATTGGTGCAAGAATGCCAAAATGGGTCCAAATTAAGTGTGACATTGCCTCTTTCTTCAAGAGTATATAATTTTCTACATTACAATAGGGACATGGGTCCCACTAGGTGTGCCAAAACAAGGATGAGAAAATGGTTTGAAGGAAAATAACATAGAATATAATGTAATACACACAATACATTCACCTAAAACCTTTATTTCTCCTCAAATATAGTTGAAGTATAGTGCACCCTTGCTCCAATTTATTTGATATTTTGATGTGTTGATGGAGGGATTTGGTTTCTCATAAACCATCAGCATGATGATATGATTGATATGATGATAGATTAATGGATAAGATCGGGATATGATGAAGATAAGGTAGGTAATGGAATAAGTGGATAGAAAATTTAACATCATAAGGCTATGAATATGAAAGATTCTTCAAATAGAAAGGAAGGCCTCTCATTTATAGAATTTCCAAAAGGAAAATCAAGGGCCAAGATGGATTGGTTAATGGATGGATAGGATTGAATAAGGATTATGGTTGGGATCAAATTAGTAGTCATGTGGCAAGTGTCACATGAAGGATAAGTGGTAGGTTTAGGATTAGGATTAGGTCAATATCCTTGTGTGAATAGCTAGCATTAAGAGGTGTGATATGAAATGGATGGATGAGATGGAAAGTTATTTCAACTTTTGGGAAGTTTCTAGATTCAATGAATCTTGACAAGAAGTTAGTTAGACATGTGAAAGGGACACTTGCCACGTGATGGAAATTTTAAATTGTGATCCATGTGAAAGGAACCACTAGCTAGGATTCAATGGACAAGGATCGAGGGATAATTTAAAATTAAATAATGGGGGAAAAGATAATGAGGATTAATTAGCCTAATTAATTAAATAGGAATTAATTAATTAACTAGTTAGAAATTAATTAATTAATTAATTAGGAATTAATTAGTAATTAAATTATTTATTTATTTATTTATTAGGAATTAATCAATCAATCAATTAATTAGGAATTAATCAATTTGAATTAGTTAGGAATTAATTGATCAATTAATTAGGAATTAATCAATTAATTAGGAATTAATCAATTAATTAGGAATTAATCAATTAATTAGGAATTAATCAATTAATTAGGAATTAATCAATCAATTAGTTAGAAATTAATCAATCAATTAGTTAGGAATTAAAAAAAAATTAATAAAAAGGGGTAAAAACTTTATTGAATTAAGAACTTAATACAAAGCCAAAAATTACAAAAATTGCCCTAGGGGTCAAAAACCAACACCATGGCCATCAAAGAACTCCCAAGAAACATCTCATATCCTCCATGACCAACTCCTCCAGCTCTCGTGAAAGGTCCTCTAGGAGACTTTCCCAATCATCCACACTCCAAGTACCCATCCACTCCAATGCCCATCTAGCCAAGCCATCAACCACCTTATTCCATTCCCTTGGGATATGGCAAAAGGTGATAGAATCCAAAAACCTCCTAAAGAAATAATTTTTTGAATCACAACAATCAACTGCCAATTCACATCATCAAAGGAATGCTTATTCAACATATCAATAACAACCTGACAATATGACTTGCACATAATTCTCCTGCAACCAAGGGCATACGCCTATTCCATTGCCAGAAGGATAGCCAATGCCTCCATAAAATTATTAGTTTATTGACCTTTATAAATAGAAAAAATAAAAACCACCACCCCTGAGCTATCCATGCAATACCCCAGACCACAACATGTCTAGGATTACCCTTGGATGAGCCATCTATGTTTATCTTAAACACATGTATAGGAGGGGGACACCAATGACCATTTTGCTACATCCTCTCCCTACCGTGTTGTTTCCACCAAAGAAACGGGCCACTCTTACCACCAATAGAAAGACCTAGAGTTCTGACCACTCCCCAATCACCAAAGCTCAACTGGGACAGATAAATCACACTTGGTATCAAGGGTCTCTTGGATACCCCAAGATTCTCAACCAAATCTGACCAACCAGAAGCTTCTTATCCAATAGAATTCTATGATTACATTCCAACCAAATATGCCAAATGACTAAGGTGGTACCAATATCCCAAGCAATATGAAAAAAGGTTTTTGTAGGAGGGTTCTCAAGCCCCTTCCAAAATTCATCCAAAGAACAATTATGTCTACACAGCTGGCCCCAGACACTCCACCAAAAGTGCTAAATATTTCTGGCAAAGGGACACTAAAAAAGAGGTGAGAGATACACTCTTCTTGACAATTGAACATGACACACATGGAAGGTCCTTGAAACCCATGCTTCCTAAGGTTCTCTCAAGTTGGGCATCTTTTTCGAACCACAAGCCACGAACAAAAGTTGCACTTAGGCCAAGAAAATTTATTCCAAACACTTTTCCACCACAAGACCTTTGAACTCCCAAAAGCTTGCTTGTCTAATACCTGGTATGCAAAAGCCATTGTGAACCTACCTTTCGAATCATGCCCCTAGGCCAGAACATCTCTCCCTGATAGAGTTACAAACTCTACCACCCAAAATAGTGGCTAGTTCTCAACGATCCTCCTCCAATCCCTCTGGAGGCCATTCCCAAGGGTCCTTCCACCTAAAAATATGATCCTAATCAAGCACCAAAGGAGTTTTGAAATTATCCACCCAACTCTAACTAGCATCTAGGAAATAGTTGCATGACACCTATAGATGAGGGTGGGTGGCCATTATATGAGGATGTCCATCCCACGAGTCATACCAAAATTGAGTATCCAGACCATGTTGAATATCAAAATCAAACCATGTTTAACTAGCTTGGCTCCTCTTTTGAGGGTACCCAAAATCATATAACCCTTCCCAACTAGGTTGAAACAAGGAACATCTGCACTCTCCACCTCTCCAAGATATTTACCAATAATGAGTTTTGCCCATTACTGATGTTGTTGGGAACACCATCTCCCATAAATCTTAGCAACCAAAACCTTCCCATTCAGATCAACTCGACGCAAGCCAAGATCACCTTCCTGCTTTGGCCTACAAGACACATCCCACTTAACCAAGCTCCACTTCTTGTAGAGGAAATTTCCAGACCAAAGAAACTGATGAGAAATGCACTCAAAATATTAAATAAAACATGAAAAGGTAGACAACACAAAACACCTATACAAAGGAAGAGCCTGAACCACTGACTTCAAAAGAGTCACTCTTCCCACTTATGAGAGCCACTTGCAAGTTTAGTGGCTCAGTGGCTCACCCTATTTAAAAACTTATCAATCACATCCTTCTAAAATAGTTAAGGGAGAAAGTGAATAGATGGAGGTATGCCAAGATAAACAAATGGAACTGAATCAATCTAAAATCTAAGAATTATTGTAATTCACCTTTCAATAAGCTTTGGAGTATTAAGGAAATAAATGAAATATTTCTTCTCATTTATCCTTTGTCCAGAAGCAACCAAATAACTATCAAGGGACTTCCACAAGGTGACCTCTTCAACAACTCTAGTCATGCCCATTATAGTCATATCATCCACAAATTGAAGATAGGACTGTGTTGAGATTCTCTTTTTCTATTTGTCCTTGATGACAATATTGTGTTTCAGTTTGGAATCTTGGTGGTTGATTATTCATTTGCACTAATTTTATTATATCATATAACAATATTGTGTTTCAGTTTGGAATCTTGGTGGTTGATTATTCATTTGCACTAATTTTATTATATCATTGGCATACTTACTTTGGCATTATGATGTCATATTTGATGGTACTGATCTCTTGAATCCATGTGCAGATCATAAGGAATCTTTTTTATAGGATAATATTCCCATGTTCAGGTGATATGATTCTAGTTTGACATTTTGTGCTACAGTGATCTACAGAGTTATAATTTATTGTCTTGGTCAAATTTCTATCTTGACACTGATACAATTTTTTGAACATCGGAGGTGTACTTCTCTATTCAAACTCTTTTAGGTAATGCTTTCAATTATCTTGGTTCTTGGGATTATCAAATATAGTTGGTTCTTAGTCTTAAGAAACGCCTATCGGGTTTCCTTAAATAATTGTTAATTGGCATGGTTATATGAAACACTTGATAATGGCTTGGGCATATGGTATATTGAAATTGGCATGAAATTAGCCTTTATTACATTTCATAAGGCATTGGATATATAGGGCATTATATCATGGCAATCATCTTTGAATAAAGGAAAACAAATTGATCATTACATTTGCATATGATATTCGGTCTTGTGGTTGATAAATCACTAGGCCTTAAGGCCGACAATAGGTATAGGGTTATGTTTATTTAAAATTCACTATGGAAGTGACATGGATTTGATTCCTTGGAAACAAGGATGACCAAGGTAATCAGAATTTTGATTTTAAAGTGGTCATGACAAATTATGTAAGGCATTATTGTGTCGGCATTTCACTTGATTAATAATTAAACTTTGATAATGATGACCTATGGTGTTCATGCATTCGAAGGTAATGAGATGGTCAACATGCATTACTTTTATCTTCCCATAGAATTCTGAATGAATTATTGGTTTCTAACTATTACTTCAGTCCTTTCAGACTTCAAACTTTGTCAATATTTGTAAAATTCATTGGTTGATTTTATTTGGAAATTTTAGGGCAATCATTTTTTGTTTCACATGCTCGAGGGTTTGGAACCCTAACTCGACCGCCGCCACTGAAATATTCTCAGCCATTTCACTATTTTTTTTGGCCTTCTGAAACACTTGGACAGTGGATGGGGGTATTTGAAAGATTCTTACCCTGGTCGATGGTTGTGTCAGCTTCTTATCTTTGGGTGAAGGCTCAAAATTAGAAGGAGTCTTGGTCATTTTTCTCTCTAACCGGTCTAGTAAATATATTCATGAAAATCTCTCCATCATTCTTCTCAGGTATTCACCTTTTCAACTATTTTAAAGAATTGTTACTTCTATTGGCTCTTATAATATAAGACATGTGTTTACTTCTAGCTGGAAAATGGTAAAATGGGTTTATTCTATTTGTGGTTAGAAATAATCCATGTCGATTTCACATAATCTGAAATGCATATCAAAATATTTTACCATCTTTATTCTTCTCCTGCTTTAAGGGATAGTGTTTTTGATTTATGGGTAATCATGAGTTCTGCAAATCCTTTCAGTCTCTCACCTGGATTCGATGATAATTGTTTTTGGATGCATTATTATGAGATTTTGGTTGCACTATAATGGGGTTTCAGTTACATTGTTGTTGCAGCTATTTTTGAGGCTATTGTTCATATAATATTTATATGTTTTAATGTTGTTTCAGTTATCATTGCCTATTTAGGCTCCTTGTGTGGACAGGGTTCAGTCTCCTTTCTAAAAATGCATATTCCTTGACTATTTTTGTCAGAAGAAAACCTCCATGCTGAAATTTTTCTCAAAAATCACAGCAATACCTGGCAATGTTGTTCGACAGAAAGTGGGTACTTTGAATTTTACCTCTGTTGTTTTGAAAAATGGAAAAATAAGTTATTGTATTCTATTTTACTTGAGATGTAATGATGAAATTTGAGTAAGTAAAAAAATAGAGAGATTAGGGTTTTTGAGATGACTTGGAAACTTGGCAGAAAGTGTTAATTGTTTAAGTGAAGAACAGTGAAAAACCACATCTACGATATTGAAGAAATGTTGAGATTTGAAATTGAAAATAAGAAATATGAATTAAATATCAAGTTGTCTTAAGGCTTGACAATGGTTGGAATTCTAAAGTGTCACTCTTGAACCTTGAGGATTGTAGGCATTGTTCATCAAGAGGCACTTGAGGGAAACAAGAGAAACAAAGAGATCCTTTGTATCATTGTATGTCTTACTAAAAACAGAAAAGGGGTTGGTGCTCCTTGAAATTGGTGTTTCTAAAAGAGGGGTCGGTGCTCCTTGAGTTGGTGCTCATAAATCAGCCTATGAGGCAATTGTTAAAAGAGGTTATAAAAATAAAATCCTAAAAAGGCAGTAGTTAAGGAGTGGTTTTTATACCCCAGGAGGGTTTTCCACTCGACATATCTTGTGTCGTTTTGCTTTATTTATGACTCAACTAATTCCTTGTGTGAATGCTTTAATATGCTACATTTCAATTTGCTTAAAATTTGTCAAAATAGTTAATGACACTGATTCACCCCCCCCCTCTCAGTGTATTTTTCACTCCAATAATTGGTATCAAAGTGTAGGGTCCTCCTATAGGTCTATCCAACCAAGGATTGATTATGGCCCTGGAGTCTATTCAAAATGTCTCAAGCTCATGAAGGAACATCCATGACTAGAGCTCCATTATTTGATGGAACTGATTATGTATTCTGGAAAATTAGAATGGAGACTTATTTAACTTATATTGACCTCGATGTGTGGATAATAGTGTTAACTAGGTACACTGTACCAACTAATTTTCCCACAACTTCTGATGAAAAGAAAATATATGAAAATAATGCAAGAGAAAAACATGCTCTCCTATGTGCATTGACTAAAGATGTCTTTATCAAAATCATGCACTACGGCTCTGCTAGGGATGTCTGGGTTAAACTTGAAACTATCTATCAAGGGAATGAAAAAGTAAAATAGTCAAAAGTCCTCACTCTAAAACACCAGTTTGAAGAAATAAAAATGAGGGACGATGATTACTTTTTTAGAGTTGATGAAATTGTCAATGCTATGAAGGGTCTGGGAGAATAAGTTAAGGAATTAGATCTTGTAACTAAGGTCATTAGAACCTTACCAACTAAATTTGAAGCTAAGGTCGCTACTCTAGAAGAGAAGAAAAACTTTGACCAGCTTAGCCTAGACAACCTACAAGGCACTCTGACTCCCTATGAAATGAGTATTAGTAAAAACAATTCCTCTGCAAAATAAACTACCTTTATTACTGAAAGGAAAGAAAAATTTGAGGCTACTAAATCAGAATTTTTTGATTCCAAAGAATATCACTTTGTTAGGAAGCTCAAAAATGGGTCTGTAAAGTATAAGGGAAAAAATCCCTTCAAATGCTTTAACTGTGGTAAAATAGGCCACTTTACTGCAAAGTGCCCCTATGGTGATCCGAATAGTGACAATGAGAAATCTGAAAAATTCCCTAAGAAAAAGGCATATAGACCTAAACAAAAAATCAACTTCAAAAAGAAGAAGAGTTTGTTCAACAAAAATGAAACAGACTCTGAATATGAAGATTATTTAGATGAAGAAGATAAAAACCTATTCATGGCTAAAATTATTCATCATGAAGATACTAACAACAATGATATAGAAGATGGTGGAGTGGATATTGAAGGTGAGCTGAAATGTGCATTAAAAGAGCTACGAAAACTTTAAAAACAAATGTGTGCTCAAGAACAAAATTCTGCTCAAGATCTTGCACAAAAACAACTCACAAATATTGAAATTGTCTCATTGAAAACTCAACTTGAATAAACCAAGAGAGTTGAAGATTGTCTTCGTATTGGCATAAATCTTAAAGATCAATAAATTCAAAAACTTGAACATGAAATTGTTGATCTCAGGTTGACCATTGAGAAGTATGAGAGTACTCTTAAACTGAATGACATGCTCAGTAAATAGATATTGAACAAGGACAAGATAGGTATTGGATTTATGAAGGGTGAATGTTCAAATGACAGTGCAAAGGATAATGTTGTTGCTGGAAAAAAAATGTTTGAATCTAATCATCTTGATTCTGATAAGGATCATGTTCATCCTTTTAGGAATAATAGAATATCATATAATTCTAACCCTTTCTTTTATGGGTACTATTATTTATGTAATATATTTGGCCACAAAGTGAGCTCTTCCAGGTTTATAAATCCTAGAACACCTAGATTTGGTTATAGGAAAAATATTGGCTTTGCTAGACATATTAGATGCTTCACATGCGATTTCATGGGTCATTCTGCTAAGCAATGCAAAGTTGATCAGCAGAATAAATAACAAAAATCTAAAATGGTTTGGAAACTTAAACCTGTCAACAACATAGAACAAACTATGTTAGTTCAAACTACATTCCACTCCAATAAAAAGGACTTATGGTTCCTGGATAGTGTTTTTTCAAACTATATGACTGGTGACAAAGAAAAATTCACTAATCTTGAAGATTATGTAGGTGGATATGTGAAGTTTGGAGATAATTCAAGTATACAAATCAAAGGTAGAGGTTCACTTCTTCTAAACGAAGACACTCCTATTTACAATGTGTATTACATAGAAGGTTTAAAACACAATATTCTAAGTGTCAGTCAAATTTGTGATAGTGGCTATCAGGTCTTGTTCACTTCACAAGGATGTGACATTAAAAAAAAGCTTGGAAAAGCTATTGTTGCTGGAAGAAGGACTAAGGGAAATTTCTACAATATTCTTGACACATCATGAAATGAAAATAATCAAGGTATGCACTTAATGAGTCATGTTGAAGAAATTTGGTTGTGGCACAAGAGACTAGGTCACATTAATTTTGACAATAAGGTTAGGATTATTAAGAACCAAAATGTAAGAGGTTTGTGTGTCTTAAGAAAACCTGAGAATGTAGTCTGTAAAGAATGTCTCAGAGGAAAGAAAACAAAGGAAAGCTTTAAATATAAAGAACATTCTCCTACTAGGCCTCTACAAATTGTTCATACAGACTTATGTGAACCTACAAGGACTAGATCTATCAATGGTGAGAAATATTTCATGCTATTTGTTGATGACTACTCTCGTATGGTATGGGTTAATTTTCTCAAGAAAAAATATGAAGCTTTTGAACATTTTAAAGTCTTTAGAAAAATGGTAGAAAGGGAGTCAGATTTAAAATTGAAATGTCTAAGATCTGACAAAGGTGGTGAATTCACCTCACAAGAATTCATTGACTAATGTGAAAGACATGGCATAAAAAGACAATATGCAGCTACGAGAACACCTCAACAAAATGGGGTTGTTGAGAGAAAGAACAAAACTATAAAAGAGATGGCAAGGACTATGCTGGATGAAGCAAAACTGCCAAACATGTACTAGAAAGAAGTTGTTCATACATTTTTCTATATCTTGAATAGAGTACAAATTAGATTGAAATCCAATTTCACTCCATATGAACTATGGTATGGTAAATCTACCTCAATTAAATATTTCAAAATATTTGGTTGCAAGTGTTTTATCAAAAGAGATGATGATAGCTTAGGAAACTTTTAATATAAGTCTAATGAAGGTATCTTTTTAGGATACTCTACTCACAACAAAGCCTATAAATGCTTTAATAATAGGTTGAATAAGATTATTGAATCTATCAATGTCAAATTTGATGAAAATATGGTTTTAGATGTTGAACCTATGCAGGATGATGAGGAAGAATAACTTGAACTTGAAATAAATTCACAAGTCCTTGAAACAACAAAGCCTAAACTAGAATCAACAAGTCCTAAACTAGTTGAAGAAAATTCTAAAGATGCTGAAACTAGTCTTGAAAAATGTGTAACAAAAACTCCTTCAAAATCTCTTGCTCGAAACCATCCTAAAGATCTGATTATTGGAGATAAATCAGCGGGAGCTCAAACAAGGAGAATAATTGTTAACTCTGACGAAAAATCTCACATAGCTAATCTTACTTCTTTCTATTTAATTACATAGTTTGAGCCAAAAAAAAATTGTGAAGCTCTAACTGATGAATGTTAGCTTAATGTAATACAGGAAGAAATTGAGAAAAATTGAGAAAAATCAGACTTGGGAGTTACTCCCAAGACCAAATAACAAAAATGTCATAGGAGGAAAATGGATATTCAAAAAAAAACATGATGAAAATGTCTATGTTGTTCGCAACAAGGCTATATATATTTGAAAAGGATATGCTCAGCAAGAAGGTATTGACTTTGGTGAAACCTTTGCACCTGTAACTGGACTTAAATCCATTAGAATTTTCTTGGCTTATTCTATTTTCAAGAACTTTACTTTATATCAAATGCATGTCAAAAATTCATTTCTGAATGGTTATTTGGATGAATAATTTTATATAGAACAACTTGAAGGTTTCATTTGCAAAAACAAGCCTAATCATGTTTACAGGCTAAAAAAGGCTTTGTATGGCCTAAAACAAGCACTAGCACTTGGTACTCCAGACTAGACAATCATTTAATTTCAAAATGTTTTAGAAGAGGAGGTGTAGACAACAATCTTCATGTTAAGATTGAAGGTTCTGATATTCTAGTTGTTTAAATCTATGTTGATGATACTATCTTTGGCTGCAACAATATTGCTTTGAGTCAAAAATTCTCTCAAATTATGGAATCTGAGTTTGAAATGTAAATATTGGGAGAACTATCCTTCTTCTTAGGTCTTCAAATCTCTCAACTTCAAACTAGCATTTTTCTCTCTCAAACAAAATATGCAAGAGAGATGCTAAAGAAATTTCAAATAGATGAATGTCATCTAGTTAGCACTCCAATGGTTACCGGCTGCAAAATCAACAAGGTTGATGATTCTCCTGCTATA
Source organism: Sequoiadendron giganteum (assembly GCA_007115665.2). Lineage (NCBI taxonomy): Eukaryota > Viridiplantae > Streptophyta > Pinopsida > Cupressales > Cupressaceae > Sequoiadendron > Sequoiadendron giganteum. The sequence goes on along the minus strand of CM021100.1, from coordinate 106,548,265 downwards.
AATCTAGCTAACTATAGGTCAATGATAGGCAACCTATTATATCTAATAGTCTCAAGACTTGACATAATGCAATTTTTTTGCATGGTTGCAATATTTTGGTCATCTCCTAAGGAATCTCATATTGATGTTGTTAGAAGGTGGTGCAGGAGCACCTAGGTTACCATAGGTTGTCTAGAAGGTCTTGTTTTGGCAACTTGTTTAGGACAATTTATCTATCTCTTCGTGTTCATTAGGTTTGTGCCTTATTGGAATTTGTGATCAGGTGTTGAATTGTTGAAGGTCATGTTGACCATAGCATAGGCTTAAAGGTTTTTGCTCAAGCAAGGTTGAGACCCTTTTAGACCCTTTTAGGTGTTTCTTTTCTAAATTTTTGAAAATAAAGCTTGATGAAAGCTACAAGTGGCTTAGGAGTGACCTAAGGAGAGGTAACTGATTTAGATACCCTATTTAAGGGTGCTCTTGAAATGAGAGCAAGGTTGGAAGCATTTGGATTATTTTAAATTTTGAAATTCAAGTGAGAACAGTTGTGTTAATGTGAGAGTTTCTGATTTTGCTTAGAAGTAGAGCTTTAATAGATTGAAAGTGTCTCTATAGCTTATGTAGTATGTATTGTGAGTGTTATTCAAGCATTGTGTGGTAGTAATTAGCTTCTTAGTTCAGTTTCAAGCACTGTTTGTAGATAGCTTGTTTTCTTTCATTTCCTAATCTGACAGACTGTTTGAGGAAGAATGGAGATTGAAATCATATTCCCACTGTACATATTGTACGGCCCTTTGGGAATTGTGACTAGACTCCATGACTATATATATGGTATAATTAGGAGTTTTTGGTAGCAACATAAACACCATGGAATTCTTCTTCTAGGCGAGCCACGAAGTGTCCGACTAGGGAAGACAAGAAGTGCAAAGCACTTGATTTGCAGGGGTGTCCATTTCCTATCAAATCACAGTGTGGAGAGGGTAGGTATGAGCCTTTCCAAAGCATATAATGGTGGAGGAAGCTCCATCAATCCATATGTTGTAAGGAACCTCTAATAGTTGCAGGGGGATAAGGAAAACTTAAACAAAAGGCCTAATTTGCCAAATTGAAGGTTAAGCCTATGTATAGACAGTTGAGGGTTAACACCCCTAAAATATTAGGGTGGTGGGAATATGGACTAGGAACCCCAAGGAAATATTGAGATTTATTTGGGAAACTTTGGAGAATTAACCTGATTTCTCAAAGACGGAGGCCTAATTGGGGCTCATAGGGCTAGTAGCCTTAAAACCCTAAATGAGGGTTTTGGTGGAAGCAATCAAAAAATGGAGTTGGATGGACCCTCAAGAATCATAGTGGGATGGATTGAAACTAATAGAAACACCTCCACACCCCTACAAAGATAAGTTCTAGATTTTGGAGAATGTTAGCCTTTAGGGTGGATTAAGGGCTAAGGGAAGAATTGCAAAACTTGCACCAAGGTTGGCTTGGTAGGTAGATTTGGGATGGTAGTTGGGTTGGCAAGGAGAACCAGGGGGTCCTAAACAAGAAAAATGTCCTATAAGTTAAGGTGGTGGAGTGAGACACCAAAGAGGTCTTCCAAGTAAGACCTAGAGTAGGAATGAGTGATTGATTCCTCCAACCTCCCTATCAGATTGGTACCACAGCAATAAAAGATTTGGGATTGATTGTTGTATGTCATAGCTTGAGTCTAGTGGTTCTACAACCATGATGATAAATATTGAATTGCCCAAGAAGGTCGAAGATTAAGAGGAAGACAATAGGAGATTGAGGGAAAGGATAGCTCAACTTGAGCAAGCAATGAATAATGTGCAAACTAAGACCGATGAGGTCAATGATAGATTGGAAGGTGGGGTACCCAAGAGTGAAGAGGTTGCGAAGGAAGACAAGACCCTAAACCTGACCCTATTTTGCAAGAAGATCCTTTCTTGAAGGCATACCATTGTTTAGTGGAAAATTGGAAGCTGATCTAGTCATGGATTGGATAGAGGGAATGGAAAACCATTTTGAGTGTGATGAAGTCACTGAAGCATAGAAGGTGAAGGTGGAAAATTCAAGATTAAGAGGTTCTACCTTGACATGGTGGAAGTTCATTCAGACAGAGGGGGAAAAGGAAGGCAAGAAGCCTATCTAAACTTGGAAGGGAATGGTTGCCAAAGTGAGAGAAGCATACATGCCAAATGATTATGAGATTTGCTTGCATAAGAAGAGACAGAGCTTGAGACAAAGAGACCAAGATGTGAATACTTACACTAAGGAGTTTCAAAAAATTTGTATGAGGTCTAATGTTTTAGAGGATGAAATTCTTAAGGTGGCTACGTACCTTAATAGCTTGAAGTGGAACATTCAAGAGGAGATGACTCTTCTAAGTCCCAAGACAGTACACCAATGTTACCAATTGACTATAAAGATTGAGCAAAGAAGCAAGAGGAAACGAAACCAAGTTTCTAAGAGTAGAGAAAAAGGAAAAGATCAAAGAGGACATAGAGGTGGATACCAAGGTAGAGGAACTAAACAAAGGAATCAGGGAGAGTCCAAACTCACTGAGCATGGAAGTGAAACAACACCTAGAGGAGGCTATGGAAGAGGTAGAGGACCTCAAGGAGGATCAAATAGAGGAAGAGAAGCAAGCAGAAGCAACTCATACTTTGCTAGTATGAAGTGTTATAACTATGGTCAAGTAGGACATCCAGCTTATAGGTGCCCAGAGAAAGCATCTTCATCCAATACAAAAAAGAGAGTGGCATATGCTTGAGAGGACACCATGAGTGTGAAATCACTAGAGGTTAGTCACATTGAATTAGAAATGGGGGACAACCTAATGTTTAGAAGAGTCCTAATCAGACAACCAATTAGGGAGGAGCCAAAGCAAAGGAGATCCTTATTCAGGGTAAGATGCAAAATACTTGGAAAGGTGTGTAAGGTTATAGTGGATTCAGGGTCTACTGATAACATAATCTCTGAGGAGGCAGTGAGGAAGTCGAAGTTGGAGAAAGTACCCTGCACTAACCCTTACAAGGTGACATGGTTGAGCAAAGGGCAGAGTGTTCTTTTCAGTGAGTACACAATGGTGGAGTTCTCCATTGGAGGGTACGTAGACAAGTTGTTATGTGATGTGTTTCCCATGGATGCATTCCATCTTCTATTGGGTAGACCATGTCAGTATGACAAAGGAGCCATCTATGATGGTAAGGAGAACACTATCTCTTTCAAGAAGGATGGAAAGACATTCAAACTGCAATCTCTATTAGATGAGGAATAAGGATAGTCAAAGACCCCTAGTGTCTTGTTAAGTAGTGGAAAGGAGTTCATCAATACTCTACAAAAAGGAGGAGAAGGATATGTGGTCATGGTGCAACCCAAGGAAGAAGACAAGGCCAATAAAGCAGTCATACCAGAAATAGTCCAGAAGTTGTTAGAACAATTCAATGACATAGTTAGTGATGGACCACCAACAACCTTACCTCCAAAGAGATCCATTAGTCATCAGATTGACTTCATACCGGGAGCTTCATTGCCAAACAAAGCATCTTACAAGCTTACACTAGATCATAACCTAGAAGTAGCTAGGCAAGTGCAGGAGTTGTTAGATCAAGGATTGATTAGGAAGAGCATCAGTCTGTGTATAGTACCAGTGGTCTTAGCAACCAAGAAAGGTGGTAAGTGGAGACTATGCACTTATTCTAGAGCTATAAATAGAATCACAATCAAGTATAGGTTCCCTATTCCTAGAACTGAGGACTTGATGCATTGTCTTGGAGGAGCTCAATACTTCACCAAGTTGGATCCCAAAAGTGGATACCATCAGATCATAATTAAAGATGGGGATGAGTGGAAGACAGCCTTCAAGACAACTAATGGGTTGTATGAATGGAGAGTTATGCCATTTGGCCTCTCTAATGCCCCTAGCACATTCATGAGGCTCATGAATGAAGTTCTCAAAGACTTTACAGGGATATGTCTGGTGGTATATCTAGATGATATACTCATCTTTAGCAAGACAGCAAAAGAACATCTAAAGCATGTGGAGTTAGTTCTTAAAAGATTGCAGGAAGAGAGGTTAGCCATCAACCTAGAGAAGTGTGAGTTCTTCAAACAAGAGCTTGTGTATTTGGGGTTTGTAGTATCCTAAGGTTCATTGAAGATGGACCCAAGCAATGTGGAAGCTATCCTAATTTGGCCTACACCAACCACTGGGATAGAGGTAAGAAGTTTCCATGGATTAGCTCAGTTTTATAGAAAATTTATAAGCAACTTTAGTGGCATCTGTGCACCAGTACTTGATACTATCAAAGGTGGCCTATAGACTAAGTTCAAGTAGACACTTGAAGCTGAGAAGGGTTTTGAGAAACTGAAACAAGAAGTTGCAACTCAGCCTATCATTTTGTTACCTAGTTTTGATAAGTTATTCACTGTGGAATGTGATGCCACTGGAATTGCAGTAGGAGGACTTCTAAGCCGAGAAGGCAGGCCTATAGATTTCTTTAGTGGAAAGCTCAATGAAGCTAAGAAGAAGTATTCTACTTATGACCTAGAACTATATGCTCTAGTACAGTCACTTAGGAAGTGGAGGCACTATCTCCTACCTAAAGAGTTTTTTGTGTTTACTGATAATCAGGCACTTAGCTACATCAAGCCTCAAGAGAAGTTGAGCAATAGACACTTGAAATGGATGGAATACATCCAAGCCTTCACTTTCACCATCAAGCACAAGACGGGACAGTTGAACAAGGTGGCAGATGCACTAAGTAGGAGATTGTTGATAGTGCAAGAGATACAAATAAAGAGAATTGGAATAGAGAATTTCAAGGATCTCTATGGGGAACATGAAGACTTCTCAGAGCCATATAAGGTATGTTTAGACTTTGAGAATCACTTTCATAGTCAATACTCAAAGTATACATTGCAGAGTGGACTATTGTTCAAGGGGAATCAGTTATGTGTTCCAAAAGGTTCAATGAGGGAGAATCTCATCTAGGAGAAGCACAATGGTAATCTTAGTGGTCATTTTGGTATTAACAAGACAATGGAACTAGTGCAGAGGTTCTACTATTGGCCTAAGTTGCCAAGGGATGTTAGAAGGTATGTGGAGAAGTGTGTAGTGTGTATGAAAGCCAAAGGGGGAGCTAGCAATGCAGGTTTGTTTCAACCCCTACCCATTCCTAACCGACCATGGGAATGTGTTAGCATGGACTTTGTGGTAGGAATCCCTAAGACTAAGATAGGGTTTGATAGTGTCTATGTGGTGGTAGATAGATTCAATAAGATGAGTCACTTTGTTCCTTTCAAGACCACCCATGATGCTAGCTATATTGCTCATCTTTTTCTTCAAAGAGATTGTGAGGATCAATGGATTGCCATTAAGCATTGTCTCAAATAGGGATGTGAATTTCATGAGTCATTTTTGGAAGACATTATGGAGCCGATTGGGCACTAATTTTTCTTTTGTATCAGCTTACCATCCTCAGACCGATGGTCAAACTGAGGTGGTTAATAGAGTGTTAGGTAACCTTCTAAGATGCCTAACCAAGGAGTATGGACAGACATGGGACATGGTCATTTCACAAGTTGAATATGCCTACAATGACAGTGTGAACCGGACCGCGGGTAGAAGTCCTTTTGAAATAGTGTATGGGATGCACCCAAGGAGTGTGTGTCAACTTAGAGATTTAGGAGCTATGGAGTATAGGAGTGGCCAGGCTAAGGATTTCTCTCAGACCATGAAGGAGATTCAAGAGCAAGTGAAAAAGACAATTACAGAGGCTACTCACAAGCTGAAAGCCAAGTGGATATGTCTAGGAAGGATCTACAATTTGTAGTAGGGGACTATGTCATGGTCCATTTCAAAAAATATAGGTTGTAGAAGGTAACATCAACCAAATTATAGATGAAGAGAGTGGGACCATGTAAGGTGTTAGCTAAATATGGCAAGAATGCTTACAAAGTGGAGATCCCTACAGATTTCGACATCTCACTAGTGTTTAATGTGGCTGATTTGATCAGGTATAAAGGATTAGTCACTTCTAAGGATCAGACTAGTATGGAGGTCTTGAAGGATGTGAGTAACATAGCCTTACCTCCTAAAGACAAGCTGCAAGCAGAGAGGATCTTGTACTCAAGGGTAAAGAAGTCTACCCGGCATAAGATGTACATGGAACATCTCATCCAATGGAAAGGCCAACCAGCCTCTGAGGCTACATGGGTAGATGAAGCTCAGTTCAAGAAGTAGGGTATTGATTTATCTCTGATCTCTACCCACATTCCTTAGTGTGTGTGTAGAGGGGGAGAATGGTGCAGGAGCACCTAGGTTACCATAGGTTGTCTAGAAGGTCTTGTTTAGGCAACTTGTTTAGGCCAATTTATCTATCTCTTCATGTTCATTAGATTTTTGCCTTAGTAGCATTTGTGATCACGTGTTGAATTGTTGAAGTTCATGTTGACCATAGCATAGGCTTAAAGGTTTTTTCTCAAGCAAGGTTGAGACCCTTTTAGACCCTTTTAGGTGTTTCTTTTCTAAATTTTTGAAAATAAAGCTTAATGAAAGCTACAGGCGACCTAGGAGTGACCTAAGGAGAGGTAACTGATTTAGAGACCCTATTTAAGGGTGCTCTTGAGATGAGAGCAAGGTTGGAAGCATTTGGATTATTTGAAATTTTGAAATTCAAGTGAGAATAGTTGTGTTAATGTGAGAGTTTCTGATTTTGCTTAGAAGTAGAGCTTTAATGGATTGAAAGTGTCTTTGTAGCTTGTGTATGATGTAGTGTTAGTGTTATTCAAGAATTGTGTGGTAGTAATTAGCTTCTTAGTTCAGTTTCAAACGCTGTTTGTAGATAGTTTGTTTTCTTTCATTTGCTGATCTGACAGACTGTTTGAGGAAGAATGGAGATTTAGATCACATTCCCACTATACATATTGTACGGCCCTTTGGTAATTATTACTAGAATCCATGACTATATATATGGTAGAATTAGGATTCTTTGGTAGCAATGGAAACACCATGGAAGTCTTCTTCTAGATGAGCTAGGAAGTGTCCGGCTAGGGAATACAAGAAGTGCAGAGCACTTGATTTGCAGAGGTGTCCATTTCCTATCAAATCATGGTGTGGAGAGGGCAGGTATGAGCCTTTCCAAATCATACAATGGTGGAGGAAGCTCCATCAATCCATCTATTGTAAGGAACCTCTAACAATTGCAGGGAGGTCAGGAAAACTTAAACAAAAGGCCTAATTTGCCAAATTGAAGGTTAAGCCTGTGTACGGACAGTTGAGGGTTAACACCCCTAAAATATTAGGGTGGTGGGAATATGGACCAGGAACCCCAAGGAAATATTGAGAGTTCTTTGGGAAACTTTGGAGAATTAACCTGATTTCTCAGAGAAGGAGGCCTAATTGGGGCTCATAGGGCTAGTAGTCTTAAAACCCTAAATGAGGGTTTTGGTGGAAACGATTAGAAAATGGAGCTAGATGGACCCTCAAGAATAATAGTGGGATGGATTGAAACTAATAGAAACACCTCCATGCCCCTGCAAAGATAATTTCTATATTTTGGATAATGTTAGCCTTTAGGGTCGATTAAGGGCTAAGGGAAGAATTGCAAAACTTGCACCAAGGTTGGCTTGGTAGGTAGATTTGGGATGGTAGTTGGGTTGGCAAGAAGAACTAGGGGGTTCTAAACAAGAAAAAGGTCCTATAGGTTAAGGTGGTGGAATGAGACACCAAAGAGGTCTTCTAGGTAGGACCTAGAGCAGGAATCAGTGATTGATTCCTCCAACCTCCCTATCAGAAGGATTCTTAAATATGTTCAGAGCACTCTTGATTATGGACTTTGGTATCCCAGAAGCAATTATTTCTCATTAATTGCATATGTTGATTTTGACTAGACTGGTTGTCTGGATGATAGCAAAAGCACCAGTTGTGCTGCTCTGTTTCTTGGTGATCGATTAGTGGCATGGCACAACAAAAAACAAGAATTTGTTTCACTCTCCACTACTGAAGCAGAATATATTTCTGCCACCTCTTGTTGTACTCAAGTAATCTGGATGTCACAAACCCTATTTGACATGGGTATTGAAATTCCTAAACCTATTTCTATTTTGTGTGATAATACTAGTGTGATTAATATTTCCAAAAATCATGTTATGCACTCTCGCACTAAACACATTGCTATTAAATTTTAATTTCTTTGTGAAAAGGTGTTGTCTAATGAGGTTTTTGTGCAATATGTTCCTACACAAGCATAGGTTGCTGACATATTTACTAAGCCTTTGGCTAAAGAAGTATTTGAAATACTTCAATCTAGATTTGGAGTTGTCTCTCAATCATAGCTATCCTAATACTCTATCTTGGTGATAGGGGGATCTGGTTAGCTCTCCTTGTAGCCCATACTTTTCTGCTCCATTTCTATATCTGCAGCTTCGTGGAATTTCACTATTGTCTTCCCTTTATCCTTGTGAAAAAAGGGGAATAATTTTGAGCTCTTGGTTCTAGTTTAGTATTTTGCCTTGGTGGCTCAGTTTTTTCCATCAAGGACAAAGGGGGAGTTTGTTGAGCCTCTCTTTTTCTATTTTTCCTTGCTAACAATATTGTGTATTAGCTTGGCATCTTGGTGGTTGATTATTCAGTTGCACTGCTTTTATTCTGTCATTGGCATACTTACTTTGGCATTATGATGTTATCTTTGATGGAACTGATCTCTTGACTCCATGTGCAGATCATAAGGAATATTTTTTACAAGATAATATTCCCATGTTCACATGGTATGATTATGGTTTGACATTTTGTGCTACAGTGATCTATAGGGTTATAGGTTATTGGCTTGTTCATATTTCTAACATCATGACATTGATACAATATTTTGAATATTCAAACTCTTTCAGGTAATGCTTTCAGTTATCTTGGTTCTTGGGATTTTAAAATGCAGTTGGTTCTTAGTCTTAAGAAAACCCTATTGGGTTTCCTTAAATAATTGTTAATTGGCATGGGTACATGAAACACTTGATAATGGCTTGGCCATATGGTATATTTAAATTGGCATGAAATTAGCCTTTATTATATTTCATAAGGCATTGGATATATATGGTATTATATCATGGCAATCGGCTTTGAATAAAGGCAAACAAATTGATCGTTACATTTGCATATGATATCGGGTCTTGTAGTTGATAAATCACTAGGCCTTAAGGCCGACAGCAAGTATGAGGTTATGTTTATTTAAAATTCACTATGGAATTGACATGGCTTTGATTCCTTGGAAACAAGGATGAATAAGGTAATCAACATTTGGTTTTTAAAGTGGTGATGACAAATTATGTAAGACATTATTGTGTCAGAATTTCACTTGATTAATAATTGAACTTTGATAATGATGATCTACAATACATATGCATTTGAAGGTAATGAGATGTTCAGAATGCATTATTTTTTTCTGTCTATGGAATTTTGAATGCATTATGGGTTTCTAATTATTACTTCAGTCCTTTCAGACTTCAAAATTTATCAATATTTGTAAAATTCATTGGTGGATTTGATTTGGAAAGTTTAGGGAAATCATTTTTGTTTCACATGCTTGAGGTTTTGGAACCCTAACTCAACCACCACCATAGAAATCGTCTCAGTCATTTCACTATGTTTGTTGGCCTTCTAAAACACTTGGACAGCGAATGGGGGTATCTGAAAGATCCTTACCTTAGTCAATGGTTGTGTTGGATTCTTGTCTTTGGATGAAGGCTCAAAATTGGAAGGAGTCTTGATCATTTTTCTCTCTGACCGGTCTAGTAAATATATTCATTAAATTCTCTCCATCATTCTTCTCAAGTATTCATCTTTTCAATTGTTTTGAAGAACCGTTACTTCTATTGGCTCTTATAATAGAAGACATGTGTTTACTTCTATCTGGAAAATGGTAAAATAGGTTTATTCTATTTATGGTTAGAAATAATGCATGTCGATTTCACATAATTTGAAGTACATATCAAAATATTTTACCATATTTATTTTTCTCTTGCTTTAAGGGATGGTGTTTTTTATTTATGGGTAATCATGGGTTCTGCAAATCCTTTCAGTCTCTCGCCTGGATTCAGTGATAAATTTTTTTGGGTGCATTATTGTGAGGTTTCAATTTCACTATAATGGGGTTTTAGTTACATTATTGTTGCAGCTATTTTTGAGGCTATTGTTCATAGAATATTTATATGTTTTAATGTTGTTTTGGTTAGCATTGCATGTGCAGCCTCCTTGTGTGGACAGGGTTCAATCTCCTTTCTAAAAATGCATATTCCTTGACTATTTATGTCAGAACAAAACATCTTACTGAACATTTTCTCAAAACTCATAGCAATACCTGGCAATGTTGTTTGACAGAAAGTGGGCACTTTAAATTTTACCTCTATTGTTTTAAAAATGGAAAAATAAGTTACTGTATTGTATTTTTCTTGAGATTTAATGATGAAATTCGAGTAAGTATAAAAATAGAGAGATTAAGGTTTTTGAGATGACTTGAAAACTTGAGAGAAAGTGTTAATTGTTTAAGTGAAGAACGGTGAAAAACCATAGGTATGGTATTGAAGAAATGTTGAGCTTTGAAATTGAAAATAAGAAATATGAATTAAATATCAAGTTGTCTTAAGGCTTCACAATGGCTAGAATTATAAAGGGCCATTCTTGAACCTTGAGGATTGTAGGCATTGTCCATCAAGAGGCACTTGAGGGAAACAAGAGAAATAGAGAGATCCTTTGAATCATTGTATGTCTTACTGAAAACAGAAAAGGGGTTGGTGCTCCTTGAATTTGGTGTTTCTAAAAGAGGGGTTGGTGCTCCTTGAGTTGGTGCTCAGAAATCAGCCTATGAGGCAATTGTTAAAAGAGGTTATAAAAATAAAAGCCTAAAAAGGCAGCACTTAAGGAGTGGTTTTTATACCCCAGGAGGGTTTTCCACTCAACATATCTTGTGCAATTTTTCTTATCTATGGTTCATCTGATTCCTTGTGTGAATTATTTAATATGCTATATTTCACTATCATACTTCTCATTTCAGTTAAATGTGATTGCATTCAAATACATGAATGAGTTTATCATTAATAAATGAGAACATAAATCAGTTTTATTTTAGTTTTCTTAAAATTTGTCAAAATAGTTAATGACACTAATTCACCCCTTACCCTCTCAGTATCTTTTTCACTCCAACAGATTGGGGGATATTATTTCCCTACTTCCGTCTATGAATGAAACCGAGATCTAATAAATCTCCCTAAACCTTCAGCCATTAAAATGAATAAGGGGATAAAGGATCACCTCTCTTCAGGCCCCTAGTAGCCCCAAATAGATTCATAGGTTTTTCATTGACCAACACAGAGAAAGAGGAGGAGGTTACACAATTCTCAACCCCACTCGATCCAAGCATTATCATAACCAGAATCCTTGAGGATGTTGAATAAGAATGCCCATTTAACCTGATCATAAGCTTTTTCCATTTCCAACTTAATGAACATGGTATTTTCTCTAGAAGAGGCCATAGAGTGAATAGTTTTAGTTGTAATAATAACCCCATCAATAATATTTCTACAAGCAATAAATCCACCTTTCTCATTAGGGATTAACCTGCTCAACAAGGGCTTTAGACACTCAATGATCAATTTTGTAATTATCTTGTACACCACTTTACATAGGGCTATTTTCCTAAAAAGAACCAAAGATTTAGCTCCATTCCTCTTTGGGATGAGAGCCAAAAAAAATTCATTCATGGCCTTCAACATCTACTTGTTCTATTGAGAGTCGTGGACAACTGCCTGAAGGTCCATCTTGATTACTTCTCGGAACTCCTGAAAGAACTCCATTGGAAATCCATCAGGCCCAAGTGCCTTCCCTTTTTTCATCTAAAAAATAACATCCTCCAACTCCTATCAGGAGATCAGTTTGAGTAAGGAATCATTCGTCTCACTAGTGACTAGGGGTGGTATACTATCCAAGATTTTTGCATCATCCTCTATCGTATGAGGGGAATCCTTGGAGAATATGGTAGAGAATAATTGAATAGATTCTTATGAAATCACAATAGATGAGGAAAGAAGAGTCCCTTTTGAAGACGAAAGGGAAGATATAACATTCTCTTTCCTTTTATCCTTCACAGAATTATGAAAGAAGGAAGTATCCCCTTCTTGGAGCCAATTAATTCAGGACTTTTTCTTCCAAAATATTTCATCCCTTAATGCCCATTCTTCCACCTCTTTCACTACATCAACTTCTAGCTTACCATTATCCTTAGTGAGACCTTGATCTCAAATATGACAAGTAATTGAATCCAAGTTAGCTTGTACAACCTTTTTAGCCTGGAAAACATTACCAAAATGATACCTATTCCAATGCTTCAAGTAGTATTTAACAATTGAAGTTGCTTGAAAAAATAATACATAGTTGTACCATGATTTGGCTTTCTAGCCCCCTACTAGCTAGGAACTAGGTCATGAAGAGACTCATCTCAAAGCCACATTGGCTAAAATCTAAAAGATTTATTTTTAGCATACCTGGAGAAGTCTACTGAGAGTTTTATTGGCCAGTGATCAAATCCTCACCAATCCAAAATATTTGAAGAAGTCATCCACCTATCACCCACCCAAAATTTTGACACAAAGAATCAATCCAACCTTTTAGGAATAGCTACTTACATGCTTATCCTATTATTCCAAGTAAATACTCTATTAGTAGGCCTAATTTCCAACAAGTTCAAAAAATAAACATTATTCCTTAGCTAATCTAATCAAGGGTCCAGGCAAGCATTACCACCCCTCTTCTCCTCCAAAGAGGAGACATCATTTAAATCCCCCACCAAAATCCAACGAAGAAAGCGACCAAAAGCATTCACATATCTAACATGGTTCCAAAGCTAAGTCTTACCAAGGAAATCCATAGGAGCATAAATTTTGGAAAGAATAATTCTCTCCACCAACTCCAGATTATGTGCAACACAAGAAATAGAATACCTATTGGAGATCCACCAGAAAGGACTAAGTCTATGTGGATCCTATAAACAAGCCACCCCACCAAAGCTACCATATGCACCCATACACTAGCATTGACCTCTACCCCAAATCTTCAAGCCCACACTCAACATAGCCTCAACAAACAGTTTATTTTCCTTGAGAAAAACCAAATCTAGAGAATGAACTCAAATCAATTCATGAATAGCCTTTTTATCTATGGATGTTATTCATACTCCAAAATTTCCAAGAGAGAACAATAATCATTTGGATTGGGAGAAATAATAATCAATAGTTCTCACCGAACCAGACTCCACCAATGTCTCACTAATTAGATTAACATTTTCTTGTTATTTCTTTCTACCAACCTTAGAAGCCTTCTCGAGGTTCCCTTCTTTGAGAGGAATTTTTTTCAAACCCAAAGTAGGAGAAGAAGGTTTATTTTTACCCGAATTAGTAACGCCCTTCTCACTAGAGAGGACTAAGCTAATCGAAGAAAAAATACCACTAGCCTCCAACACCAAACTAGGAACACCCTAAGAATATGCATCAAGTTGAATATTTGTGTTCATATGAGATTCTAGTCCCCCAAATTGAGTCGGGCTAGACTCAACAATGGGATGATTAACCAGGTTTTTCTGCAATAAGTTACCATTTGTCACCTGTAATTCTATGGGCATCCCTTCTTCCTACCCCAACTCCTCCAAAGCCTCAAATCTATTAGTATCCTCTTCCATCCTATCCTTGATGGTTCTCTTTTGACCCCTACCCCTATTATGAGCCTTAACTTGGATGAAACCCTCCTTATCAATCTCCACCCTTTGCATAGAAGATTTACCCTTGTCCATCTTTTGTGTGAAAAAAGGAGCATTACTCAAACCAGAGCCATGGAGAGCACATGGGAACTTCTGTTGAAGATGACCATATTCATGGCACAATCGGCATCAAAAAGGAAATGCCTCATAATCCAACTGTTGATTCCAAGAAGTTGAGTGAATACTCATATCTATAGAGTCTGAAAGAGGATTATTCAAATAAATCTCAACACACATCTGAGAAAAAGATAGAACCCTCTTATTTAGTGTTTGCTAAGAGGGACCAATTGGCTTCCTGAGAAACAAATCTATCATCTTTAATATGTCGCTTTTCCTACACTCAAGAGGCAGGTGAGGGAGATGGACCCAAACCGGAACCTTAGAGGGGAGATCCTCCACCAAGTTAAATCTAACATGCCATGGTTTTATAAAGAATCTATTAGCTACTAGCATGATGTCAAAATCTCCTTTAGGATTCCATATTTTACGTACTCAAGAATCAAGAAAAGGTAATGAAACCCTCATCCCCATTAATTTTCATATCAACACATCCTCTACAACAAATTTTAGTATTTTAACTAACACCGTATGTTCATGGGATTTCTCCAAACATCCATTCACCTTATACATTTTGAACGTATCACTTCTTGACTAGCCCATGCCAGAAAAAATGAGTTCAAAGCACTTGGGCCTCCACCATCTAGAGGGGAGACTCAATCTGACTTCTTCAAAGACACATGCAGCACCATGCAAAACAAAAGCCAAGCCTTGCCCCTATAACAAGAGGGACATCGAGAAGGCCAACCAGAAAGAACAAGGAGAAGAAACAAACAAAATGAATTAAATAACCCACTTAGAAAATAAAAGGGCACACACCCCAACGTACCCTACATAAACACCAAAAAAAACCCCTCTTGAAATCCCAGTGACCCCTTTTGGGCAACATGCAATGAAAGCTTAAACGTGGAAAAATGACAAACTAAAATCAATGCACCAAGCGTTGAACAAGATCAGCCCCCCTCGTTGATACCCCTACACCAAAACACTTCCCCACCCCCACAAAAGCTTCCTTGGCTCAAAACATAGGAAAAGAGGCCAAGATAGGGCTGTCAAACCCTAGCTCGCCCATGGAGAATAGAGCACGACATCATTCATACCCCTTCTTCTCATTAATTAAATAAATAAATTCTATTTATTTAATTTACCCTCACATGTCACGTCCTCCAACTCTCCAAATTTCCCTCTAATTCTCAAGAATTAA
The DNA here is from genome assembly GCA_007115665.2 of Sequoiadendron giganteum. Taxonomy (NCBI): domain Eukaryota; kingdom Viridiplantae; phylum Streptophyta; class Pinopsida; order Cupressales; family Cupressaceae; genus Sequoiadendron; species Sequoiadendron giganteum. The sequence continues at coordinate 106,533,223 of CM021100.1, read as the reverse complement.
TTAATTAGGAATCAATTAATTAGGAGTCAATTAATCAATTAATTAGGAATCAATAAATCGGTTAATTAGGAATCAATTAATTGATTAGAAGTCAATCAATTAATTGATTGGGAATTAGTTAAGTAGGAATTAATTAATTAATTTAGTTGCAGGGTTTGGGGATAAAGGTAATGCATAAATTAATTAAATAAATAATAAATATTTAATTAATTAATTAGCTAAGAGAAGATGGATTAAAAGTGATGGGTAAATTTATTAAAGAATAAATATTTTTTTAATTAATTAATGGCTTATTATAGACTAAAATAAGGTTTGGTTGGGTAAGATAATATTTTAGGTGTCAACACTAAATTCTAATAATCTCCTCCAGCCTTACACATAAGAAGTTCAAGTATCTCACTACTTGGGCCATGTCTAGTCTAGTATATATCATAGCATACACCAAACTCCATGAGCCATATCCTTCATGTCTATGAATTTTAAAGGAAATTTCTTAACTAAAATTTTTATTATCATAGATGTAGGAAGAACTAATGGTCTACTATCTACCAGGCTAAAATTTTGTAGTATAGAGTACACATACTTACTATAGCTCAAAAAAAGCTTTATGTTTACTCTATTATTTTTCTATCTCCATACCCAAGATATAATTGGTGGCCCCTAATTCCTTCTTCTCAAATTATGTTGAAATATGAGACTTAAAATCATAAATCAATTCCTTAATGTTACCCATAAATAAAATATCATCTATATACAATGTGATAACATGGAATTAAACTTGATCTAGTTTATGGTAAACATAAATATTTTATTTTAATAAAAAAACCAATCCAAACACAAATAAATCAATCTTTTGGCACCACATTCTAGGAGAATGTTTGAGGCTATATGTTTTTTCTCAATATAAAAAATAAAATCCTTTAACTTTAAGAATATAGTGCTATGGATTTTTCATGTGAATATTTTCCTCTATTTCACTACATAAGAATGTTTTATTCACCTTTATCTATTATATTTATAAATAAAAAGTTGATATGGATAATAGTAGGATGAAATATGTCAACCTAGAAAATGGGAAAAAAACTCACCAAATTTTATACCCTCAACCTAGGAATATCCTTTTACAACCAATATTTCCTTGTACTTTCCAACACTATCATCTATACCAACCTTCTTCTTTGTTGAGAATATGTGTCTCTAACTCATTGGTACAAACCTTGGTATTGTCACCAAGCAGCAAATTTTCTTAAGATTTATGTTTATTCTTTAACCTCGATACAACCAAGTGATTCAGAGAGAGGAGTGGTAGTGCGGTGGAAACTGCCATACCGTGGGTGTCATTACACTAGGGTGTGGTAGCACGGTTACCGCCATACCAAAGGAGATCTCAGCATGTGTAGCAGTAGCGTGGCTACTACCATACTATGAGAGCCTCTTATCTATCAAGCGGTAGTGCAATGGTTACTGCCATACTGCAGGAGTTCACTGGTCATAAAGTGGTAGCGTGGAGCATATCACCATACCATGGAAGTCTGTCGACTATCTAGTGGTAGCACGGTTATCGCCATCCCGCAGAAGCCTATTGACTATGCAGCGGTAGCATGGTGTAAGGCGAAGAGCACGAACTTGATGAATTGTTGAGATGTAATCCGTTAACTAGAGGTTATTGTTGACTTGGAAGGAGGTCGTTTGAATTCCTTGGAAGTTTGACATTTGTTCAATAGATGAAGTTGAACTAAATCAATTATATAGAGAGTGAATCGATCATGGTTGTTGCTATACATTGCAACATATTGTAACTGTAAAAGAGTTTGATGGTTCATATTTTGGATGATCGAATGATTCGTTAGTGTTTTTTCATTGTATGCTCTTGGAAGCGTTGTGATAGTGATGTTTTGTACAAGATTGATTAGGGAATTGTTGTTGTACAATTGACATCTGAAAGTGAAGTCTGTAACTCTATATGTAAATTTTTTTATTGTAATACAAAGAGGATTTACTTGGTGTGGTGGGTTTTTCTCCTGTAAGGGTTTTCCCACGTAAATTTGGTGTCCATTTGTGTACATGTTATATTTCTCAATTATTTTATTTCTTTCTAGTGCATCTTAATGGACTGTAATTATGAAATTTAAAGACATATCTACAATCCTCTCAGATTTTTGACATTAGGAGAGTTTGTTTCGCACTTAAGATTTTTCGAACAACTGGTATCAGAGCCTAGCTAGTTGTGTTATCCTTGTGGGTAGGTTGGGTTTTTTTGTGTCAATTCTATTCAGTGGGAGTTTTGTAGAAGTTTGGTAATTGTCAAATCACAGATTGAGGTGGCCATGGTGAGTACGTCAGGAAGGATTGAAATTGAGGAATCCAATGGCAGCAATTTTGAGTTGTGGAAACTTAAAATGGAAGAACTATTGGTGGATTGAGATCTTTGGCTTGCTATGTTTCAGATGAAACCTTATGTCATGAAGCAAGAAGATAGGGACCTCATAGATAGAAAATAAAAATGGTTGATAATACTTTGTTTGGCAGACTCTATTCTCTTGAACATTCATGAAGAGAATATTGCATCTTCTTTGTGGAAGAAGCTTGGAGATATTTATAAGGGCAAGTCCTTGGTGAATAAGTTGTTCTTGAGGAAGAAGTTGTACTCTTTGAAAATGTAGGAAGGAGAATTTTTTCCTAATCACTTGAATACCTTTAACATGCTTATTGCTCAGTTATCATTTTTGGGTGTGAAGATTGATGATGAAGATCGTTGTATGCTATTGTTATGTTCTTTACCAAATTCTTGGGATCACTTGGTGATGGAGATTGGGAGCATGACAACCACTTTCAAGATGGAAGATGTGGTTGCCTCTTTGTTATCTAAAGAAATGAGAATGAAATCCTCTAAGATGGTGAAGGAGGATCTTGTTGTTCGAGGAAGATAAAAAGAAAAAGGAAAGAAGAAGGACAAGAAGTCCAAATCAAAATCAGAAGGGAGATCAAAGTCTCCTAGTAGAAAGTCCAAGGTGAAGTGCTAGAATTATGGGCAACCTAGTCATGTCTGAAAGGATTGCAAAGAGGAGAAAAAGAAGAAGAAGAAGAAGAACTCTTCCGACAATCATTCTTCTCAGAGCAATGCAGATGCCTTCATTGCAGCCTTGGAAACATAGGCATCAGATGATGTATGGTTGATTGATTCTAGAGCATCTTTCCATATGACATCTCATAGAGATTGGTTAATGAAGTATGAAAAATATGTAAGAATTGGCTATGAAGGTAGCCACCCAAAATCTAGAGCCCTAATGGAAGCACAAGCATAAGAGAGATAGAAACAATATGATAAGAATAAACTGTATTCTGTCAATAATGCAAATAGAAATAATGTATGTATCAATGTACAAATGTAGTAGAGACCCCTTGGTTATATAGCCAAGGTGAGAACATAGGAGGGCATAAGATTATGACAAGTGTCATAATCTTATGACATGAGACAACTATGAAAAGCTATCACTCCACCTAAAGTGGGAAAGTGATAATGTGATAACCACCACAAAAGGTGGAGAGGAATCACATGATGTGTCCACAAAAGGTGGAAATGATAAAGTGATAACATGATAAGTCCACCAAAGGTGGAACATCTCCAACAAATCCTATGTGGTCCCTAAGTAAAATTAACTAAGGTGTAATGATGACCTAGGACAACGTACAAAACAATTAATTACACCAACACCACCCCTTAAGTGCAACTTAGGGAGAATGTACACAATGCAAGATGGGTCCCAGCTACTGGACCATGTTAGGTACCCATGTACAAATGCAATGCAATCTCTCATAAAGTGGAGAAAAGGAGAAAACCATGTGGGAAAAAACTCCCCCCCAAAAGAGAGATGAAAACAAGAGAAAATGCTCTCAAATGTATGAGAAGGACAAAACCCCTAGAAGAGGAAAAAGTCCCCCCCATAAGAGAGAAAGAAGAAGTCAAGTGACCCCCTCAGATGAAACATCCCGCACCCCCAAGAGAGCTCGCAAATGATGATAGGTATTCTCAGTGAAAGGTTTGGTGAAGATATCTGCAACCTGCTCTACCGTAGGACAATACTGCAAATCAATGACCTGCTCCTATATCAGCTCTCGAATGTAGTGCATATGAATCTCGATGTGTTTGGTCCTCTGATGGTGAACCGGATTCTTTGAGATCTGGATGGCACTCTGATTTTCACAATGAATGACTGAAGGACGTGGAATAGTGAAGCCAAACTCAGTGAGAATATTTTGAAGCCAAATAGCCTCAGTAGCTGCATTAACAACCCCTCGATACTCAGCCTCAGTCGAAGAAAGAGCAATAGCATGTTGCTTCTTACTCTAAAAACAAATGGGGCCAGAACCAAGATGAAAGCTATAACCAGAAGTGGACTTGCGATCATCAATATCGCCAGCCCAATCAGAATCTGTATATCCCACCAAGGTAAGTCCTGTACCTACTACATAGTGAATCCCATGATGATGTGTACCCTATATGTAATGCAAGATGCATTTGGCTGCCTTCCAATAAAGCTCATGTGGTTATTGCATAAAGCGTGAAACCATGCCAACTGCAAAGAAGATATCAGGGCATGTGTGAGTCAAGTAGATGAGACTCCCAACAAGTTGACGATACAAAGTGGCATCAACAAGTGGAGTAGAACACTTAGCCTCAAGCTTGACTCCTGAAAGAAAGGGAGTAGGAGCAGGCTTACAATCAGCCATGTGAAACCGAGCTAGAAGATCAAGAGAATACTTGGGCTGAGAGAGAGATATCCCAGAAGCTGACTGTTTCATCTCAATCCCAAGAAAATAGTGTAAAAGGCCCAAGTCAGTCATAGAAAATCTATCCTGCAAAGCAGATTTGACACTGCCAATGATGGATGAGGTACTCCCTGTAATGATCAAGTCATCAACATAGAGCACAAGTAGTAAATGAGAGTCTCCCTGTCGCAAAATGTAGACATTTGGATCTAAATGACACCTGGTGAATCTGGCAGAGAGAAGAAAGGAATCCATCTTGGCATACCAAGCTCTAGGGGCTTGTTTGAGGCCATAGAGAGACTTCCTCAATCTGCAAACCAAAGAAGAATCATGTATGAATCACTATGGCTACTCCATGTAAATCTCCTCATGAAGATCCCCGTGAAGAAATGCACTCTTCACATCCATCTGATGTACAACCCAACCATGAGCTGCAGCAATAGCAAGTGTCAAGCGAATGGAGTTCATCTTAGCAACGGGTGCAAAGGTCTCTGTGTAATCAACACCTGGAACCTATGAGAAACCTTTTGCCACAAGCTGAGCCTTGTATTTATCCATACTTCCATCCACTCCATACTAGGTCCGATAGATCCACTTGCATCGAACCATCTTTCTCCCCTTGGGGAGTGCAACTAAATCCCATGTGTTGTTCCTCATCAAGGAACTATACTCTTCATCCATTGTTGAATCCCACTCTAGAACTCCTGATGCTTCCTTGAAGGACTGTGGATCGGAAGCAGTAGCAATAAAAGCATGTGGAAAATCCTGATGTTGTGACCGAGTCCTTCAAGTATCTGAAGGATCCCCAACAAGAGAAAGCATTGACTCAAGAGTCTATCGAGCCCAACGAGGTCTAGTAGGAGATGAAGGATGAGGCTCCTCAACTGCAAGTGGGCCCTGCAAAGGTGTGATCTTGTGAGTCGAAGTTGAGGGAGAATCATCATCTGAGTCACTATCGTCACTTTCCACTATGGAGGAAGGAAGAGGAGGATTAGAGGCTAAGCTAGGAGAGCTTTCCTCAAAGTGAACACTCCTCTCAATGAATAACTCATGTCTCTGGATCTAACAGTTTGTATGCCTTAACACCTTTAGGATATCCAACAAGGATGCAAGGCCTACTCTGAGGTTCCAATGCCTTGCGTTTCTCTGGAGGTATGCATGCCCAAGCTAGACAACCAAAAACTCTGAAGTGTCTCACAACTGGTTTTCTACCACACCAAGCCTCAAAAGGAGTCATACCCTTCAAAGCCTTATGCGGAACCCGATTTTGGATGTGAGTGACACAACTGATAGCTTCTGCCCAAAATTGAGGACCAAGAGAATGAGCATGAATCATGCAACTAGCTATCTCCTTAAGGGTTCTATTCTTCCTTTCTGCAACACCATTCTGTTGTGGAGTGTATGCAACTGAATGTTGAATATCAATCCCCTCAAGAGTACAAAATTCCTCAAGTCTATTGTTCACATATTCCCTTCCATTGTCTGTGTGGAGAATCTTGACTTGCTTCCCTAATTGCTTCTCAACATGAGCCTTGAAAGCTAGAAATTTGTCAAACACTTCACTCTTGTGAACAAGAAAATAGACCCATGTGAAGCGAGAGTAGTCATCAATGAAGGTGAGGACATAGCAGGCCTTGCTGAGTGACGGCACTGGAAATGGACCTGCTACATCACTGTGAACCAATTGAAGAACTTCCAAAGCTCTCCAAGACTTCCCTTTGTCAAACTTCTCTTCTGGATGCTTACCCAAGGAACAACCTGAACAAACACCTTCTGAAAATCTGATTTGAGGGAGTCCTAAAACCATATCCTTTGTGCTAAGCTACTGAAGATATTGGTAATTGAGATGTCCAAACCGCTCATGCCATAACTTACTTTTTGAATTTGAATGAGTGAGCAATGTTGTAGAAGGAGACTTGGGAATAAAGTGGGAAAATGAGTAAAGCCGTGTGTTGGGATTGGCTTGTCCCACTGCAACCAAGGCATCATCCTTAACTTCTTTGACCACAACTGAATCTGGTAGAAACTCAACTTTCTTGCCATCTCCAAAGTGAGTGATTTGGTAGATTGAAAGAAGATTGGTGCTCAAGTTAGGAACATAGAGAACATCCTCAAATGTTCCATCATCCATGACAACCGAACCTCTGCCTTCAACATCCACTTGAGTGTCATCACCTATAAAGATGTTAGGTACCTTAGATGGCTCCAAAGAAGAAAACTGCTCCCTTGTAGAACCCATGTGATGAGTAGCACCTGAGTCAAGTATCCATTGTTGTGAAGAACCTGTAGTAGCCATAAAAGCTTGCCCTTTTCCTTTTGATTGTGAGGAAGTGGAAGGAGATGAATCCTTCTTCTTGTAGGCAGATGGCAAATTGATGTTGTTTTTCTTGATGATGTTTGTCAACTCATCAATTTGCTTAGTATGGCAATGATGCTCATCATGACCAAATCTCTTACAATATGAGCAAGTTGGTCTTTCCTTCTTGCTTGAATTTCCCTTCTGAGGAAAAGGTGAAAAATTCCTTTGTTGTGGAGAGGATGATTGTGCTTTATCTTGTTGTGTGTTTGGCTTAAACTACTTATGCTTCTTATTGGAACTCTTTCCTTGAGTCCCTTGATTCCCTTGATTAGCCACCAAAGCTTTGGACTTTGAAGACTTGAGAATCCCCATGCTTATCAATTTTTCTTGCTCTAACATCAACATTTCTATGAATGCATCAAATGATGGAAGAGTGAAAGAACTACCCACTGTCAAGTGATGGGTTTGGAAGCTAGAAACAAATGCTGCATATTCTGATGGAAGCTTTCCCAATAAATTGTAGACCAATTGTGCATCCTTTTTGTCAATTCCACAATCCTTAAGTTGTGATCTTAACTCATTTTCCTTAGTGACATAGTCTTGGATTGTATCAAAACTCTTAGGATCTAACATTGTGAGATCATTGTCAAGCTGATAACCTCTAATCTCATCAACTTGGCCATACAATTGACCAAACTTTTCCCAAGCTTCTTTAATTGTTGTAAACTTTTCAATTTGATAGATTAGATCTTTTGATACATATTTCCTCAATGTTCCAAGAGCCATAGTATTTTTAGTGAGCCAATCCAAATGAGCATGAGGATCAGATGGTGCAACAATAGTTCCATCAATATAATGAGTTAATCCTTTTTCCATCAACTTACTCCAAGCATCAATTTTCCAAGAAGCATAGTTATGTGGAGTTAACAAAGGAAACTTAGGAGAACCCATAGCAGCAAAGATAACAAGAGATAGAGAGGCACAATCACACAAGACACCCCCCCAAATTCACTCAATCAAAGAACCCCCCCCAAAAATGATGATTTGGCACTTTATACTTAGTGCGTTTACAATGGCCACTTGCAAGCCAAGCAAAGTGGGATTCTGATTTAAAATTTTTTTACACAAGCCTTAATTAGGCCACAAAAGACTCAAATAACTGATACAAAAGACCAAACTGAGATCTTGTCCTTACAAATGCCAAAATAGGCCAAAATGGACCAAGTGCTGAAAGTACATTTTCTGATCACAATCACTACAAACTGATAGTACCACTATGAAATTCAGAAAAAATCATGCACTTTCAAAAAAACGGCACCTGAAAAGGAGTTTGTATGAGTCTGAACAGAGCCCCAGAAGTTGCAAAAACGGTGACAACTCAGCTACACCTATGAGAAACTGAATTATCTGAACAATCCATGCATCAAAACCAGAAACTGATTACACCACCATGTAGAGCACGAAAAAATAGCCCAAATCAAAAAAAATTGCTCGAAAAAAGGACACCAAATGAGCAAGATATCTGTGTTTGAAAATGAATTGCAAATGGAGAGGGGTCTGCCAAACTTTTGAAAATCGCTGACGTATTGCTGACGTCAGCAACCTATGAAGTTAAATTTGATGGCCAGGGGGCCATCACCGATGCTGTCAGTCCTCACTGGAAAGAGTGCCAGAATATGCTCCCTATCTGCCGGAATCTTTGTGCCGTCGGTGGAATGTGCGTCGGTAGGTGGTGAGGCTGCAGGGGAAGGATGGGGGTAGGGTGGGCCAGTGGCTGCCTACCACATGGACACCTGTTGGGCAGCTAGGGTACCACGGGTACCACAATACCTGTAGGTACAGTCCGACGTGCAATTATGACGATCCGTATAGCCGAGGAGGAGAAATTTTTCCGAGATGGCTCCGGGCAAAGTTGTCCGATTTTGACGAATTAACAATCAATCTTAGGGTTTTTGGCCCTTCTGGATGCAATGGCAATGTCCTTTTTGGCTGAAAATGCTTCGAAAATATGGCTACCTCCTAGATTTGGCAACCACCTTCGATCTTCAAACCCTTGTAGATTTGGCCTCCAATGTCCAACTGAGACGAAACAAAAGGAAAATCTGACTTTTTCAGACACTCCGGACACAATGGTGAGCTCAAATCTGATGCAACAAGCTCCCAAAATGCACCTACAATACAAAGCCAAAAATGGAACCCCCCTAGAATCTGATATTTCTATGAAAAAAATGCAAGATTGCACTCAAGATCTCTCCAAACTGGCAATCCAAAGGCACTCCAATAGCTCTGATACCATGTAAGAATTGGCTATGAAGGTAGCCACCCAAGATCTAGAGCCCTAATGGAAGCACAATCATAAGAGAAATAGAAACAATATGACAAGAATAAACTATATTCTACCAATAATGCAAATAGAAATAATGTATGTATCAATGTACAAATGTAGCAGAGACCCCTTGGTTATATAGCCAAGGTGAGAACATAGGAGGGCATAAGATTATGACAAGTGTCGTAATCTTATGAAATGAGACAACTATGAAAAGATATCACTCCACCTAAAGTGGGAAAGTGATAATGTGATAACCACCACAAAAGGTGGAGAAGAATCACATGATGTGTCCACAAAAGGTGGAAATGATAAAGTGATAACATGATAAGTCCACCAAAGGTGGAAAATCTCCAACAACTCCTATGTGGTCCCTAAGTAAACTTAACTAAGGTGTAATGATGACCTAGGACAAGGTACAAAACAATTAATTACACCAACAAAATATGATGGTGGAAAGGTGTACTTGGCAAGTGATTCATCTCTAGAAATAGTTGGTTGTGGAAGAGTTAGAATTTATTTTCCTAATGGAAGAATTAAGGGAATTGATGGCATAATACATATACCAAGTCTGGCTTGAAATTTACTTTTTGTAAGAAATTTGAATGATGTTGGAGTGCAAGTCTCATTCTTTGGTAATGGTTGTAAAATTACTAGAGGCTCGATGGTGCTAGTTAGGGGTGCCCTAAATTGGTACTTTGTACAAGCTGGACGCACTGACAGTTCAATGCAATAGTGTCTCTGCAAAGTCACAAAAGCTTTTTTGTAAAGAGAAGAAGGAAAATGCTCCTGATAGTGATAATTCTATGGAAGTTAAACTTCCAGTAGAGAATACTATTCTCTTGCATCAAAGGCTTGATCACATTGGTGAAAAAGGTTTGAAAGATTTAAAAAATAAAAAACTAGTTTAGGGGCTTGATGATTGTAACCTAGAATTTGAATTTTGGGAACATTGTATATATGGAAAACATCATCATGTTTTATTTTACTCTAGTTCTCATTAATATTCTAGTGTATTGGATTATATTCACTTTGATGTCTTTGGTCCAGTGAATTTTCCTTTGTTGTCGAATTCAAAATATTATGTATCGTTCATTGATGATTATTCGAGAAGGGCATTTATGTATTTTTTTAAAAGTAAATCACAAATGTTCAGTCATTTTAAGGAATTTAAAAACCTTGTGGAAAATTAGATTGGAAGAAAAAAAGTGTTTAAGGACTGAAAATGGTGGTGAGTTTTGTTCTGATGAGTTTGAAAGGTATTGCAAAGACCATGGGATTAAAATCCATAAAACTACACCTTATACTCCATAGCAAAATGGATTTGTTGAAATTTTGAACAAGACATTGATGGAGAAGCCAAGAAGTATGTTGAGAAATGTTGGTCTGGAGCAGAATTTTTGGGCTGAGGCTATGGCTACAACATGTTACTTGATGAATCGATCTCCTTCATCAGCACTTGTTGACAAAATGCCTTTGGAAGCCTTGGCTGGTAAGAAGCCCTCTCTGAGACATGTTCGTGTCTTTGGCTGTGAAGCACATGTTTATGTACCTGATGTGAAAATATTTAAATTGGAGAAAAAAATTGTTAAGTGTATCTTCATTGGCTATGTCATTGGTGTGAAAGGATACAAGCTTTGGAATCCTGTGACTGAAAAGGTCGTATACAATAGGAGTGTAATCTTTTGAGAGCTGAAACCTTCTTCAATGGAACTACTATCAGAGATGAAGGAACAAGAAGAGAAAAATGATGTTTTTGAATTACCTCTAACCCTTGAAAAAGAGGAACAACACATTGATAGTTTACCTAAGACTGAGGAGAGTTCAAGCAGCTCTAAGAGTTTTGAACAAGAAGAAGAACCACAACCTCAGCCTCAACCTATGAGGAGGTCTACACATGAAAATAATCAACCTGATAGGTATGGATTCTTTATTATGGATTCTAGTTTTGCCTATGCTTTGATTACTAATACTAATGAGTCTAGGACTGTAAAAGAGGTAGTTGAGATGACTGATTCATATTCCTAGTTGAAAGCCATGAATGAAGAAATGGCATCGTTAAACAAGAATGAAACTTGGGATCTGGTTCCATTGCTTGAAGGTAGAAAGCCCGTGGGCTCTAAATGGGTTTTTAAAAGAAAAATTGGTCTGGATGGTTGTGTTAAAATATATAAAGTGAGGCTAGTTGTGAAGGGATATTCCTAGGTAGAGGGAATTTATTATGAGGAGATCGTTTCTCCAGTAGCAAAGTTGACATCTATCAGATTTATTTTGTCGCTTGCAACATTTTATGACTTGGACATTGAGAAGATGGATCTAAAGACAAATTTTCTTCATGGTGATCTTGAAGAAGAAATTTATATGTCCCAGCTTGAGCACTTTGCAGTCAAAGGTAAAGAAAATCTAGTTTTCAAGTTAAAGAAATCTTTGTATGGTTTAAAACAATCACCTAGAATGTGCTACTAGAAATTTGACATTTTTTTTTGTCACTGGGTTTTATAAGATCAAAATCAGCTCATTGTGTGTACTTCAAAACTGAAAATTATTGGGTTCTTATTATTGCACTCTATGTTGATAATATGTTGTTCATAGTGATTAGTAAGTCTATGATTTATGATCTAAAATCTTAGTTGTCTGCAAAGTTTGAAATGAAGAATCTTGGTGCAACAAGTTACATTATGGGAATGGAAATAACCCAAGATAGAAAGAGTAGAAAACTTTGGCTCAGCCAGAGTAAGTATATTAACACTGTTCTAGAGAGATTTTGTATGACTAATTGCAAACAGCTAGTTGTTCCAGTTTTGCAAGGAACGAAAATATTTGTTGAAGATTGTCCAAAGTATCCTACTGAGATGGAGGACATGACCAAGGTGCCTTATGCGAGTGAAATTGTATTTTAATGTATACAATGGTCTGTACTAGGCCTAACATTGCCCAAGTAGTGGGAGTACTTAGTCAGTTTATGGCTAATCCTAGAAGAACAGATTGGGATGTTGGGAAAAGAGTGTTTAGATATCTGAAGAGCACTTCAAAATATTATTTGTGTTACCATGGTAATTCAGTTGAATCACAGAGGACTCTTAGCATTTGTGGGTATGTGGATTCTAATTGGGTAGGGGAAATTGACAATAGAAGATCCACCAATGGATATTGTTTCATGATGAATGGTGGTGCAATTAGTTGGATGAGCAAGCGGTAGCTTGTAGTCACTTTATCTACTATAGAGGCTGAGTACATGGAAGCAACTCATGCCTATAAGGAATCCATTTGGTTTAGAAGGTTGTGTTTTGATATTGGTTTTGATGTAGGGCAGATTATTATTTGTTCTGATAGTCAGAGTTCCATTTGTCTGGGGAAAAAACCTATTTTCCATGCCAGGATGAAACATATTGATGTGCAACATCATTTTGTATGAGATATGGTGGAGGATGGAATGGCCTGTTTGGAAAAGGTGGATACTATGAAGAATGTTGTTGATGCATTGATAAAGCCAGTGAGCACAAACAAGTTAATATGGTGTGAAAGTTTGATGGGCCTTGGGGTCCAGAATATTCATTGACTTTAGGTATTGAAAAGGGTTCAGTGATTTCTTCGTCAAGTGGGAGATTGTTGAGAATATGTGTCTCAAACTAACTGGTAGAAACCCTAGTACTTTCACCAAGCAACAATGTTTCTTAAGTGTTATGTTTATGCTTTTACCTCTTTACCACTAGGTGATTGAGAGAGGGGAGTGATAGTGCAGTGGACACCGCCATACCACGGGTGTCTTTACACTAGGGTGTTGTAGTGCGGTTACCACCATACTGTAGGAGCTCATTAGATGTGTAGCGGTAGCGTGGTTACCACCATACCGCGGGAGCCTCTTATCTATTGAGCGATAGTGTGGTGGTTACTGCCATACTATAGGAGTTCACTAGTCATGGAGCGGTAGTGTGGTGTATACTTCCATACCATGGAAGTCTATCAACTGTTTGGCGGTAGCGTGGTTACCGCCATCCTACGAAATCCTGTTGACTGTGCAGCGGTATTGCGGTGTAAGGTAAAGAGCACAAACTTGATGAATTTCTGAGATGTAAGCCATTAACTAGAGGTTTTTGCTGACTTGGAAGGATGCCATTTGAATTCCTGGGAAGTTTGACGGTTGTTCAACAAAGGAATTTGAAGTGAATCGATTGTATAGAGAGTGAATTGATCATGGTTGTTGCTATACATTGCAATGTATTGTAACTATAAAAGAGTTCAAGAGTTTGATGGTTCATAGTTTGGATGATTGAATGATGTGTTAGTGTTTTTTCATTATATGCTCTAGGAAGCATTGTAACAGTGATGTTTTGTATGAGGTTGATCAGGGAATTGTTGTTGTTGTACAATTGACATCTGAAAGTGAAGTCTATAACTTTGTATGTAAATATTTTTACTATAATACAAAGAGGCTTTACCTAGTGTGGTTGGTTTTTCTCTCGTAAATGTTTTCCTACGTAAATCTAGTGTCCATTTGTGTACATGTTTTATTTCTCTATTCTATTATTTCTTTCTAGTGCATCATAATGGACTATAATTGTGAAATTTAAAGACACGTCTACATTCTTCTTTGAGTTTTGACATTAGGAGATTTTGTTCCACACTTAAGCTTTTTCTAACATTCTTAAACACCTATTTACAATTAAAAATCCTCCATGCATTAGGAAATAATGTTTTCCTATTTGTTATTTTTTTTCAAAGTCGTCATCTCCCCATTCATAGCCACTCTCCAAGACTTAGAATCATCCATATCTATCCCTCCATAATTTTAAGATCATCAATATTATTAACCGAAGTAAAAATACATCTACAATCAATAGGGTCGTACCTTTATGGTTGTTTCATCTCCCAAGTGGACATATTCAAGAGATGATGTAGAGGTTCTACCCCCTCTTTAAAATATTAAAATATATAATAGGTTCTCCTCTTTATGTCCTTCACATGCCATTGGTTGAATCTTCTCAATCTTTGAGTAGTTAAAACACATTTCTTCCCATCATCTTCTATCTACAATAAAATGGAAGAAAGTTTTACTCTCTAAAAATAACACTTGAACTATTGTATATAACTTTGTTAGCTATAGGTTCTCAAATATTTTAACCTTTCACACTAACACCATAGATTATGAACATAAATTTTATTTCCTTTTTTTCCAAATTTGATGGATTCTCCCTATGCATATGTGCATATATCTTGACCAAAATCATAAGGATATATAATGAGGTTTTTTTTCTCATCCATACCTCCATATGTGTCTTTTCAATAACATTTTATGTAAGAGACCTGTTAATTAGCTATCAAGTTGTAGCAACCATCTATGTACAAATTGTTTGCTCTAATCTAGCTCCACTAAGCATACTATTAGCCCTCTCTACTAGTGTCATGTTTATTATTTCTAAAACTCCATTTTTGTAGGGATATATAAATTTCTCTTGTCTCTCAATTATATGCTTCTTATAAAATATGTAAAAATATACAAAAAAAAATCATCACCATTTTCCATTCCTTAAAGCCTTATTTTCCTACCAACCAAATTTTTAAAAAGATCCTTTAATTCATTAAATAGACTAAAGACTTTATAATTATGTTGTAAGTTTTTAATTTTCCTTATGGTAGGGGTTTTTTATTTTTTCCTACACATATTATTTAAGCTTTCTTAGGTTTATTAGGTATGGTAAATATGAGGACATGCAGAGAAATACTTAAGCTACATGTGTCACTCTCTCCCACACATGGTTCGTTGAGTTACACATCCTATTTTGGCTTGTTGTGTTACCTTTTTTTACCACTATTATGTCCTTACCTAAGTAGGTTATGTGGTATTTTTGTTTCTCACCCTCTTTTTTCTTTATGTGTCACCTCTTGTAACCTCTCTTTTGTCTTCACCTAAGGAGGTTATACCACATTTCTTGGCATTTACCAAGTAGGTAAAGCCTCCAACCTTTTATGGGTAGTAGGATTTAATGAACCTCTTGGATGTATATGCTTTGTTTCTACTATATATACAACACTCTACTCTCACCTTCACTAGTTTGGGATAACTCAGTGAAACTATCAAGAATATTTTCAAATTTCTCTTAATTTATCTCTAATATCTCTCTTTCAGATTTCTTTATATATTCCACTATTTTGATAGTCAATAATTTTTCAACTGGATTGTATGTGGTCTACAATTGAAATTAGATTTGTTGTGCAATTTTTGCACATGCACCCCACCGGAGGCAGGGACCCTTTTTTTCTTTTACATCTCTACACCTTGGCTTTGTCAATTTCAATTTTGCTCTTCTTGGGAGGTTATTTTGGGATTAATTCAAGACTTGGTTTGATGAGAGAAATATTCTGAGGCTCTGGGGGCTCTTCACTTGTCTTGAAAATTAGAAATGGGGATTTTGAAGTGAATTTTCAATTTTATGTGTAAATATTTTTGCACCAATGGATAGAGGATGAAAAATCGGGCCAAGTTGTTTTCTTTACTTTTTGAAAATTCCTTCTAGAAAAAAAGTTATGAGGTTTAGGGGATTTTGACCTTGCTTGGAATCTCGGGATTTTCCTCCCTGAGCAGATTTTCCCGAAATTTCCTCTTTTGGAAAATTCCTTCAAGCCCTCAAAAACCCAAAATTTTCCAAAAATGGAAATTTCATTTTTGGAAAATTCCTTCAAGCCCACAAAATCCCAAAATTTTCCAAAATGCAATTTTTTTAAAACGTAATTTTTTCCAAATGCAATTTTTAAAAAAATAAATTAAAAAAATTATGAAAATGGAAAAAGCTTCCATAAAAAAAGGTAAGATTTTTTTTTAAAGGGGAAAATTTGTATTTAAATTTAATTTGGATTGGATTTGACATGTGAGCTACTAATGATGATATCTAATTTTCAAGATTAAATAAATCAAAAAAGGGGGACTTGCATATGGATTTGTGCCAAGAGGGAAATCTGGAGAAGTTCAACTCATATTAAAGTGGGGCTTGCATAAGAATTTGTGCCACCAACTGTATACCAATTAGAGAGGTGCTTTTAACAAGGAAAGATATGTGAAGCTATATTTATTCTCTAATGAGGATTTTCTCAAAATTAATGTCATTGGACCATAATGCAACTGAATGCAATTGATTGGATGATGATGTACCATGAGCTCCCGAATTAAATGTAACAACTGGATGCTTCTAGAAGTGTAATTTATACCATTGGATGAATTAAATCCTGGCCATTGATTCAAAATGTAATTTTCTATAAAAGGTCAATGCCTTCTCATTTTTAAGTAGTTAGACTGGGTTAGAGGAGTTCATTAGAAGCTGTAGAAGGCCAGAATTGGCAAGTAGATTTCATAAATTAGTTGTAGGAGAGGAGAGAGACTGGAAATTGTTATGTAATGTTGGAGAAGTAATGCAACTGAGTTTTTTATTTGACAAAATTTGTATTTATCTTTGACAGTTTATGGTTTCTTGTTCTCAATTCTCATTGTTAGATGTTAGATGCTAGTTTTTCAGTTCTTTCATGTCAATGGTGAAATGCTAATGATGTTGATCGATCTCTGGTCCATACTTTTAGCAATTTTCTGATTGTAAGTTGTTGTGTAAAGTTATTCTGGGCCTTATTTTGTACTAAGTTCAACTGTGGATACTTGCTTGCATTGTGCCATTTACTGGGTATGTGGATGAATGTTCATAGTCTGAAAAATCTTCAATTTCCTTAGAAGATTGCACCATTTCTGCGAAGTTGTGGGCTTTTCCTTGATCAAGAAAAGATTGGTTTTATTGGGGATCAATCCATTTGCAACATTCATCATTGTTGTGATTGATCTTAGGTGTTAGCATTAGGATCTCTCTGAAACCCTTATCTTTTTTGCTATATATTTTGAATGTGGGTTAGTTTTAGGATTAAATGCATCACCATATTGTTGCATCTGATGAAAGTACATTTCCAACATTGTTCATTTGTAAGTTCCCCTTGTGATTACCAGCATTTCACATTTTATCACTACGTTGTTTTATTGCGTTGTCAAGACGTGACATTAGAGACCTTGGGGTTATCTCTTGAGGTTTGCTAATAGAGATTTACCTTTCAAGAGAGATAGGATATCATATTTTGTCTAAATTGTTGTCGTGTAGAAAACACCATCAACAAGATCCTAACTTGATTTTTGCTTCTCGAATAATCTAACATGGTATTTGTGGATATTAAATATATCATGTGCTCCCTTCAGGTTGCTTTGTTGTTTCTCTTAGCTTCCGACCACGCCTGATGCTTCCAGGTGTCAACAAACCGCTCATTGAAGGGGAGCTTCCCTTCCCTTCTCCTTTAGACCCCGATCGCATGCCATGTCGCTTCCTCCCGAGCACACTTTTGGGTGTGCCCCATAGTGGTGCCGATATGCTGAAGATTCTTCCACATGTCCTCAGAACGACCATTTTATTCACATAAGGGATGGAACAAAGTTTGGGCCCCGATATTTCATCACGTGTCTTGATTAACTCTATGAGGCTGCGACACGTGCTCACTCGAGCCTTAGCTATTTTCAAAATATGGAACCACCGCCATCATTCACAAGGGATGCACCTGGACCATGGGTGATTGGGTTCATGCTCAGGAATTATTTTGTTACAACGACCGTGATGAGTCATTGTTGCGAACATCATCACCCATGATCAGGAATCTTTTTTGTTATGGGCTTTCAAGCGATGGAAGCCTTTGGCCATATATACTACTTCTCTTAGCCTAGAAGTAGTAAATAATATACATACAAAAAGGATTAGGAAGACACTCAGCCTCTTGTTTTGTTAGATAATTATAAAGACTCACAGACTGTGCCCTTGCAATTTAGCCTCTTTGTTTCTTAACCATTTGAAAAAAATTATACTATGTTGTTACTGAATAGATTATTTGCAACTTCAATGATTTGAATAGAATACTAATTTAAGACCATTTCGTTTGACACTTCTTTTTTATTAAGTTTCCATACGAATTGTTTTATGTTATGAAATGAACTATTCAGGTCTTTCTATTTGATGATTGTTATTTTAGGACATAGAAGATTGTTAAATGGGCCCTTAAATCTCATCCAAAGATAGATTTATCATGATTTAAATCTAAGTATTTGTACATCGCCTTAATTAGATCCTTTATTTTTATATCTGCTACTTTTTCCCATTCAAAACCCTAGTTATAGAAGAAGTCAGCTTCTTTAAAATCTGGAGCTTACTCAGTTCAGCACAATAGGTTCCCCCTTTAACTGAGTTTCCCATAAAGGCTATTACCTTGTCACATTTTGGCATCAACAGTTTATTTTTTCCTAGCACACCTAGTGGGACACATTGAATATTCTTAAACCTTAGGTGGGTATATGAGCCATCGCCCAGTCATAAGATCCCAAACATCAAATAACCCTGGTTTGTTTATATCACCATTAAGAATGATACCAACTAGAACTCATCACATGAACATTATGACTCCTCCACCAACCATGTTACCTAACCAAAATTATGTAGCATGGGACATCAATAGTCCCCTTATAGCCCCAGTTGCAGTCGCCTTTTGGGCCCCTATCTTGGTCTCTACCCTCAAATCTATTCCTAAGTTTACTGAAGATGGATCAAGAACACCATTCGAACATCTGCAAGATGTGACAGACGTATGTTTAGTACACGGGGTTACAGATCAAAACATAGCGCTAAGGTTTTTCCATCTTCTTTTAGAGGAAAAACATTAGATTGGTATCACACTCATCTAGCTAACACTATCGATACTTGGGATCAACTCGGAGATCCTTTTTTCTGAAATATTCTTGAACGACGAAGATAGGTCCTCCCAACATCACTAGCTAGAGATCATCAAGCGGACTCCATATGAGGCCCTGACTGACTTCAACTCCCAATTCCACATAACTTGGCAAAGAATTCAAGCTACAATCTGCTCGCCGCCTGATTTGGCATTTATGTTCTACTAAAGTCTACCTGAATTCCATCAATTCTGACATCTCAATGATGATCTAGTCATTCGGTGAAACCACTCTACCAGATGCATATAGCATCGCAATTAAAGCGAAAAATAATCTAATTGACACTGGAAAGTTGCCACCTCAGCCCATCATGCCTATATTCCATGAACTACCAATTCCCACCTAAGTGACGTCGCCTACTACTATAGTTGTTCCTCCTCAATCCATGTACACATACGTGAGTATATCATAGAGCGTTCCTCCCACATTCGATGCTCTGAAGGATGAGATGAGCAACATAAAGGAAATGTTGCGAGTTATGGATAACGAGATAAATATTATCAAGCGCAACTAGGCTACTCCTTCAAAGTTGACCTATTAGAATTATTAGGGTGGGAGGTCTTCTTACCAATAGAACTAGTTCCAAGGAGGCACTCACACAAATCTACAAGCGTAAAAAATGACAATCTACAATAGAAGGTGGCAGAGTAGCACAGCCAAGACATAGCTTCAAACAATGGGAGTTATGTATATGCCTTTCCACAAATGGAAAATGCAATACTCACTGCTCAGATGCAAGGGATGTCTCTAGAACAAGAAAATGGCAGAGCACCTGATCATGCCCTCTTCTCATGGATGGAAGGAGAGGAAGCATTGTTCACATTCGAGACACCCACTTTAGAAACCACACAAGTACAGTTTGATTACAACACTCACTCCAAGAGGAGATTCATGAATGAATCGATCGTCCCACAATCAATCAGCCTACAACCTAAAAAATAATTTGACTCGAACCCTAGTACCTCCACTATGGTGTCACAATATCTACCATGAAGGTAAATTGTAGTAACAAGAGCTAAGGAGTAGAAACCTCCAAACCCACCGCCATTCAATGTGGTGGAACAATTGAAAAAATCATCCGCTATTGTGTCCCTATGGGATATCTTAGTTATTCCAGAGCAAAATACATTGCTACTGAACGCTCTCCAAGAATATTTGATCATTGAACCAAAGAAGCATCACTTAAGGGGGAAGCCATTGATCAATCACCTCCAGCAAAATTTATCGCAAATACTACTATAAAGGCCTCTACTGAGAACAAAGAGGAAGAATCCACATTCAAATTCAGAGGATAAACCAAAACTAAAGCCATTTTTCCGAACCCTTATTGTGGGTAAGAAATTACTGCATAACTCCATGATTGACTCCGACACTAGCACCATAGTCATGCCCAAGAAAATAGTTGAATCCCTAGGACTGAGCTATGAACCTTTGAATAAAGGGGTTATGCAATTAGATGGAAATATGGTTAGTATTATGAGAATCATTAAGGGCCTTCCATTAACTTTGTTTTCTTGTCCTAGTATCACGGTCAAGAAGGATACTGTGATCATTGATATTCCTCCAATATTTAGTTTGTGCTTGTTCGGGGAATTCACTTCTAAACTAGGTGGATACCTTTCCTTAGATTGGTTGCACCTGATTATAAAGACCAAACATGGATCCAAAATGAAGCTAGTGTCTGAATCTTTGCATTCATAACATGTTGCAGATGAAGCTAAGATATTCTTTGAGCCCTCCCACACCTCCATCACCAAGGAAGAGATTTACTGCACTGAGCTTCTAGAAGATGAAGAGATCACCAAAGATCAAACTAATCAAGAGGAGGTCCTCCTAAGCGATTTCATTGATAAAGACCCCTTTGGAAATTATCATTCCACTGGACTCGAGACTTATGTCATTTATGATGAAGACCAAGCCATCCTAAAGGTGACGAAATAGCCCAAAGGAATTTCAGCAATAGAGCTATGGACACTACACTTTGATGGGGCTAGATGCAAGGTCGACATGGGTATTGGGATATGCCTAACTTCCCTGAGGAATGAGAAGACAATCAGATCCTTTCGATTTCAATTTTCTTATTCCAACAATGAAGTTGAATATGAAGGCCTCCTTCTAGGTCTAAGCCTAGTGGAACGAATGGGCGTCAAGCAAATAATGGTGTTCAGAGATTCTGAGCCAATTTTTGAACAAATTCAGGGTATTAGTGCAGCAAAAGATGTTCATCTAAGATCCTATAGACACAGAGTCTAGGACCTTATTGAGAGATTTGAATTTTTTTGATATCCGAACTATTCCCTGACAACAAAATGATGCAAACCACATGACCGTAATCGAATCCCAATTCAAACTAGCCTCTGACATACTTCATAACAAACACTCTGTACAAATGATAGTCCAACCAATAATTCTAGATAATGGTCAGAGTTTTCAAGTATTTGACAACAATTACCACATCGCTTCGTTCAGCTCACAGTTGAGAGAATTTGTCGAAAAACTCCAATCAAGGGTCATTGAAACCGATGATGGAAAAGACATTCAACTAAGGTCCCATAAGCTTCCAAAAGATTTGGCCACTCTCAAAAACCCTTTTGATTATGGAAATGTGAGAAATAATAAGAGGAAATTTGTAGCAAATAGAGGTGACTATGTGGACTTTCAAATCAGGGATGAAAGCAAGCTTAAAGTCAGAAAGGACATCCTGTACTCATCAACCTTTTAGGAAAATTTGAAGGGATGGTTACCTGGCCATATGATGACCTCAAGGGATATGATCTCGACATCATCTAGTGTACAATAGAGCCGACAAAGGAGGAAAAACTAGTTCATAAAAAAAAAGGCCAGTAAATCCCAAAATTGAAGCACTGATGACACAAGGGTTAACAAAGCTAATTTAGTCACGGATTGTCATCTCAGTCGAGCATAACGCATGGGCGTTCAACCTAATTCCTATCTAAAAGAAGAACAAAGATATCCACCTATTTATCAACTTTCACAATCTAAACCGAGCATCACTAAAGGATCATTACCCACTACTCTCCATGGGATCAATCATACAAAATGTAGCAGGTTTGGATGTGTTTTCTCTGTTGGATGGATTTTTGAACCAAGGCCTAAATTGTGGGGACCTAATGTTAAAAATTAGTGAACGAACAGATAGACCCGATCAACACAAGAAATCTGAAAACCCATGGGAGGATTCGTTCAGGATAATTCAATGTAGGCGATCTGATGCATTTGAATCAGAAAGCATGGAAATAAAAGCGCTAGGGATTCCTGTTAAGGGAATTCACCTTAAAATTTCTATCGAGCTCAATTAAACAATTCTACTATGTAAATATGTAATTATTGTAGTTATTTCCCTTTGTGTTCTTTTGTTTTTTTGACCGGTCTTCTTAATCCATGATGTAGCGGAGGTTTACACCATGATGCAGTGGAAATTTACATTATGATGTAGTGAATTACACATATGCCAGAAAGAATAAGGAGTATTCAACAAAGCAGAATTTTAAAAAAAATATAAGTCATATCCTCATTGTATTTATATACTTCGCTAAATTCAATGTCAAAATGGCTCAAAGGCCATGCTTAAAGTATATACTTATACATATTTCTGCATATTTTCATATGACTATTATAGGGCCTTTTTAGGCTATATACAAAAGGGCTAAAAAAAATCAGTTTTAAAGGGAGAAGCATGAAAAGAGAGGAAATATTCAGTCATGGGAATAGGTAGTAGCAACGAAAAAATCCAGAATCATTTCATCCTCAAAAGCAACAACTGGGCCAGTGACACCATCCAAAGAAGCAATGGTGAGTGGTGGAGGAAAAATCAAGTTCTTGAAGTCGGTATACTAGTTAACATCATAGAATGGCACCACATTGTTGTAGACAAGAAAAAATACAAATTGATCCTACACATTCGATATTGATCTTACTAACATCAATTTGTCTTGAATCATCTCTTTCTAATCATCACATTTCATCTCTTAATTAAATAAATCAAATTTATCTAATTGAGTCATTCTCTTCCATTAATTAATTAAATTATTTTATTTAATTAATCCTATAGTCTCTCTTTTAATTAAATAATTCACTTTATTTAATTAAATCTCTAAGGGCATCTCCTTAAATTAAAAAAATTAATCTTTATTTGGTTTAATATAACATCATCCCCTTTAATTAAATAAGTCAGCCTTTATTTAATTAAATCTAAATCCATCATTCCTCTCAACTTTGATTTATTTAAATCCTAAAATCTAAGTCAAAATTGTCACATCACCTAATTTCTCCTTAATTTAATCAAATCATGATTAATGCTAATCCTAATAACTTCAATCCTCTAGATTTTGCAACTTGCACCAATAAATCGATTTATTTGATTTATTAATTCATCTATTTTCCCTCAACTTGGCACAAAAGGGAATATTCTTCAAATTTGAAAATCCCTCCAAAAGGGATGAGTACATCCAACAAGGTATTAAATGTCTCTTACATGTCCTTTGCCTTGAGCCAAGTTGAATTTACTTTATTTTTTATTCCCTCTAAACTTGTCAACTCAAAAAATTCAAATCCACCTAACCATATTTATGTGTACATTCATCCAAATGTGATCATTCCTCCTCCAATCACATGTGGAAAAGTGGCCCTCTCATTGGTTGGTCTTTTATCCCACATTCATCCATTTTTCTTATTCTTTCATTCTTCAAATTTATAAATATAGGGATTCTCCTATTGAATTGATCATCCACAATCCATGCAAGCTTACTATACTCAATTTCACTTGCAATTTCATCAATTTTTTTATCATAGTTTCATAGTTTTTAGCAATCTTATCAAGTTTTTGTCAAATTTGCATCAAGGAATCAAGAACCATCATCCAAGATCATCAAATCGCACAAAGGAGTTAGGAAAGGGCCATTTCCTACACATAAATGACACTAATTCCCCCATGGGATTGATAGTTTGTTCATTACAATAGGATTTACTTGCTTTCATTGTGTTGTTCTTCATTTCTTTCCTATTTTGATGTTTCAATCTAATTTCATGGGGAATGTAGATTCTTACTTTCATTTTGATCTAATATTGTGCTTGTTCTTTGTGTTTGTGCAGGTATAGAAACTCCATTCACATTTTGGCACTAGAAGGAGGGTGAATTTGAAGGATTTCATCATGTTTTTTGAGAAATTATATGATTTTTGTGTTCTTTTGCAGTCCAGATGAAACTCTGTTGCTATCAATCAAGCAGCGCTATATTATGCCTCTCCAAATTCCAAATTGTGTTGTTGGAGTCTTCCTGCCCAAAAGAATTGAATTTCAAACTCAACTATGAGTTTTCCAAACTCCAAACAGCACCGCTGGAAAAATAGAGCCGCAATCACGATCTCTATTTTACTGTAGAGGCTCTCAATCATCAGCGGTGCTATATTGTGATGCTAACCTTTTCAAGAAGCTCTACACCCATGGATTGTGTCACTGCAGTTTGGTAAAAGACATAATTTGGGTTATTTTGACATGTTCTTTTCTCCATTTTTGTTATTTGAACTTCTAACTAGTTTTTCGTCTCTATTTTTGCAATATTAACCAGTTTTTGTAGGTTGGCTTGATTGAAGTGAAGAAAGGAAATGAAGACCAAAATTTCCCCATGTCATCATTAACTCATTGTATCTAGTGTTTTTTAAAACTTTAGGGAGAAATTATAATCCCTCTTCCAAGGAGTTGTTATATTCTTCCTTTTTAGGTTCACTAAATTTTATTTGGGCTTAAAAAGAACAAGACAAAAGGCTAAAAATAATCATAGGAAAACTCACTAAATTTTGTTTTGGGACTTAATACATGAACAAACAACTATCACATTTCCAAATTGGTGCTTAAAAATAATTCACATTATTGCTTTGTGGTTAAAATGAACATGCCTTCTACTTTTTTTGTAATCCCTTTCACAAGTTAAAATCATCAAAAAGACATATGCACTTCTCTCACATTTTATAGCGATCTTGAGAATCAAAATTCCTTTTGTGATATTAGGTTGTATAAGTGATTACCTCCACATTTCAAATTGGGTTCTTAAAATTGAGAGAAATCTTGCGAGTGTGAGTGGAGCATATCACGAGTGTTCTCTCTTTGTTTCTCAACAAAGATTGATCGAACTATGGATATGATTGATTGCTTTTGTTTATCTTAGAGGGCCTACCTTGGTGGGAAAATGTACTCACCCCAAGGGAACAACCCAATAGGTAACATGCTAAAGCCAAGCGACTTCCAGCTGGTATATAAGTGTGGGTACTCGAGGAAAGTTTGAGTATCATGAGGATCATTCTAAAAAGAATGGAAATAATGGTCTCTTGCTACATGGATGGTCCCCCATGAATGGAATGCCCACATTAAAACCTCTTGTTTAGAAAGGCCAAAATCCTTAACTATTTGTTGGTGTAAGAACGGTCGTTCTGAAGCCAACCCACATTCTTACAACTTTTAGTAGAGATAAGAAGTATGCCATGGGAGATTCATGAGTACTGATGCTTCGCTAACCTAAGAAGTGACTGCATTGTAAGGGGGGCCTGTGTGGTCAAGCATCTAATCATCCACTAAGAGTAAGCGTAGCTAGATTTATCCAAGTGGGAACCCAACGAATATTGTCTTCTCATCCTAGTATTGTGCATTTTCTTGGAATTGGAACACTTTGCTTGGATCTCAAAACATTTGGAAAATAAGCATTCACAAGATCCTCAAAATTTCAAACCCTTTAGGGAAGCAAATACCTTTGACGAATTCAAGTGCTCTTGCTTGCCCTAGGGATTTCATCCTTATAGGCATCCAAGTACTTGGGTTCTATCATAATTTTTTCTCACTAAGTTCAACATTAAGAAACTTTTGCCTTAATTTCCTCAATTCTCCACATAATGGAATTTATGGGATGAGAAGAAGTTAGGACATTAGACATCAATATTGAAAATCTAATCAAGAAGTGTTTTTGGTAAAAATAAGTTATTAAGAAAAGCTAAGAAATAATTTAACCCCACACATATGTTCCTCCAAATGATTTCCCGAAAGATCAAAGTTTGAAAACCAAAGTTCAAAATTCTTAGTCCAAAATCTTGTGAAGAACATCTTTCAAGGCTTCACGAAGCTAGACAAATCCTAGTTTACAATTTTTATGAGAAAGCTTCAAGAAAATATCCTAAATTGTATGAGTTTTATTTCCAACAAAATCCAAGTCTCTTTTAAAGGTTTTCATTTCTTACATAGGAAGTAAAAAGCATGTTCTTCAACACTGAGGTTTTGTAGAAAGATGTTTTTCTATGTCTAATATAGAATCAAAATCATCATTCTCATCCATCCCGCAAAACTTAAATCAAATTTCATTCCACCAACAAATCTTGTAAATCTTGAAAACATCCCTCATGCTAGGCTTTTTGGAAAACCAAAAATCATCTTGTTTGGTTAGATGTGTTTAGATGAATCCTTCTCCACATATTTGATCAAATCATCAATCCTTCTGAATAATTATACCTCTTGATAACATCCAACATCCTAAGGTTTATAAGTTCACTATCCAAAAGAAACCAAAATCAAAATCATCTTGTTTGGCTAGGAGTGTTTAGATGAATCCTTCTTTACATGCTTAGTCAAATTATCATCATGTGTACAATTCTACTCTAGGATAACATCCAACCTCTTATATTTTATGAGTTCACTATAAAAATCAAGCCAAATTCAAAATAAAATCAAACCAAATCAAAATATTATCAAATTCCTAAAATTATAGCATCTCCTTCAATATTTCTCAAGAGTTCAATCATCTGTATCACCCACATTCTGTTTATCTCATCATAACCCTTTGATCCTTAATTATCCTAGTTCTCCTCTTTTTTTTCCTAAAGTTAGATCAATTTAAAATAATTATAGGTTCATCTCACACATTCTTGAAAATTGATCCCTCTTTTATGGTGCAAACTAGATCGCAACACAAGAAGAACATGGAAATCAACAAAGAAACATCAACTTTGAGTGATCTAAGAAAAACTTCTCCTGAAATGAATCTTGTTGGATCGATCAATCCAATAACCAAATTCCTCCATTATCACAAAATCCTCAAGAGTAGATTCAAGTGGAAGACATCACCAAAAATGTATCAGGGATGACACAAGATGAAATCATTGAAATGGTTCAAAATCCTGAGACTCGTAGAATTGTCAATGCCATGTTGAGGCTCAATCCCTCTCTATACATGCTTGAGTTAGCGAAATAAGGGGCCAAACTCCCTTTTGAATATGACATAAGAACTATTGTGGAGAGGCCTCTTGGGATCATTCCCCTGATCTCATCCACACCTCCATTTCAAAGCGTCACTCAAAGCATCCCACAAATCACATCATCCATTGCTCCAAATCAATCGATTGTTAACAAGGGAAGCTCATTGCTTCATGCACTTCAAACACATCCCCTTGTGAGAAATTTAGGTTTGGATGCAAACCCCATATAGGATCAATCCACCCTGGTGAATAATTTTCACCCATATCTTCCACTCACATTTCATGATTTCACCATTCCAACTTCTTTTCACACAACACTAATGTATCCCCTCAGCATGCAAACCTCTCTACCATGATCTCACAGTGAGAGGGTGAATTGTTCGGAGAAGGGGGAATCCTCAATTCCTCCTCATCATCACTTTTCCAATGGAATGCACCACCATTACCATTGACATCTGCATCACCCCTTGGGTTGGGCCTTCCACCTTTACCAATCAGCAATCAACAAAATCCAAGCAATCCCCCTATCATAATTTAAAACATCATACTGAATCCTCTCGTCTTGCCATCAATATCACAACAACAGGTGGTGACCATTCAAACAACCCCAATGATCAACACATCATCTCAAAGCATGGTTTCCCAAGGACCAAGCATCTCAATCACACCATCCACCACCCAAACCCCCATCATCACTACAACGGTCCCTTTCATCACAACATCCAACATTATTCCTAATCCACCACCACCACCACCAAAACCCAACATGGAAAAATCATTCAACACTATGTTGTAAGCAACTCAATAGGCCACCTATCAAAAGACACTTCAAAAAAATCAACAAGTTTCACAACTAGCTACTCAACAAGCGTAAGCACAATTAGCGGCACAATAGGTGCAACAGGCACAACAAGCCGCCCAAGCCCAAGCTTTACTCCAACAAAAATAGGCCACTCAAGCTACGCAAACACTCAGGACACTCAAGCCACACAGGCTACTCATGCTACACAAGCAGCCCAATAAGCACAAGCTCAAGCTCAAGCCCAATATCAAGCTCAACAAGTGCAAGCGCGAGAACAATACCAAGCACAATTGAAAGAAATCCATCAACAAGCCCTGCAAGATTATCAAGCACAACAACAAGAAGCTCAACAACAAGCCCAAAAAAAAGCTTTGTTGGCACAACAACAAGAAGACCTATAGACACCCAAAATTGTCCATGTCATAATATTACCTAGTCGATACATGACCTTGTAAGACATTTTGTAATATTTTATCCTAGGTCATTACATTATCCCACTTATCTCATTTATTCCACTTAATCACCTTCCCAATTAAATTAAATAAATCTCATTTATTTAATTAATTCCCCTTTCACATGTCTCAAAATAATTCAAATTAAATATTTGAATTAATCTATCACTTATTGTCACATTGCAACATCTGTCACATGACTACAACTCTTCACATGCATAAATAATTTAAATAATTTTACTATTTAAATTATGAGTTTCCCATTCACATCCTATTTTTACTCTCATTCATTGTGCGTAATAAGCATGTTTTCTTCCAAAATAAATAAAATAATCCCACTTATTTCCTCACATCCTAATTTTAGTCTCATGTCATAACCCACTTAATGTGAATCATAGGCACTAAAATAAACTTTTAATCCTAGCCATACATATCACAAATTTGACTTTTAATCTTGGTCATTGAATCAAATCAACCTTCTCCTATAAATCAAGTCTTTCACAGGTCATTTGGAGAATCTTCTTCTAGCATCCTCACTCTACCAAAATTTCTCTCAATCTTCTCATCTATCTATCTATTTTTCTTCTATCATATCCATCTTATCGTTATGCTGCGAAAAATGAGCAAACAACATATAAAATCATTCAATCCTTGAAAATATTCCATTCTCATGCAGGGGGAGAAGAGCAATGGAGATAAATCAAATCTAGCTTGGAGATCGGTTTGCTTTGCTTTCTTGTTTTGATTTTTATGCTAGTTTGTGCTCTATTGTGCTTGTTAGGGTTTTTTCATTATAATTTTTTTATACATTTTTTCTCTAATATTTTTACCCTAACTTGCATTGGTGAACTTGACGTGAATCTCTTGATCTAGATTGCTTTTTTGCAGGTTTCATTAACTTTTTATTGTAGATCTGCCATTTTTTTAGACAAAACCCTAGGTTTTACAAATTTCATCATATCTTCCAAATGAATGTGTATTTTCCTACATATTTTCATAGACGTTTATATATCATTTCAAGAGGTTACAGTAAAATAATTGAGGTTTTATCGCTAATTTTTTTAGGAGTTATAATGATTTTATGTTTTTTCATAAAATTAACTTTCTAGATGAACATTAGCAAATTTTTCATACATTTTTACATTTTCAGAAATATCTTGAAATTTTAATAGGGGTTTATTTTTTATAGATTTTATTTTGATGTTAAATGGGGTGCTAAATAAGCCAATCTTTAGTTTTTGTATGTTTTTCACAAATCCGCGGTTCTAGGTGAAAAACAAGAAGTTTTTCTAACTTCTTTACATTTTTGGAAAGCTCTGAGAACATTAGCATGGGTTCCTTTTTTGAATTTTTATTTTTCAGATTAATAACATCTTCAAATAATTGAATCTAATTTGGTTATGTTAAAAAACATGTATCTGAAATTGAAATTTTTGGATGAACTTTTTTTTTATGGCTGCATTATAATATCATTTTTATTTATTTTTTAGGTGATCATAAGGAGCTGTAGTAGCAACAATATCATTCATACACATCAAATTTGAAAGAGAAAACTTTTGGGTGCACTCATTCTATTATCTTTATCTCTCATTTAATCAATCAATCTTGTTTGTAAAACACTTCAATTTAGGGCTTTAAAACAAACATCTTGTTTGCAATCACACTTTAAAATTGGGCTTAAAAAGAAACATTGTCTTCCATCACACATTTTGACTTTGGGTTAAAAATAACAAGTGTTTGAATTATTTTACACACATTTCAATTTTCTAAAGGGAAATTAATAATTGTGAGTGTGAATCAAGTGTGTGTGTGATCAAAAACACCTCACTTGGTTCTCTTTTGTCATACCCTTCATAGGAGGCCTACTAGGGGATTTCATCACCCCTAGGGACGACCTCAATAAAGGTGTGAATCAAAAAACACGCTTCTTTGGGATTCAAAATCTTGTCACTCTTGGCTAAGCCCCAAAGAACTTTATACCTTTAGGAAGTGAGGGTGAAGGGTGGGTTACCCCTTTCTCCTAGCTGTGTGGAAAGATTTTTCTTTCAAATTGTCCCTAATTAACCTTGTTCATCCTATCTTAATACTTGATTGGCCATACCCACTTGATTAGTTCTAGGACTTTTTGATGTGTCTTCTTCAAGTGCATGCTTAATCATCACATTCATAATTTCAAACTCAAACTTTCTTATGTGTCTTGCATGTATGATTCATGTGTGTACATGTGTAATCATTTGTTTACAAATTTTCATATCAAGCTATAAACACAAACACATAAACATATCATTGTAATCATCATAATCATCCTTTTTCTAATCACATTAAAATCAATTTCATCATAATCAATCCAAGTCATCCAATCTAATCATTCCACATCATCATCACCTTAATCCTAAGGAAGCACTTGCTAAAATGGTCATAATCCTTAACAATTCTAGTCACAAGCCAAAGGTCATACTTCGAGGAGCCCTTTCATTTAATCATGAAGATAATCCAAAACCATATATCCTCCAAGGTGGGTCAAATGTTTCTCCTAGTGATGATGATAAATTTGTAGATCTTAGTGATGATGAAAACTTTTTTGAAGTCTTATGTCACCTTAATGATACTATTCACAAGGTAAATACGACCCTAAGTTTGGAATCATACACCATTCCATCTACTAGTCCTCCATCACCATCTAATAAAATTCCTATCTCAAATCATAGTAGTCTTACACCAACACCACCATTCAACTTCTCAAGCTCTAATCCATCAACCAAAGAATCCCTTAATAATTTTCTCCAAAGACTACTAGGATGGAATATACCATCCCCACATCAAAGACCCATTAATGAGTTTACCAACGAACCTTTGAATTCCATGCCTATTCTTCGAACTCCATCATGTGGTCCACAACCTATTGATCTTATATGTCTAGGTCAAATTTCATCATGCTCTCATGTCGTTGATCATAAAGAGCATAACAAGCCTCTTTTAGAGCCTTCCATTTCTATTTTCACTCAAATCCAAGAGCTATGTCAAGAGCATTATCCTAAGAATTAGGAAACATTAGCCTCTCATTCTAATCAAGATCTAGGCCCTTCTAATGATCCCACTCATAACATACTTGGTCCTATTCATGATGAAGATTCCCTCTATGATCTAGATCCTACTTGTGATCAAGAAGGCCATGATGATCCTCTTATCCAACTTTATGCATTCCATGGTCAAGAGCCTATTACTTCACCTATCCATGAGCAAGAAACCTCCATTGCTCCTATAAACCCACTACCTAGTCGTATTCATGATCCTGCATTATCCACTTGTCATGTTGAGACACATGCCTCCCAAGTAAATGTAGAAGATCAAACAAATAGTGTGGATCTAAATGAACATAATCAATATCCTAATGATCCTTCCACATCCACTATCAACCCCATTTCAAATCCATCGACATGCCCTATTGGTCTATCCATCTGTATTCATGAATGTTCCTCCTTAGAACAACAACAACCTCTATCCACTTCACCTTCTTCATCTAATAATTAACTCAAATCTAGTGTCCAAAATACACCTAGTTCTATTGTCCATCACATGCTTGAGAACATGAACTATCAAGATAAAGGTTTAGGCCTTCATGAACAAGGTTTTTTGGATCCCATCCATGTCAAGGTCCCTCCACTTTCTTATGGCCTTGGATATACACCCCAAGGACACCAATCTAAAGATATTGGTACTTCCTCCATCCATAATTAGTTCTTTTTCCACCATAGATCATATCATATTCCTAAAATATATGTTGCTATCCCTCCTCCATCATCTTACAAATGTCAAAATCATATGACCGTACACCTTCCACCATCAACCTTGCCACCATTTCTTCCAACTCCTAATATCTCTCCATAGTATCTACCTCAACTACTCCCAACACCTCATATCCCCATTATCTAATCCCCTTATCCACCTATCCATAAATACTCTAAAAATCCTAATCATGACCAATCAATGCACACATTGTCTAAACATGAAGCTTCCACTCATTCCACCATACCCATGGGATTTAAAATTAAAAAAATTGATGCCTCTATCTATACAAAAAATAATTTGAAGGGTCCTCATGCCCTAGGACACAAAAGAAAAGAAGTAAAGAAAAATCCATCCAAAAAGCAATATAATCCCATACCTCCAACAAAAAATGCCAAAAATAAAAAAATATGGGTCCCTACAAAATAGTAAAACAATTCAAGCAAGGCATCTACATCTCAAAAATCCAAACCGTCCACTTCCACCTCACATTCCTAGTCTATTCAAGAATCTAATATTCCATCCCACAAGCAAAATAAAATTCATAAAAATACTAAATCTAAGTGGGTATCTAAATCACTTCATCACCCATCTCCTAATAAACCATCTCCATTGCTTCGTTTACCCCCTCCACATCAAAATATTCAACATTTATCACAATGTGTGCAACCATTTGTCATGGTTCCCTTCCATTTCACAAAAAATCCACATACCTCCATCTCCTCACCCTTCACTCATTATCCTACATATATCCCTCATCACCTTCTTATGGTCCATTCTTTTGTCTAAGCCTTCCATCCATCTTACCTACATAATCCACATCATAATCCACCAATCCCTCCATAATCCACAACATAATCCATCGTCTACCTACTCCATCTCCCTTTCATGTCATCCCTTACCATCATCTATGAGCATAATGGCATTTGACATGGTCCATGCAATGACATCCATCTCTAGTGGGACTATCACCTTTCATGGAAGTAGACACTTGAGTCCCTTCTATCCATATTCCTCTTCTCTTATCCAAAAAATTAAAAAAGTCAAAAAAAAAAAGATAAAATAAATTTAAAAAGTCAAAAATAAAGAAAAATAAATAAAGAGAAATTATTTCGTCCAACGGCGAAAACCTAGTAAAAAGGTGCCTTAGATAAGTACCATGATGAAAACTTGGAAAATATGCATCATGTGTAGGTTGATCTTCTATGACACTTACACTTGGGGTCATGTTGTCTCATCCTACTGTATCATTTTTTATCCTATCATATCATATCTTACCATATCCTTGGCCATCATACCCATATATTTATTATATTGAGTCCGTTCATGCTCTCTTCCTTTTTTTGATCTTGATAAAAAATGGGGAAAAATGTTGAAACATGCTTTGGATATCTTTTGATATACCTCATCCTTCCAAATAATCCTATCATTATCCTAGTGTCATAATCTTTGTCATCAAAAATCCTAAGTATTGTACCTAGAATAGGGCATGTTATTCCTATGTGGCGTAGTCTTTGGAGATCACATCCTTGCTCTCCTATGATGCATACATATATTCCATTCACTATGAGCTATCTTTTTTAATGATCCATCTATCATGAGCCTTCTACCCCTTATCCTATCACCCACCCTTTCATCCATCAATCTCATCTATCTCCTTGCACCTAGACTTTATTTTCCCTTGCCATTGGTATCTAACATAAAGGCTACCCAAATTTTCATCCATTGACATCTCAAAACATTACAAAAAAGTCCTAAAAAAAATGCAAGAAAATTGAAAAAGGTCCTAAAAAAAATCCAAAAAAACAAAACATTTCAAAAATCCAAAAAAACTCAAAATATTTTAAAAATCCAAAAAATCAAAACATTTCAAAAATCAAAGCAATAAAATCAGACCAAATCACTTCTTCCAATCAATTCAGTGCATCAATTCAACTTCTTCAAATCAATTTCTTCATCAAATTATCTAATCACATCACCTTTTTTAATCAAATCCATTCTTCTAATCAATCACATCACTTATTCTAATCAAACCCATTCTTCTAATCAATCTAATCATTATCATCAAATCAAATAATTTCTTCATCAATCCAATCAATCAAAATAATTCCAAGTAAATCATTCCTCAATTTAATTCATCAAACATCATCCAGATCTTCAAATCCAACATCTTCAATCATTCCAAAAAATAATCCAAATGTAAGTCAATCCTTAATCCATACCAACCAAGATAATCAATCCATTCAAATTATCCAATCACATTTCGGTCTTGATCCTAAGTTTGTTGTAAACCCAATCAATCAATCATCCTTGTGTTGATCTAGGAATATATGGTTCCCCGAAATGACAACACTATCATCATCATCAATCAATCAATCAATCATCCTTGTGTTGATCTAGGGATATATTGTTCCCCAACATGAAAACATTATCATCATCATCAATCAATCAATTAATCATCGGTTTACAACTTGACTGGGGCAATACCTTGTCTGTTTTTGTACCATTTGTGCATGCTTGCTTGCTTGCTTGTGTGTTTATCATTTCAATTTGCATTTGCATCAAATATGAATCACTCCTAGGTAATATTCATATCTTGTATCTAGACAAGGTTTTATTATGTTAGGGAACAAGACACATCATCACCTTGGTCCTTATACCTTGGTGCATAATGTCTAGTGCTATATCAAACAAATGATTGCTCACTTTATTGCAGCATAGCATGTCATTTTTAGTTTTTCATCTACTTCTTATCTTGTATCATTCATTTTGTCCCTCCTTTATCATCTCATTAATTTTGAGAGCATATATGTGTTTTTCAAACCCACATATCCTCTCGAGGGGGAATCATCATCATTATCATATCCTATATCATCATCCCATTTCTTCATATATTTTGCATCATCATATTCTTCTATCATCCCTTTCCTTCATTCACCTTATTCCTGACTTCTTCAAGTGGTTGGGGCATCAAATTTTTTTTCATCTATCCATACCTTAGCTTCTTTTAAATGATGTTACTTGACATAAATCTCACCATCTCGAACATCATCTCAAAGAGGGGAAAAATGTAAACACCCAAAATTGTCCATGTCATAATATTATCTAGTCGATACATGACCTTGTAATAAATTTTGTAATATGTTATCCTAGGTCATTAAATTATTCCACTTATCCCATTTATTCCACTTAATCACCTTCCTAATTAATTAAATAAATCTCATTTATTTAATTAATTCCCCCTTCACATGTCTCAAAATAATTCAAATTAAATCTTTGAAGTAATCTCACTTATTGTCACATTGCAACATGTGTCACATGACTACAATCAACACATCTCATCACAACAGGTGGGCACTCAAGCCATCCCTATCACCAACATGTGTGATGCTACCAACAACCCAACTGTGGAAGCACTCACACTCCAATTCGTTTCTCTTCAAATGCAAGTGGAGACATTGCAACAATCCAATAAAAATTCTTACATGTTGCATGACTTGTGTCCATATCCGTTCGACACAACCTTGTATGTGCCACCCTTTCCTCATGGATATGTGGTACCTCATTTTCCTAAATACAAAGGAAAAACAAACCCTATTGAACATATAAGAGAATTCACGACTAGTTTCATGGACATTGCATATGAGAAAACATATCTCATGAGACTTTTTCTAGAAGTCACGTAGGTCATGTACTAGAATGGTTCTCTCTATTGCCTAAAGGAATCAAAACATGGGATTAATTGGAAAACAAGTTTATCGAAAACTATGCCTATAACATTGACATGGATATCGACATTGCCTCCTTATGCAGACTTACCCAAGAGGATGCACGAAAGACTTTTATCCCATTTTTCAAAGATGGAGAACCTTAGCAAGTAGATGTCTGGTAGAAATACCTGAAAAGGAGAAAGTCATCATGTTTGTACAAACTCTCCTAGGATCACTAAGGTATGGATTACAAGTCCATTGTTGCACTACCTTTGTTGACCTTGTTGAAAAGGGTGTTCAACTTGAGAAAGCCTTGATCGCCAAAGGCGAATTGAAATATGGTGGCAAGACCATCAACGCCACCACAAATAATAACCCAAGTAGCTCCAATCACAAAACCAAATACTGGGTTAAGAACAAACACATCACCAATGATGGTGTAGTCGATGCCAAAACCATAAATGCCACAAGTCATGTGCTCACCATCAAAGGAGTACAAAATCAAAATGCACCTATTACTACACTGTCACCAACTGCCAAAGCAATCTTGCTCAAGCTAATCAAAGGCAATTGCGTCAACCTCGACAATTCCAAAAATGCACATACATTCCTTTGGGTGAACCTATCGAGATTGTCTTGAAGAAACTTCTTCAAAATGATGTCATAACATTGGAAGAACCTAAACCATATGACCCTGGTTAGTTCAAGCCATCATGGTGGGATGACAGCGCATTTTGTGATTACCACCATGCCAAAGGGCACAAAACCTCCTCTTGTCATCAATTATGAAATACGGCAGAAGACCTCATTGAAAATCACACCATTGATTTGGGTGGTCAACCATTCACATCTAATGTGGATCATACTATTCACAAGAACCCACTGCAGGATCATGGTAAACCTTCCTCATCTAGCATGAAGAATACCAATAATCAAGCCAATCACGTATGTCTTGTCTACAATAACATTCATCATGCTTACAATTATTTCGGTGGTACCATTATTAACAATCTTCGTGCTACTGATGAAGACGAGTGTGTTAATACTATTACCATTAAAAAGGCCCTGGAATGAAATGTCACCACGCGTAAAGGCAAGGTCACCATCCTATGTCCCTCTGCATGTCATCCTAAGATCACCATACCCAGTTCATCTGCCAGATAGTCAAACCCTAAACCAAAATTCAACCTTATTGAGCAATTGAATAAAACACCCGCTCAAATATCCATTCTCAAATTGCTACGTATCTCACCCACACATAATACCATCTTGGATAAAGGCCTGTCGTCTGTCCCAACCAAAATTTATGTCAACCACTTTGAGACTATGGTCAGACATCTGAATTCACCTCATCACATCACCTTTTCGGATAGTGACTATTCCTCGCCCAAACCATCTCATAATGATGCCCTTTATATTGAGTTTTTTTTCCACAAACATAAGGTTAGAGGAGTCTTAGTAGATGGCAGAGCAGGATTGAACATCTACTCTTTAAAATTGATCAAGGCTCTTGGCTTCTCTGATGCATGTGTAGATGTCAGCAAGAGTATTGTCATCAAGGTGTATGATGATGAAGAGCGCGCTTCTAAAGGTGTCATTACAATTCCACTTCGGGTGGGACCAGTGATCATAGATACAACATTCCAAGTTTTGGATCATGACATACATTATAATATCTTACTTGGTCACCCCTAGATTCATGCTCTAAAGGCCATTCCATCCACATACCACCAATGCCTAAAATTCCCTTTTGATGGTACTGAAATCACTACCCCAAGAGATCCTAATCCATTTCAGTATTGTACCAACCTGCGAGCCACTACTGAGCACCAAGTACCCATCAATCGAGAAGCCTCAGTTTCCACCTCATCCAAATATATTGACCCATCTGCACTCACCAAATCATCCATTCCATCACCTTCTGCCACACCATCTTCCTTGGCCTCCATACCAAGTAAAGACTTTTAGATCTAGGACCTTGGCTATGGATAATTCAAATTGAATACGGCTTACTGTATCACCACAATACCTAAGCCGCCTAAAGTCTATAGTAGACCATTTTTTGCAGTCGAGCCCAAAACAAATTTCAAGGTTCCACCAAAAATTGTTTTCACACTATGCGGCGATATGGGTAATGAAGTCATTATCGACATACATAGCTGGATCTAAAAAGACCCAAAAAATTTACCTCCACTACTAGTGCATCTCTATGGAAAAGGTTGTAATATATGCAAAGCCCCAGGTTTTGATGGTACAAGTGGCCTTGGAAAGGACAAAAATGGAAGGAGGGAACCTATTATCATGTCTGCAAGACCAAGGTATGTAGGGCTAGGGTATGAACAACTCAGAACTGACGATTGACGTACCTATGAACTTTCAAGTGAGGGTGTAATGGCTACAAAAAGTGTCGAGACATGCGAAGAATCCCTTACCGAAATTGACTCAAATGAATGGGAATGGGGATATAAAAAAACCCTAAGTGACTATGATATTGACAAACTATTCCTAGATCTTGGTCAACTCCCCTTTGAAGAATGATTTTGACAAGAATATAACATTGACCCTATTGACCGACGTTCCAAAAATAAGGAATGGGTAAGCATTCCTTGGAATCCAAAAGAACATAAGGTGTCGTTAGCAACCCCTAAATCATCCCACCCCATTCCTGAGCCCACCCATGAGCCTAACTTATCTGAGCCCACTATCCATACTTTTGAAATGCCAACCACTAGTCATGATGCTGATAACTTTATCCCATATTATGACTTTGAATTTGACTCATCTGACTAGGAGTACGGTCCATCCATTGCATCTGACATGAAATTTGAAATTGGCAACTTTTCCTTTACACTTGAGGCATCAATTTGCACACTTTCCGCATCTTCACCATCTTTTACCAACACTAACGATGGGATCTCCCTTATTTACCCACAATTTATCGACTAGGACCAACAAGCTCCACCAGTGATAGACATCTTTTAGAATGATGAGGTAATTGCAGAATTCATGGGGCTCCGCATAGGTATTCCATGGGGTGATCACGAAATAGGGTTTTCCATTGATCTAGATTGTGCAGCTTATTTTGGGGAGACTGTGCAATCCTCCAGTCACAAAAATACAAAGAATAAAACAAAAAAAGAAATGTCTTTAGGTGAAAACCACAAGGCACCTTCTGACAATAAAATAGTAAAAACAAAGGACGTATCCGAAGGTGAAAACCTCTCTGAAGCACCTAAGGATGGAGGATTAGACTTTCTTCCCATGACACAGGAAAAAATAGCTATGCTCATTGAAGACACAATGGAAGCTAACATAGCCACACCAGAGAATCCCAAAATGATTCTCTTGGCCGCATCATTGTCAGAGGAAGAAAAACTCGAATTTCAACAATTCTTCACAAACGGGAAAGTTAACTTCACATGGTCATATGTTGACATGCCAGGTCTTGATCCAAAATTGGTTTTACAACATCTTCCTCTAATCCCAGGAATCAAGCCAGTCAAATAAAAGTTGTTCAAAATGCATCCACAAATTGCACTACTTGTAAAAGTGGAACTAAAGAAGTTACTGGATGTTGGGTTCATAAGGTCAATAGACTATGTTGATTGGATATCCAATATTGTCCCTATTACAAAGCCAAACAGAAAAATCCGTATTTGCACAGATTTCAGAGATTTAAATAAGGCTTTCCCAAAGGATGATTTCCCCCTACCAAATATAGACATGATTGTTGGTTTCACGGCAGGGTATGAGATTCTATCTCTCATGGATGGTTTCTTAGGCTATAACCAAATCCGAATTGCAGCACAGGATCAGAAAAAAATGGCATTCACCTACCCATGGGGAACATACTATAGGAATGTCATGCCTTTTGGCTTAAAAAATGCAGGTGCCACATACCAAAGAGCTATGACAAAAATCTTTCATGATTTGATGCATATCCTAATGGAAGATTATGTGGATGACCTATTGGAAAAATATTTGACAAGGAAAGATCATCTCAAAGTCCTGGACAAATTTTTTAAATGGCTAGAGGACTACAAGGTTCGCTTGAATCCAAAGAAATGTGTCTTTGGAGTCACTTCAGGCAAGTTTTTGGGATACATATTTTCATGACGAGGCATTGAGGTTGATCCTGCAAAAGTAAAAGCAATTATGGACATGCCTCTACCAAAAGGAATCAGTGAGTTGTGAACACTTCAGGGAAGACTACAGTCTATTCATCGCTTCATCGCACATTTGCCAGACAAGTGTCAACCATTTCAATATCTATTACGCAAAAGCATTCCTTTTGTATGGACGGATAAATGTCACATAGCTTTCGACAAAATTATGGAATATTTATTGACACCACCAGTCCTAATGCTACCTATTGAAGGCAAGCCATTGATCCTGTATGTCTTTGCAACTACAAATGCACTGGGGGCATTGTTGGCACAAAATGACAATGAGGGAAAAGAAAGAGTCATATACTACATCAGTCACACACTGATAGGATATTAATTAAACTATACAACCATTGAATATGCATGCCTTGCAGTTGTCTTTGCGGTGTAGAAATTAACACATTACATGTTGAACCACAAAACACATTTGGTAGCCAAGATTGACCCATTAAAGTACCTTCTAAGCCGAGCGGCATTGACAGGCCATTTGGTGAAGTGGGTCATGATATTAAGCGAGTATGGCATATAATATGTGGAGCGCAAGGCAATAAAAGGTCAAGTAATAGTAGATCAACCTGTAGATGCACCAATCCAGGCCACTCATCCACTGATAATGGATTTTCCTGATGAGTCTATATTTCATGTAGAACCAGCCTTACCATGGAAACTATACTTTGATGGGTCCCACACTAGTCACGGCTTAGGAGCTGGAATCTTATTTATCACACCACAAGGGGATTCAATTCCTAAATCATTTTGGATTGCCTTCCCTTGTACAAATAACCTTAAATAATATGAGGCATTGGTCATAGGTCTTGAGATAGCAATTAAATGGAAAATTCAGACATTGCTCATATTCGGGGATTCTAAGTTAGTCATCAACCAAGTGAATGATGATTATGACACAAAGGATGAAAATTTTCTTCCATAAAAATGAATGGTGGATAGTTTCCTGATGTATTTCAAAATGATTTCATTTGAACACATCCCAAGGACACAAACTAAGGCAGTTGATGTAATGGCTACCATTGGATCTCTCTTAGACATCCATAAGAATCTGTCACAATTTGAGTTCTTAGTGAAATAGTTGTTGATGCCTGCATATGATATTCCAAGTTAGAGATGGTGTGCAAGATTGTTGGTCCCAGTTTTCCTTCATATCAGGACATTTATGACAATCTAAAATCCCAAACCCTCCCACCCAGCCTTTCCAACAACCAAAGAAAGTCCTCTATCCAAAAAGCGGCTAGACACACCATCGTCAATGACACCCTATGCTACCATGGCTTTTATAACACCCTTATTCAATGTCTCAACACTGATGAAGCCCAAAAAAATTTATGAGAAGTGCATGAGGTTATATGTGGATCTCATTCGAGTGGTCCAATGTTAGCTCAAAAAGTCACTAGACTGGGATACTATTGGCCAACATTAGAGAAAGATGCTCTTCAGTTTGTCAGAACATGTCAAAAATGCTAGGTGCATAGTGACCTAATTCATGCACCTGCACAAGAGCTCAAATTGATCACTTCTCCATGGCATTTCGCACAATGGGGACTCGACCTCGTGGGTAAGATCCATCCATCTGCTTCTAATGGCCATAAATTCATAATCATCGCCACTGAGTACTTTACTAAGTGGATTGAAGTTGTCCCTCTCACTTACATCACCAATAAGCAAATATCCAAGTTTATCCTAAATTACATCATCTTCCGATATGGTGTCCCACAATCCATCATCACAGATAACGACATTCCATTCAAAAATCAGGACGTTCGTGAGCGCTATGAGCGATTCCACATCCAACACCATTTCTCCACCCCATATTACCCACAAGGTAACGACCAAGCTGAGGCATCAAATTAAACAATTCTTTGCATACTCAAGAAGACCGTCAATGACATTGGTCGAGATTGGAACCTACAACTTAATCCTACTTTATGGGCCTATCATACCAACATTTGTACCCCCACTAGAACCACTCCATTTTCCCTGGTCTATGGATTGAAGGCCATATTGCCCATCGAGGTCAAAATTCCTTCTCTCTAAGTCTCCTTGAAAGGAATGATTGATGATAAAGAGTACAGACAGTCTTGCCTACATGAGCTATAAATGTTACAAGAAAGATGAAAAAATGCCTTAAATCATTTGCAGGCATATCAAAATCATCTCTGTCGAAGTTATAACAAAAGAGTAATGGTGAGAAAATTTGAAATCAATGACTTGGTTCTCATGCAAAACCCAAGAAATCAGGTGGATTGTGAAAATCTTGGAAAATTTGAGGCTAATTGGCTTGGTCCTTATATCATTATTGTCGTTCAGTTCTAGAGCTTATTAGTTGGCCATGCCTGATGGAGAGCAGTTGACAGAACCCACCAACAGCTTGCATCTACGAAAGTTCTACACATAGCATCAGAGAGCTGGGCTAAAAACCTACAAAATACAAAAAAATGAAAAATAGAAAAAATCATCCCTTGATAGAAATTTGGAAAGCAGGCATCTTGGTGACATCAAAAAAATTAAAAAAATGGCAAAAACAGTAAAAAGAAACGAATTCATCCCATAGTGAAAACCTGGCAAACTGGCACTTTGGATAAGTACCATGGTGAAAACCTGGCAAACAAGCGTCATGCATAGTCGATCATTGCTTTTCCATCTACTGTTACTCAAATTGACCTTTATCCATTTTTCATAATTACAAAGGCCTAACACATTCATGACATCCACCCTAAGTCTTGTCGATTCCGGCCATGGTTAGCATTTGGTTGACATCATCCCTTACATATCCTTTCCTTTGCCCTTTGTTTTCCTATCTCCATATCATTTGACTCAGGTAATCCTCGATCTATCTGGGGGCAAGACCTTTATCATGTAACTACAATGGGTGTCACACATAATCCCACATTCTGAAAAAGTCCTGAAAAAATCCGAAAAATTTGAAAAAGTCCTAAAAAAAGATCTAAAATTTTTAAAATGTCCTAAGAAAATCCAAAAGACAGAGTCAAATTCAATGTTTTTATGATCAATTCAATCGATTATATCAGTCAATCTTTTTTCCATGTCTGAACTACGTTGTCTCTATGTATTTGCTACGTAGGCAAGATTCATCTTTGAATCCTCAAGACATTAGGTCAGTCTAGGTTTGTCAAAATAAAAGCATGATCCAAACTTCTATCCTTTGGACAACATCATTGGTCGTATTCAACTATGAGGTCTCTGAGTGCATGACATAGGCAAGGCCATCAATCGATGAGCCCCTGAGGCTACTCTAGGTCAGTCCATTAGGGTTCATGGCACAACATTTTCACACATGTCAAGTTATCTTCAAATCAAGAAAATATTTTGTCAATCTCGAACAGTCAGTCTATCGACAATCTGTTTCATCAACACTTTCAGTCAATTCAGCATGTTAGCAATGGCATGTAGTCAAACTCTACCAGGACAATTTAACTTGGAAAAAATTTGGGTTCTTCTTCAGATGCGTCCTTTTGAAAAGCACCTTTCGTGACTTCTTTATGCTTTTGGATGTGTCCTTCCTAAGCATTTTCATCATCATGTGGCATCTTGATGGATTCTCCTGCTTCTGAGAATTCATCTCCTAGATATCAACATCATTCAGGATGTGTCCTTCCTAAATTTGATATCGCTCAACATTTGGCAACACTTGACATTAAAGCACTTGGAAAACACTTGGAAAACTTTATCTTTCTTTTGATGATTATCATGATATTAGTTCCTTATGTCTTAGGAACCACAACATATCATGATGATTATCCCTATCTTCTTATCTCTCTACTATTATTTTCTCCAAGATTTCCTGACTTCAGGATTTAGAGAAGCAATGATGTAGTACGATGATTTTCTTGTTTGTTTTTTATTATTAGGTGGCTAGTTTCTCAAGGATGTCCTGATGTCAGGATTTAGAGAAGCAGTGACATCTCATGATTGGTCCGGTTTTTCTGGGAGTTGGTCATGACAAAAGGACTAGGTGAAGTTATGTTCCTCATATGAGTCATGATCATCTTTGTTTCTGATTATTGATCTACATGATGGTTTGACCTTTCACACTATTGATCTACGTCATATCATAGTATTTATTGGCCATCATGACATTTTCACCCAATGATGATTAAA
Organism: Sequoiadendron giganteum; assembly: GCA_007115665.2. NCBI lineage: Eukaryota > Viridiplantae > Streptophyta > Pinopsida > Cupressales > Cupressaceae > Sequoiadendron > Sequoiadendron giganteum. Next base: position 106,488,727 of record CM021100.1, on the reverse strand, counting down.
GAGCAACATCTAGGATAGCATTAGAGCAAAGCTTTGAAGGATTTTAATTTATGCCCTAGCATGCATATCTTTCTTCACACTAACATCAGTCACTGCCTTCTCTTCTCTCGGTCTCTGGTAATATCTTGTGATATACACAAAAAAAAACAAAGTTTCATACATTCTTGCACAAGCATTTCATATTCACATCTCACATCTGCATAAATCAAATACCATAATTCACATCCATCCATAAAACCATTATTTGCATCAACATATAGGCATCATAAATAACATTTGCATTAGCATATAAGAATCACATCATCATCACATTACACATTGCATACATACATAACCACATCCATAATTGCATTCATAAGCATAAACATAACATCCATGCATCTCATAGAATCATAAAAGCATCACATAGGATCTGATAAAGCATAAAATACCATAACACATACAATCATATAGACCACATCAAAACCGCATCACATATATATAATCTCAAAAATGTAATGTCATAGGATAGTCATATGATATCCCAAAAATGGAGCTCGCAGGCTCAAATATCAAAATACAAAAGTGTCTAGAAACAAGTCTTATGATGTCCCTCCTCCATCCCATGGAGGTGAACTGCGAGGTAGTTGTGGCTGACCAACCACGTGAAAAGTGACCTAAATAGGAGTGGTGTCTTGATTCTGACTTTGAGAGCCCGAGGCCTCGATAACATGAGGTTGGCTCTGCTCTATCTGGTGTCCTGGTGACACTGACTTGTGACCATGCTTTGACCTATGGCTATGGCCTGATGAGTTCCTATGAGAGTTGTGTGATCTGTATCCTAATGACTGACCTGATGCAGTGGACCCCCCAGCAATGGTATGACTACTGTTGTGTGACCTATTGTTGTTGTGTGTCTGCGTACCACTACTTGTCCTGTTGTAGGATCGAGACAATCTTATGTTTCTTCTCTTTGGGGGAGCCACCTAGTCATATAGCAACCTATACTACCCCCTGCTCTTTTCCATCCTGGCTAGTTCTCTAGCCATGTCCCTTGTCGGCCCCGTGCACATTTCGGAAAACTCTATCACCTGCTGATCTGACTCATGTCATCAGAGGACGGCATGATCCCTCTCCACCCTAGTAACCTCTAACTCTATTGCCAAGGCCTTGTTCTAAGACAAGGCTACATCAAGTTTTCTCTAAATATTTCCCATCCTCTGATCAATTGTAGCATCGACAGGAAAAATCGGTGATCTATCACCCTCCTCATCCCCGAAAATCATCCACTCCCGCAGTCATTGATCTACCTCATCCTCCTCCTCCTCCTCCTCATCTCTCTCCTCATCCTACTCCTCTGCCCAGATCTCCTCCACATCTATATCAATAGGTTGTCCTCTAATAAATGGATCCTCCTTTTCACTCTCCTCTTCCCTCACCTCTTCCTAATCCTCTCCACCCCTCACCTCTACCTCCTCCTCACCCCATCTGAGCTCCTCCCCTACCTCCTGCTTGGTTGGCATCTCTCTCTTATCGCCCTCCTCTCAGATGGGTGACAATGGTGGACAAACCACCCTCTACCTAACTCTCCCTGGCTGCCTCTGCCCTCCATCATCCCTCCTCCTCCTCACATTTCTCCCACCTCCTCCATCCCCTCCTCACCCGCCACCCCCATCATCTCCCCCACTACAGCCTTTGTCTCCTCTACCTCTATCTCCTCGGCCCTCGTCTCCCCTACTTCCATCTCTACCCCAAACCCCTCTATCATCTTTGCCTCCATCCCTGACACATCAACCTCTCCTCGATACTCGTGGGATAACTGACCTCCGATCTATGGGCGGTGGACCATTTGGATCTATCAAGGGGATAGGCCTGTGAATCTTCCACCAAGTGTCGAGCTTGGTAGATGTACCTACATTTCTTGCACTCCCCTCCACATCCATGGAACTATAATTAGGCCATTTACCTGCTTCTCAGCCACTATCACTAATATGAGTGGCCCTCATATGGTCTCTCTAGAAGACCGTGCATACTCTGCCATTCCTATTGGCACATCCTGCTACTCTTTGAATTACCGTAGTACCCACTGGGGTAGGTACATCTCTATGATATGATGAATCTGCATTTTATGGCCAATCAGGTATCTAAACTATCTGCACAATTATAAATGGCCATCCTCATCGAGCCACTGATCACAATCTTTGTAAGGCCTCCAGAGAAAACTAATCATGGTTTCAGTCCTACGACGCTAGTATCTGATATCTCCAACATGATTATGATTGACTGAACCCGCATACAGACATATGTCATCCCATCACCCAACTATTACATCTGTACTGGTGGTCGAAAAACGCGAATACGCTCCCATGCCCAGATCATGAGAAGGGTCATCTCGCAACTGATACTATGGCCCTAGTGATAAATGACCTCATGCAAATGATGATATAGCATGGCCAACAAACAAGTCCCCCAAGCAAAAACGGGCCTCTGTCCTCGCATATAGACTAATACATCCCCCCATCCAATGGGAAATCCATGATCACAATGATCTAGAATTAGTAATCCAGCAATCAGTGTCATCAACATAGCATCCCACCTGGGAAACCAGTCGGCTACAACATCCCAACCAATCTCATAACCATCCATACCAACTTGGGCACCATCGACATCCTCTTACATATCTAATAGGGTATGTCACCCTCGATGTGGGTCATATACAACCCTCTCTCCATGGATAGGTATGTGAATAATGTGGTACACATCCTCTAAGATGACCATCACCTCTCCTGTAGGAAAATGAAAAGAGCAAGTCTCTAAGTGCCACCTCTCACAAAACACTGTCAGCAAACCCCTATTTTCTCGAATAATGGACATATAGGAAATGTAGTATAAACCCAGTGACATCAAGCGCTTTCTCTCCTTGTCACTCAAACAGTCTCTAAAGGTGTATGTCACCAGCCTAAACTCTCGGGTATAGATCGGCACTAGTCGACTCTGCACAGGCAAAGACAAGAGTTAGCACATATGGGTCAGCATTACTGAAGTCAAAATACATCTAAAACTAAGGTCAACACAAGTCAACTTTGGTCAACTACAATTGCATCGCGTTGACCACAAGTGCATCACAATCAGTCAATTGTGACTCTGCACAAGGCATTTGCATCACAATATGTCAAATATGTCACTTTATTTATCATTTGCGCAACCTAACAATGATTGCATCATTCCATATGCAATAATGTCACAGATTTTGCAATTGCGTTGTTTGACCTGGCAATTGCGTCGCAACAATGCAAATGTGTCATGGATTGCCTCAATTGTGTTGCAATATAGCGATTGCATCGTTTCCCCTCACTTTTGTGCACTTAAACAAAATAGCCTAGCTACCCATAGCACTTGTGTCGCGATGCAAACAAATGCGGTGAACACGAAGGAAATTGTGGCTTACGTGACATCATTTATGTCACAACACATCTGTTTGACCCCCCTTAAACCCTCATAAATGCATTCAATTTAAAAATTGAAAAGTTGGTTGGGTACTTACCGGTGCCTCTGGGCCCTCGAGTCGTCGGAAGGTCCGCATGCAGTATCCACGATGGGTAGTCACTGGAATCACCATCGTCTCTCTGAGCTCTAATCTTTGAAATTTATATATAGAAAATGAGCAAATTGTTGGAGTTGAGAAGATACAACACCACAAAATCCCAAAAGATCTTTGCAAGCAAATAACCTGTTACAAGGAGAAGCAAAGAGAAGCAACAAAGGAAATGCTCAAGAATGTGGAGCAATGTATTCACCTGAAAATGTAAAATGAATAAATAATACAAAAGATAGTTTTCAACTACATATAGATGAAAACCCTAAAAAGGAAAACCCTAGGCTTGCACAATAATAATTAATAAAGTAATTAATTATTATGCACCTAATGTTAGCTTAAGTGAAAAGAGGTAAAAGGGAACTTTATGTAATTAAACAAATATTGTTTAATTAACAAAGTAAATACCCAATTACTCTAACACCCCCCCTTAAGATAGACATAGGGAGAAGCTAAAACCTAGAAGAAGCTACTGAAAGCAAAAGCAATGGGTCCCGGCAACAAGGCCAGATCAGGTACCCATGTACAAAATCAATGCAAACTAAATGAAATGGGGTAAAGGAGAAAACCCAGTGGGAACAAAACTCCTCCCCAAAATAGAATGCAAGGAAGAAATGCAATGCACTAATGAAAGAAGGATAGGAGGTGGATAACATGATACCCCCCATAGACAACTTCTATCATATAAGTACATGTACAATGATCTCCATAGGAGAGATAGAAAGAGAGAAGAAGGCCCCCCCACAATCAATAAACTCCTGTCACAATGGTAGATGCCTGATGTAGAATCCAAAAGGAGATCCTGAAGTGGAAAATGATATTCCTCCCCTTGGGAAGAAACGGATCCATGGACCTGTATCGAATAAACCCTATGAAGAATGATGAACCAATCTGTCTCAAGATGTGTGCCATGATAGGATGCTGAAGAGTCTCACTGTCTAAACTGAAAAAAATAATGCCAAATCCAAATTGATGTGGAGAATACTAAAATGCAACCTCTAAATGCACAGATAATGGTGGGCAAACAGTGATAACCTGACTGTCAAGGTAGAGGAGATGAATGTCCTCAAAATAATCCTCCAAATTTGCAATATAGGACTCAACAAACAAGAAAGATATGTCTGCAACATAAGAGTCCAAAGTAGCTATGTCTGGAAGATGTATGATTCCCTGCTGCACTGAATCAAGAACAACAAGAGATGTTGATGAAGTCTTAGTCTAAAGAGTAGGAACTATGAGACAAACCTCTGATCCATCGGAATAAGTAAGGGTGTCTAAATACTCAAGCTCCTCTAAAGTATCATGATCAAATGGTGTATTCTCTCTCAAGCAATGGGTATGAGACAATCTAAAGTAGGATCCTCTGGGAATGGAGATAGAATAGGGTCTCCATAGATCTCCCAAAGACGTGTCCAAAGTGGGTGAGGACAATTAATGTCTGATATAACCAACACAGTGTCATGATCAACACTAGACAATATAACTCCTACAATGTGATTTCTAATAATATCCCATGCTAATCTACCCTCTATAGTTGCTGGTTCAAGTATGAGATCATACAAATAAGGAAAAATACTAAGCCACCTACAATGTGTAAGTATACCCTTTGCCCATGACTCATAATTACCCCGTTCCAAAAGAACAACTAAAGGGTGAGTAGAAAAACCCATGATAACTCTTCAAATGAAAAATTTAGAGACTAACGATCTCAGCAATGATAAAACATATCAAGATAACCCATCCAACGCAAACAAACCCCATGTAGGAGCCAAGATGACCAAGTAATTGAGCAAAGTGTAAAAACACACAAAGCTAAATAAAAACTACCTAGTAAATATTCTGGTAAAATAGACTATAAATCTGGAAAGAAGACTGCAACACCTTTCTAACGCCTATTCGTTTGCACAAAACGAAGTTCGAACGCAAAAGATACACCCCTTGGAGTGAAAAAACCAAGTTCTAACTTTGACTAGAAAAAAGGACTGCAAAACTACAAAATCATAAAAAACTACCACTACCACTGCAACGGCGCTGGAACCAGCTTTCCGACGATATCTCGTTTTCAAAAATCCAAGAAAAAATGCCCATTCTACGCCCGATTTAGTGCAAGTTGCTCCAATGTGAAAAAAAATAATGTTCACAGCCCTCAAGGGCTAAAGTCCTCGGCCCCTGGTCACGTGGACAACTAGGGGGCTGGCGGCTGTAGGTCTGTGGTCACCCATGTGACTAGGCAGCAGGGGTTAGAAGCCCGCGGGGGCTGGCAGGGGCGAGTTGGGTGTCGGTGGGGCCAGTCCGGTGTCGACAGGGCGAGCTGGCGGTGTCGAGTGGAGCACGCAGGGAGCTCGGCGGAGCTCGGGTGGCGACCGAAGTGGGTGGCGGCTAAGGCGGGGAGCGTGCAGGGAGCCCAGCAGAGATTGGGTGGTGACCAGAGCGGGTGGCAGCCGAGGCGGGGAGCGCGGAGCCAGCCGGTGGCTGGACACGGGCAGCACTGTGGATGTCGAGCGGTGCGGTGGCGGCGCGGTGGTGGCCGCTAGGCGGCGGAAAAAATTTTAACTAGCCGCGCAAATTAAAAATCAAAAAACCTTTGTTCTTTTTTATTTTTAAATTTTTGCATTTTTTTTCTGAGGGGGTCGTACGGCCAAACCCTAAAAAAAAATTTGCAACCCTGGTTGACTGTGGCCAAAATCGACGATTTGATAGTCATTTTAGGGAGTTTTTGGGTGCTACGAATCCAATGGCACTGTCCAGTTGGGCCCAAAGTGAACCCAAAATTAGGATTATGCTGAATCCACCCAAAAAAAACTTAAAACCCTAGATTTGCTTCCAATGCAAAATCTCAGAACAAGAACAAGCAGCTGTAAATCTGAAGCTCTGATACCATGTTGGAGTTGAGAACAGAAGCCCAAAAGATCTTTGCAACCAAATAACCTATTACAAGGAGAAGCAAAGAGAAGCAACAAAGGAAATGCTCAAGAATGTGGAGCAATGTATTCACTTGAAAATGTAAAATGAATAAATAATACAAAAGATAGTTTTCAACTACATATAGATGAAAACCCTAAAAAGGAAAACCCTAGGCTTGCACAATAATAATTAATAAAGTAATTAATTATTATGCACCTAATGTTAGCTTAAGTGAAAAGAGGTAAAAGGGAACTTTACATAATTAAACAAATAAATTTTAATTAATAAAGTAAATACCCAATTACTCTAACACAAATGACACTTGTTTTTGCCTTTTCAACCTATTTATAGACTAAAAATTAGGGTTTTGACCTGGTGGGTTTGTACTGGAGGCTCATTTGACTTCCTTTGACTAGCATTTTCGCTGACTCAACATCCTCTATTCTCAAAACTGATCATGCCGTTATTTGTCTAGTCATTAATTTGATTAATCGGGACACTTTCCAAATTTTTCTGACCTCGGGTTGAAATTCAAAAATTTTCCCGAGGGGGCATAGGCATTTTGTACCTTCACTAGGGCATATTTTGGACTTCTTTTCTTTGCCATAGCGCCATAAACTGCATTATGACAAAGAGGGGAAAATGTAGACACATAAATATGACCAAAGTCTGCAAGCAATATTTTACCAACTTTCGTCTTAGCATAATTATGACATTTTAATTATGTTTCGAACCCACCTTCAACTATTAATTATATAGTTCTCAATTATTTAATTAACAAATTATCTTATGTTCTTCATGATTATTAAATAAATAAATCTTACTTATTTATTTAATGTGTCACTAATTATCAAAGTCATCTCATAATTAAACAAAGTCTCATTTATTTAATTAATCCTTATCATTGATGCCCTCCTGATTATTAAATAAATATATTTTAATATACTTATTCAATATGTCACTAATTCCAAAATCCTCTCTTAATTAAATAGATTCATTAATTTATTTAATTAATTAACTACTTCTAAATTAAATAATTATTTTTAATTATTTAATTGTTGTATGTGACACTTCTTTATTTTTAAATAAAACAATTTATTTAAAAATGTCTCACATAGTTAACTGATTCTCTTTTTAGTAATTAATTTCAAAAATCAATTACTTATTATCTCGCAAAATCCATATTTTGAACTAATTTAATTCAAAATGGAAATATTCTTCTACAAATCAAGTAATTTCTAAAATTAATAATTTTCTAAAATCTCATCTCCTTATCTTCTAATTTTTACTAATTTCATCTCAATGTCACATTTATTCTCCACCTTTGATTTAATTTCCTAAATTAAATCTTGTCCACACATTTGGGAAATTTTTACCCTAACCCTAATTGAGAGTTGTCACTTTGAATCTTAACCATTGATTCTAGGACATTTCTCAATCTCTCATCTCATCCGTCCATTCAAGATTGCATTTTCTATATAATGAAAATCATGTTCTCATTTTGGACATCTCTTAGATCTCTTAGTTTTATCTCTTAATATTGAATTTTCTTTTATTATTGCCTTCTTGCATACTCATTTGTCATCCTAGATACTTGCATCTTAGAATTAATTTTCTTGTGCAACAATAACTTAAAGAAATCCTTCAAAGTCTTGTTTAAGTCTAGGCATTGTAGAGTTTTTCTCACACACAAAATGTGAGGGCACTCTTCATCACAGCAATCCAAGGAGGTGCAATGGAAATCAGCCATGGAGGAGAGAAATGGGTGACACTATTCTAGTTTCATTCCTTTTTCTCATTTTTTCTCCTTTGCATTCGATTTTTTGAGGATTTTATTAATATGCATGTGTTACTAACCTAGTTATACCTTGCAGGAAAATATCCATCATTACAGTGAGGTTCCAAAAGACAACCCGAGACCTTCACCGGTCTTGCAGATAAAGCAAAGGAAGACTCATTCGATGAGACAATGATGCCGAGAAGAGTTTGGGGAGCCTTCCCGACCCCCTGTGTTATACCGATAGGATTGGGCATGACAACATGTATGAAGATAAAAATTGATGGGGAACAATGTAAGTGGTCTCACCGAAGAAAAGATGTATCAGTAATATAAGCCTCAGCGGGGAGATCTAACGAAGGTCGCGATGGGTATTATTATATCGGAAGAACAATTACTCTGCCTCAGTGATTTAAGTTGACAAAAATAATATCTCGTTGAGACAACAAACCTTCAGAATGAAGCAGAGAACTATTGGCCCGATTTGTTAAGTCATGGCAATAGGTTTGCTTCAGTGGGAGTCATGGCGACATTTAAAAACTAAAAGAAAAACTGTCGAGGAGAATTTTGGTGTCAAGGGAGCTACAAGATGTCTTAGCGGATATGTGAAAGTTGAACCAAAGGATCGGCCAAAGATTTAAATTTTTTTGCTGATATGCTACGTGATGTGATAGCAAGAATTTCGAAGAGCCTACTTCATTTGTGTCACAACCAAGACATTAATGGTGCCATGAAAACATAAAAGATTTTGCGAATCTAGGTGAACTCAATTAAAAGTATTTTTTCACAAAATTAGCAGCAAAGGATTGGAGAAGAACAAGCAGAGGATTTGGGTGTTCATTCAGTTTGGAATTTCAGGCAAAATACAGTAAGTTCCTCATCCCTTGAATCTTGTAAATTTCAAAGAATGGAAAGCACTGGTCTAGAGAAATCAAAAGGTAGAAAACATTGGGAGAGTAGTCAATCAAAAGGAAAAAAGAAGAAAACTAAAACTCAGCCAAAGGGCACCAAATGAAAATTGAACCAGGATCTCATAGACCAGCTACCTGATTCTAGACCTAAAGCCAGACACTCTGCACAGGTTAGGGCTAAAGTATATAAATTAGACGATAAATGAAAATTCATTGGAGATGTTTGGACCCCAATTAGAGGCTATGAGTTGTTCAATTTCCATTACTACCAGAGGAATCATTTTGAGCCAGTATGTAACCCATGGAAGCTCAATTCAGGTAAACTAGTTTGCCCTAATTTTTTTTTTGATATCGAATTGGTGAAATTGTTGGCCAGACATTATAATCCGAAACATAGGGCCATATGTGATCTATCTAGGAATCCATTAGTACATTTGTCAGAAAATGCAATAAGTGAGGTTTTCAAATTAGAAGGGATGTGCAATAAAAGAATTGTAAGTGAAGAGCTCAAGAATGAATTCAAAAAGATGGACACCATTTACAGGGGTTGGAGATTACCTCTGCACAGAATAATGTATGGTGACAAACCGATTCCAATGGAGGACAATGAAGGACCACCATTTCATGTGGGTCTTTTCGAGCCTTATATGAAGTACACCTATTTTTTGGTGGGATAGGTATTGGGAATGGAAGTTCCAGAGTATATGGAAATTGTGCCTATGGTGAGTGCAGCAGATATTCAATATCATAACTCCAAGCGTTTGGATTATGCTTCATATATGTTTAAAGAACTTGACGCTAGGTTGATGGCAATAAAAAATGGAGCCTTTTTCCTACACCTAAGGAAATATCAAGTGTATGTTCAATTTATCATTACACATTTTTGTATATGTGTGATTTGATTAATTGGGTTCTTTAAATAAGAATTAAATTCCTTTCAGTCGATTACAATAATCTTGGAATGTTATTTGGATTATTAAGAAAAACCAAATAGTTAGGATTGATATTCTACCTCAAGTAGGGTTCGTCGGTCATATTCTTGCATTTTTATACTATTTATAAACTCGTATTTGTATGCCAAACAACTAGATAACTTGCTAGATAGAAACCATGCATCTAAGACTTTCATTTGACTTTGTTTTACCCAACAAGGCACTGGTCTTCCTTTATTTTCATTATCTAGTTTTATTCACTTTGTTTAAACATCTATTAACTAAACATATCAGGCTTCACCTTGATATTGCATTAACAATTTATACCAAATTTAGATCATATCTCTCCACTATCAAATTGCCATTTGTGGATAGTTTAGTCAAGTAGGAAGCATAGTTCAAAATCTGCAGCATTCATATAGGTACACCCGCCTAGGTTAAGCAGAGCCTTAAGAGTAGGAGGTTCAATTGTACTATTTGGCCTTGTTAGTTGGCCAATAGAGTTGTGAGAAATTGGCAACCTCTCATGGTTCAAAACCTACATTTTTGAGACCTAACAGGTGGGACTTGGCTGGAATTCTCATCGATAACCCGATGGTTATTTCATCGGAGTGACATTTGTGTATCAGTAGGACCTTGAAGCATGTCTCTTCGATAAAGAGATGTGATAGATCGATGATGAATATTTGAATGACCACTTATCTGACGGTTAATATTTTAAGACATGACAGTGAATAAGGATCACAGGATCATGGCACGAGAGAGAAGATCAACAGCCAGTATTCAAACTTGAAGATCTACAACGGTTTGGTCTGTTTGAACAAGGGTTTCATATGGTAACCGACATAGAGGAAGGAGTTAATTGGTCTAACTACACCAAGAAACTAATTGAATGAATATTTGATCTTCAAGACAGCAGCACAAAGAATCATATCGATTAAGATCAAATTTGAGAAAGTAGAAAGAAGTATGTATTGAATGCATATCAAATTTTAGGGTTTGAAAGAGAGAATGAGAAAAATTCTTTGTAACCAAATTAAATTTGAAATTTTCTTGACACAAAGGTATCATGATAATGAAGCTATCTAATAGAGCCTTTCAGATGATTTAATGATGAGTTGGAAAGTGGTGTGTGGCTCAAGGTAAATTGGTAACTTGTTGAAGAAGGTAGCAAGTGGAAAACCCTAATAGATATTTTGACATGTATGAGAAAAAAGATATTAGTAAAAATGGGGTCTATAAGTTGAAGGAGGAAACTGTAACAGTAAGTAGAAAATATAAATATTCATGAATCTGATTATAGTGGTGTGAGAGTGAATAGAGAGAGAAGTGTGATGTACTTAATTGATGCATTATAGGTTTCGCAGAACCAATTTTATGCATACTTGAATTTGTAAGATTTAGAGGTTGTAGCCTCATTGTACTAAGTTGTAGCTCAAGTTAGGTGATAGTAATTTCCTTGGAGTTGTATCTCCTAAAATAGGGTGTAGCAAAATCCTTGAAGTTCTAGCTTCTAAACAGGGAGTTGTTGCTTCCTTGGGTTGCAGCCCTAAATAGTGTAATTGAACTTCATTTCTTGTGAGGTTGGATTAGCATAGTAGATGCTAGCAGAATTTCTCACCATGGTTTTTCCTATATTGGGTGTTCCACGTAAATATGGTGTTATGTTTTGATCTCTCTTGTGCTTTTCAGTGTAATATTTATTCATGCTTTGAAATGAACATTTGAGTTTCTAAGTTTATGTCTGCAAAAGGTCTCTCTGGATTAAAAATTTTAGTATCTACTAATTCACCCCCCCTCTTAGTAGATCATTGTATTCTAACAATTGGTATCATAGCCCAAGGTTCCCTAGGAGAAGCTTAATCAGCTCAAGTAGATCATGGATAGGTGAACACAATAGAATTTTGGGAAGGTTCAAACAAGCCACCTAGGTTTGATGGAACAAACTATGCTAAGCGGAGCTCATTAATGGAATCATACTTATTTTCTCTTGGAACTGAAGTCTGGGCGACTTTCAAGACCCAATATACTATTCTTGCTACTATTCCTACTGATCTTGCAGGAAAGAAAATTTATGAGGACAATAAGAAAGCTTGGTTTATCATTATGAACAATTTGTCTGATTTTGTGCATAGAAAAGTTATGCATCGTAAAATTTCCTATGATGTCTGGGAAAAATTGAAGAAGATCTATGAAGGTGACACCAAAGTGAAGTTTGTAAAGTTACAAGTGCTGAGAGAAAAATTTGAAGGCTTGAAGATGACTGAAGAAGAGAAGATTGCATACTATCTTTAGAGAGTTGATGATGTGGTAAATGGAATTAAGGGATATGGTGTAGATTTGAAAGAAGAAGATTTTGCACTGAAAGTTCTCAGGTCTATGACATCCAAATATGATTCCAAGGTTTTTGTTATCGAAGAAGGAAGAGAAATTGATAAACTCACTCTTGATGAGGTGCATGGCATAATTATTGCATATAAGATGAGAATTCTTGATGTTCAATCATCCAGTAGAGAAATTGCATTTAAGGTTGTCAAGAAATAAAAATATGAAGTTGATAAGAAATACAAAGTTGTTGTCATTGCATCTGATTATGAAGAAACTGATGAGGAAGAAGCAAACTTCATAAGAAGACTAAGGATAGGATCCAGAAAATATAAAGGTAATATCCCTTACAAGTGTTTTAATTATGGAAGAATAGTTCATTTTACTTCAAAGTGTCCATGTGATAAAGAGGACAGTTTTAAGCAAGAAGAAGATAACAAAAAGAAGAAAATGGTTTATCCAAAAAGGAAGAATTTTGGAAATAACAAGAGTTTGTACATCCATGAATAGGGTGAAGTGTTTGATGCTAGTAATTTTTTAGAAGAGGATCAAGGTCATGTCCAATTAATGAGATAATATAGAAGATAATTTATATTCATGGCTAAAGAAACTAAGGATCGGGAAGATGCACAAATTGAGGACTCATATGAAGGAGAAGGGGAGGCAGTTTTTGATCTTGAAGGAGAAATAATCAGTTCTCTTGAATATATTGATGAACTAAGAGATGAATTTAGTGATCTTAAGAGAGAAAACAAGAAACTAAAAAATAATTCTCAAAAGGAGAATGATATGATAACTTCAGAACTTGAGGAATCAAATAAGCTAGTGGTAAATCTGAAACTACAGGTAGAAGAGCTCAAAAGATTTGAAGATGTTATGAAGTCTAAACTACAATCTAAGGTGGATAAGTGAATGAAGCTTGAGGTAGAAATATTTTCCATAAGAAAATAATTGGATAAGGCCAATGAGAAACTCAAAAATGGACTAAAGTTGAAAGGTGGTATAGATTTTTTGAATGAATTGATAAGTACACAAAAGCCTGTAAATAAAGAGAAATTTGGTGTGGGTTTGGAAAAAGGAAAGAGTTCATTTATGGATGCCTTTGCAAAACTTTATGAAAGATTTAGAGCAAGAGAAAAATCAGGCCCAAGTGATGAAAAATATGACAAAGAGGAATCCCCTAAGGATGAATAGAAATCTGATAAAGAAAATAAATTGGTCAAAGTCAAGGAGGACAATCAGATAGTTCATGATCAACAAAAGAAGATGTAGAACATAAAAAGAGAAAACAATGATGGATTCACAAGACTACACTATCCAAGGAGGCCTAGACAAATAAGATCTCCTCATCCATCTGAAGGAAACTCCATGACCAAGTAATCATCATATTTCAATGGGTATTGCTATACTTGTAACAATTTTGGTCATAGGGCTAGAGAATGTAGAATCATTCCAAACCAGAATAAAAATTATGTAAGAAATAATCCATTTTCTCCCCTGGTTGATATGAATATATTTTTTATAATTGCAACAAATTTGGTCATATAGCTAGAAACTTAAGAGAAATATTTACAAGACCAAATGTGAAATCTGAGAAGAAGAAACCCTCACCTATTAAATAAGAAAAAGGAAATAAGACTTCTAAGATAGAAGAAAAGAAAATTGAGAAGAATCCTAAGAAGGTATGGAAGGAGAAAGATCGGGATTCTTCTACCACTCATTCTATGATTTCCCAAATGGAATTACATGCAAGGAACAAGATTTTTGGGCCATTGATAGTGGTTGCTCTAGAGTCCAGACATATGACTCGTGATAAAATAAAATCCATTGAGCTTGAAATGAGAAAAGGGGAATCAGTAAGCTTAGGTGATAATACTATTGTCTAGATTCGTGGTAAAGGAATTTTGAGCATAGATGGGAGGAACAAAACTAAAGATGTAGTCTATATTGAAGGTCTGAGACATAATCTTCTTAGTGTTAGCCAAATGTGTGATAATGGATACAAAGTTGTATTTAATTTTGAAGGCTACAAGACAAGGAAGAATGGTAAAACAATTGCTCAAGGAGAATGGATAGACATTAATCTCTATAACATGTGTGAGTTCAAAGGCCAAACATGTTTAATCAGCCAAATAGATGAGATTTGGTTGTGGCATAAAAGACTGGGACACATCAACTTTGAAAACCTGGTAAAAATAAGCTCAAAAGGTCTAGTCAAAAATATTCCTAAGATTGTAAAGCTTGAAAATATAATCTACAAAGGTTGCGAAAAAGAAAAGCAAACAAAGTTCAAGTTTCCTACAAAGGATTATTCTACTACAAAACCCTTGGAGATAATTCATATTGATCTATGTGGTCCAATGAGGACAAGGGTATTTCAAGGAGATAGATATTTCATGTTGTTGATTGATGATTATACTGGAATGGCATATGTCACATTTTTTAGGGAGAAGGTTGAGGCATTTGAAGAATTTAAAGGTTATAAGAAGCAAATAGAAAATGAGACTAGGAGAAGAATCAAATGTCTCGGGTCATAAAGGTGGAGAATTTATGTCAAGTGAATTCATGGAATATTGTGAAGATCATATAATCAAATGCCAGTATTCTGCTCCAAGAACACCATGGCAAAATGGTGTGGTAGAGAGAAGAAATAGAATTGTGAAGGAGATGGCTAGAGCCATGTTGAATGAGGCAAACTTGGTAGATACATTTTGGAAAGAAGTAGTACAAACTATTGTATACATTCAGAATAGAGCACTTATAAGATTTAATAGTGGTATAATGGATTATTAATTGTGGTTTGGTAGGCCTGCATCAGTCAAGCATTTCAAAGTTTTTGGCAGTAAATGCTATATTAAAAGAGAAGATGAAAACTTAGATATTTTTGAGTCAAGATGTGATGAAGGGATATTTTTGGGCTATTCCAGCCAAAGCAAAGCTTATAAGTGTTATAATAAGAGATTGCATAGAATTGTAGAGATTGTACATGTCAGGGTTGATGAAAGTGAAAATAAAGGTAATCCTAGCATAAACAATCTTGAAATTGAGTCAGATAAGGATGATATAGGTGTAATAGAAGAAGAAGAAGAAGAAAAGAATGAACAAGTGGTTGAATGACCACCTGCAAAATATGTGCAAAAAGATCATCCTGCAGATCAAATAATTGGTGATAAGAATGAAGGTGTGCAGACTAGAAGAAGACTTGCAAAGAACAAGGAGCAAGTGAATATTTCCCTCTTATCTCATATATAACCAAAAATATTTGATGAAGCCAATAAAGATGAAAACTAGATAAAAGAAATAGAAGAGGAACTCAATCATATTGAAAATAATAAAACATGGTAATTGGTTCCTAGACCATCTAGCAAGAATTTAATTGGCACTAAATGGGTATTCAAAAATAATCTAAATGAAGATGGAGTTGTGGTCAAAAAAAAAAAAAAAAAGCAAGATTAGTGTGCAAAGGATATGCACAAGTAGAAGGGATTGATTTTGAGTTAGCATTTTCCCCTATTACAGGGTTAGAAGCAATAATAATTTTTCTTTCATTCTCAATCTACAAAGGATTTAAGGTATATCAAATGGATGTCAAATCTGCATTCCTGAATGGAATCCTATAAGAGGAAGTATATATTGAACAACCAGAAGGTTTTCAGTTGTCAAGGAATGATGATTATGTCTGCAAATTGAGAAAAAAATTGTATGGTTTGAAACAAGCACCAAGGGCATGGTATTCAAGACTAGACCAATATCTACAACAACAAGGATTCAAGGTTGTGTTGATAGCAATCTATATCTCAAATCTGAAGGTAAGCAAATGATCATAGTTGTAGTATATGTAGATGGTATTATATTTGGTGGTAGTAGTGATGTAATGTGCAAAATATTTGCTACAAACATGCAAGATGAGTTTGAAATGTCCATGCTAGGAGCACTCAATTCTTTTCTTGGCTTGCAAATTACACAAACTAATAAAGGTATATTTATATCACAAACCAAGTATACAAAAGAAATGCTTAAAAATTTTGGCATGGAAGATTGTAGACCAGACAGTACTCTCATGATTACTGGTTGCAAATTGAGAAAATATGATGAGTCACCTAATGAAAATCAAACTACATACAGATCTATGATTGGAAGTCTACTATATTTAATTACATATAGGCCTAATATAATGCAAGCAATTTTTATGGTAGCTAAGTTTCAAGCACAACCTAAAGAATCACATGTCAATGCAGTCAAGAGAATCTTTAGATACATAAAAATTACTATTGACTATGGTTTATGGTATCCCAAATGTAAATATTTCACTTTCACAGCATACACAAATGTAGATTGGGTAGGAAGTATGGATGATAGAAAGAGAACTAGTGGAGGAGCCTTCTTTTTGGGAAACAGACTAGTTTCTTGGATGAGTAAAAAGCAAGAATTTTTCACCCTTTCTATTGTAGAAGAAGAATATTTTGTAGCAGTTGTGTGTTGCACTCAAGTCCTATGGATGAAGTAGACATTAAAGGAAATCACATTATATTACAATGAGCCTATCTCGATTCTTTTTGACAATTCAAGTGCCATTAATATCTCAAATAATCCAATGATGCACTCCAAAACCAAACATATATCAATCAAGTATCACTTCATCGGATAAATGGTTGCAGATAAGGAATTCAGCATGGAGTATGTTCCTACCAAGGAACAATTTATTGATATATTTACTAAGTCTCTTCCCACAGAGTAGTTTGAGTATCTGAGGTAAAAGTTGCGAGTAGTTTCTTCCACCTCTTATCACTAAATATTAGTGATAGGGCATATATCCAGGGGGAGATTCATTGATCATTTATTTAACCTTGGTTAAGAATAGTGTGATCAAATCATGTAAAATATTGTCTTACAATTTCTAACGACTTGATGGTTGCAGAGTTTCTCAAAATTGGGTAATTTCCTTAAGAGGAGTGTACCCTTTTCCATTCATGCCAAAGGGGGAGATATAAATGTGTTGCAAAATAGAATCTTACTAAGAAGAGAAGAGATGTATGTCATAGGGGGAGTTGTTTTACAATGTGAATAATGAAATTGGTGTAGAGCTTTAGTGGTACTTGGATGAGTAGTTAGAGTTTTTCCATCAATGCCAAAGGGGGAGATTGTTGGCATAATAGTTTTCATTGATGTCAAAAGGGAAACTTTGGAAAAGGAGATCATTGGCATGATGAAAAAGGATGAGTGTAAGAGTAGTGGATCCGATGGTAGATTCGAATTGGGTTTCTTGAGAGCTTTCCAGAAAGTTATTGTACAGATCAATAAAGTGAAGGATGCACCCAGAAATGTTTTATTTTTGCTCTTGGGTGTTAGGGTTTATCAATTAAACCCTAAGGAAAAATTTTGTCATGGTGTTCAGAATAGATTTCTATTTTGATGTTGACCTGGTATTGGTGGTAACCAATCACATAAGTTACAACTTATGTCATTGAAGTTGTGAGGGTGACCGGCCCCTCTGCCTAGCGCTCAAGGTTACACATATCCAGTAGGTTGGGGTGACAGTTCAATATCAGTGAGACTCATCCTGCAGTCTCTCTAATAGCCTAATATCTATATGTCGGCATGTCACAGGTTTCATAACTTAGCAACCTCTGACAAGAGGCTCTAAAGTTCATGTTTTTAGTGACTTGGTGATGGAGTGATAAGGAGTGTGGAAATGTTATCAATGATACTGGATACATCAGTGATACCTTTGGCTATGTCTCCCCGATCTAGTGATGAGAAGGTAGCACTTTGTGTGGGTCTCATTCATAATGACGTGAGTGACAGTGATGAAAAATATAAACATGTGGCATGACAATACTGGATAAACAGTAATCAGCATCCTTGTTGTGGATTATGGAGTAATAACATGGCAATGACGTGCACAGGTGAATTCATCAAGCGTTCTCATCAGAATGACATTTCATCATCGATAAGACTCTTAAATTTTTCCCTTTGATGCAGAAATGACCTTCCCATCGACATGATAGTGTGATATCACCATGACCTGGAAGGTCTTCCTAATGTAGTGATGAATTACCCTTTAGTGAGACAATATGATATCGCCAGGACTATGGAGCTAGTCCCAATGATAAGGTGATAGGATTATGATGCCGACTGTAGGACCTAAAAAGATGGTGGTGTTAGAGGTGTACATGTGGGAGTAGCTTTCATACCCCACTAAGAATTCAGTGGGGCCCAATCAAGACCTGCGAGGCTAGCAGGGAATGGTGAAAATTATTGAAGGTATATTGAACGATGCTTGTGAAAATATTCTCATCGATGTGACAACTTCATTTTAGTGGGATTCATTTGGATCTCCCTCTGATGGAGAGATAAGGCAAGAATCTAGTGGGACCCAATTGCGACGAAGGCTGACAGGTGGTGAAGAATGATTGATCAATGTTCAAATTCACATTGTTATTGCAAATTAAGTGGTGATGACATGGAGGGAAGATAGCATGTGGGCCCATGTATTCAAAGGTAGTTCACATCGAAGAGAACTATGGACATCGGTGAGACTGTAATGGATGTCTCCTCGATAGTGCAATAAGAAAGTTAAGATTCATCGGCATGACAGATACCTTTTGGTGGGACTTGGTTGGAAGTCTCATCGATAACCCTATTGATATTTCATTAGAGTGGCATTAATGTATCAGTGGGACCTTGAAGCACGTCTATCTGATAGAGCAATGTGATACATGGACGATGAAGATTTGAATGACCACTTATTCGATGGTCAATATTTAAATCCATGATAGTGAATGAGGATCACAAGATCTTGGTGTGAGAGAGAAGATCAATAGCCAGTATTCAAACTTGAATATCTACAACAGTATGGTCTATGTGAACAGGGGTTTCATCTGGTAACTGGCACCGAGGAAGGAGTTAATTGGTTCAACTACACCAAGTGACCAATTTAATAAAGATTTGATCTTCAAGATGGTAGCACAAAGAGTCATGTCGATCAAGATCAAATCTGATTGAGTAGACAAAATTATTTATTAAATGCATATGAGATTTTAGGGTTTGAAAAAGAGGATGAGGAAAATTCTTTGTGACTGAATTAAATGTGAAATTGGCTCGATGCAGAGGTAGCATGAAAATTAAGATATTTGATAGACCATATCAGATGATTTAATGATGAGTTGGACACTAGTGTGTGGCTCAAGGTAAATTGGTAACTTGTTCAAGAAGGTAGCAAGTGGAAAACCATAATAGAGATTTTGACATGTATGAGCAAAAAAGAGTATTAGTGAAAATGGGGTTTGTAAGTTGAAGGAGGCAACTATAACAAAAAGTAGAAAATCTAAATATAGATTAATCTGATTACAGTGGTGTGAGAGTGAACAAAGAGAGAAGTGTGATGTATTAAATTGATGCATTATAGGTTTCACGAAACCAGTTCTATGCATACTTGAATTTGTAATCTTGAAAGGTTGTAGCCTCATTGTACTAAGTTGTGTCTCAGGTTAGGTGATAGTAATCTCCTTGGATTTGCAGCTCCTAAAACATGGTGTAGAAACTTCCTTGAACTTGTAGCTTCTAAATAGGGAGTTGTTGCTTCCTTGGGTTGTAGCTATAAATAGTGTAACTGAACTTCATTGCTTGTGAGGTTGGATTAGGATAGTAGATCCTAGTAGCATTCCTCACCGTGGTTTTTCCCATATTGGGTTTTCCACATACATATGGTGTTATGTGTTGATATTTTTTGTGCTTGTGAGTGTTATATTTATTCATGCTTTGAAATGCAAATTTGATTTTTTAAGTTTAAGTTTGCAAAAGGTCTCTCTGGATTAAAAAAATTAGTATCTACTTATTCACCCCCCTTCTTAGTAGATCATTGTGTTCTAACATGCACCCATCCAAGATTAGCCATAAAATAGTTAAGGACTCCAATTTATTGGGAAATTTCTAGTCTCATACACACCATCACATACATCAGACTGCCAACTGCACTCACATATGGTACTTTTATCATGCCCTCCATCTTAGTAGGAGGTTTTCGACAATCATTCTAAGAATGCTTCATCCCCTACATCATAGAAACAACTAACTATCTATAATCTACCATGGGAAATCTCTCCAACACTGATTTCACATACTTTCTCTGGCTTAACCAAATATTTCTATTAGCTATGTCTCATGTGATCTCCATTCCTAGAATCTACCTAGTTGCACCTAGGTCTTTCATCTCAAACTATGTTGACAAGTAAAACTTCAAATCTGAAATCATACTTTTTTCCATTCCCAATAAACAACATATCATCTACATACAAGACAATAATGAGAATGTAACCATTATTAGATTTAAAATATAGAAAATGGTCATATTTAGATCTCTAAAATCCTAATGACAACACATAGGTATCAAACTTTTTGTACCACATTCTACGAGACTATTTCAAACCATACAGAGACCTCTTCAGTTTGTAAACCAAATTCTCTTTGCATTTTTCAATTAAATTCTCTAGTTGTGATGCGTAAATCTCTTCCTCCAAATCACCATGAAGGAAAATTGTCTTCACATCCATCTGTTTCACTTCTAAGTCATATGTTTTTGCAAGTGACAACAAAATTTTGATAAATGTCAGCTTCACTACAAGAGAGAATATATCCCCATAATCAATTCCCTCCACCTGAGAAAACTCCTTAGTGACCAACTGTGCCTTATACTTCTCAACACTACCATCAGGACCACACTTCTTCTTGAATACACATTTACAACTGATAAGTTTACGTCCAACATGCAAAGGTACCAGATCCCAAGACTTATTTTTCTTTAATGCAACCATCTCCTCGTCCATGGATTTTATCCACTAATCTGCATTACTCATACCCGTAGCCTCTCTAGTAGTCCTAGACTCAATAGTGTTAGTAATCAACACAAAAATACAACTGGAATCCAATAGTGAATAACCAAACCTTTTGAATTGTCGCCTAACTCATGTAGACCTCCTCAGGGGTTGAGGTTGAGGTTCTTCTTCTTCAAAAAATTTAGAGCTACTTGAGCTCTCCTCATCATCAAGTCCAATAGGAGTGTGTGGTTCTTTTGTTTTCAAAGTAGGTGGAATCTAAACTACCTCCTTCTTCTATTTCTCCTCTTTCTCTAGCTCTAGCTCAACAATGGAAGGTTTCATCTCTAAAAATCACATTTCTATTATAGAGAACCTTCTGAACTTTTGGATCCCAAAGATTTTACCCTTTCACACTGACACCATAGCCAATAAATATACACTTAACATCCTTGTTCTCCAACTTTGACCTCTTCTCAATCGGAACATGATCATAAGCTTCGCAACTAAATACTCTGAGATGTCTCATTGAAGGATTTTTACCAGACCACACCTCCATGGGTGTCTTTCCAATAGGCACTGATGTAGAAGATCTATTGATAAAATAACATGCAATGGCTATCGCTTCAACCCAAAAAAAAAATTCAAGGCTAGCACCACTCAACATACACCTAGCCCTCTCCATCAATGTTCTATTCATCTCTCTGCAACTCCATTTTTTTGTGGACTGTACGGATTTTTTTTATGTCTCTCAATACCATGCTCTTTAGAGAACTTGTCAAACTCTACAAAACAAAACTCACCACCATTATGAGTTCTCAAACACTTAATCTTTCTACTAGTTTGATTTTCTACCAAGGCTTTAAAATGCTTAAACTAACTAAAGACTTCAGCTTTACTTCTGAGAAAATAAATGAATGACCTTCTACTATAAACATCTATAAAAGAAAAAAATATACATATTTTGATAATGAAGGAACATTCACAAGACCAAAAATATATGAATGAACATAGTCCAAAACCCCAAAAGACTTGTGAGAACTAGAATAAAAAGAAACATGGTGTTGTTTTCCATATACACAATGTTCACAAAATATGAACTCGAGATTAAAATCATCAAGGCCTTCAACAAGGCTCTTATTTTCCAGGTTTCTAAGACCCTTCTCACCAATGTGACCAAGTCATTGGCTCCATACCATTTTCTTCTCTGCAAGAAGCTTCATTTCCATGGAATGAGCATCCTTAGGTACCCAAAATGCATGAGCATCAAATGTAGTTGCAACACACTTCTTCTCTACATGATCTGATGGTGAGGATGAAGAATCCAAAGATCTCTTCTTCATTACATCAAAATAACTATTGCACTATGCAATTCATACATCAAGCTGAAACAAAGTGCCAATACAAACTCCTTTAGCTAACACCATAGTTTCTCTTGTCATCTTTCATCCTCCACCAGAAAAAATAACGTGCACTCTTGAATCATTCAATTTAATTATAGAAAGAAGGTTCTGTGTCAAACTTGAGATATGCAAGACACCATCAATCCCCTTCACTCGTACACCAGTAAATATGATTTTAACTCTTCACAACCAATGATCTTCAAGTGAGATTCATCACCCATGTACACCTCTCTTCCATTGTACTCTTCATACTTTGAGAACCAATCTCTATGAGAGGTCATG
This sequence comes from Sequoiadendron giganteum, assembly GCA_007115665.2. NCBI lineage: Eukaryota > Viridiplantae > Streptophyta > Pinopsida > Cupressales > Cupressaceae > Sequoiadendron > Sequoiadendron giganteum. Next base: position 106,465,806 of record CM021100.1, on the reverse strand, counting down.
TGAAAGGATGCACCTGAATTTATCAACCACACATCATCCAATGCATGGGATACCAAGGCTGCAATAAATGCTTCTCCATCATCTTGAGATGACTTATCAAAGAAAGAATTTTTTTTCTTCTTCTCCTTCTTGCAATCTTTACGAAAGTGACTAGTTTTGCCACGGTTCCAGCATTTTTCCTTGGTCTTCTTACCAAGAGACTTAGATCTCCTTGAATACTTTGACTTAGATTTCTTGTCCTTATTTTTTCCTCTCCCCTTTGGTCTACCATGAATAGCAAGGTCCTCCTTGGCCATCTCAGAAGACTTCCTTTGCATCTCTTTAGATAATAATGAGGAAACCACCTCATCCATCTTGAAGGTGGAAGTAGTGCTTCTAATAGCCATCACCAAGTGATCCCAAGATTCTTGCAATGAACACAAAAGGAGCATGCAATGGTCTTGTTCATCAATCTTGTCTCCAACAGAAACCAGTTTAGAAATCAACATATTAAATGCATTTAGATGATCTGCCATGAATCCTCCATCTTCCATTTTTCAGAGAATACATCTTCTTTCTCAGGAAAATCTTATTTACCAGGGATTTAGCCTGATAGACATCTCTAAGCTTCTTCCATAAAGAAGAAAAAATTATTTCTTAATGGACATTTAGGAGGATGGAATCAGCCAAACAAACTCTAATAAGACTCTTGGCTTTCCTATCCATGAGATCCCAATCTTCTTCTTTCATGCCCGACGATTTGGTTCTAGAAATAGAAACCCATAGATCATGATCTACGAGCATGTGTTCCATATTGAGCTTCCAAATTTCAAAATTACTATTGTTAAAATTCACCATCTCAATCCTCCTAGATGTTCCTACCATCTCTTTCCTACAACAAGGTCACAAATTACACCTATGCAAAACTCCCACTGAAACAAAGATCAGCTCAAAAAATCCTTTTAACCCAACAAAGGAATCAAGGCTGGTCAGGATCTAATACCAACTGAAAGGAAGTTGGGTGAGCAGAAATAGCTTCCTACACTAATCTAAGTAGGGGAGAGTTACAAAAAAAATCCTTTCAACACCTTATACAGTTACAATAAGAGAAACACATAGGAATAATGGAATAGAACAAGTACACATATACAACATACACCATATATACATGGTGAAAACCCTTTCAGGTAAGAAACCCCACCCTCCAAAATCACAGTACTATTGTATTACTTCAAAAAAGATTTACAATACAACCCCAAGTACAAAGTTTTCTTCAAAAGGTTCTTTGAAATGTAAACACCTATTCTGGAGTGATATCGGCAACACTGTGTTACCTGCAAACAAATTATGCATTCTACAATGCAAGGAACTCAATATATAAAGAGATACAAGCTTCAAGAAGCATCTAGAAGGAGAAGGGCATCCAAATCTACATGGCACAATATCCCATGCCACAAACATGTATTTGGACATATGCACAACATTCCTTTACACCCCTTACAAGTTTCATTACATGCAATATTCTTTCTCCAAGCTTGGGTGCCTATAATTTGCTAAAAATAGACTATGGTAGATGCCTTATAGCTATCACATAAATTTTCATAGCATGTTTCATACTTACAACAGTTACAGCTATAAGAGAATTTTTCATAAATGGCCCAAAATACTTGATTCTCTTACACCTAATCATAACCCATCCTGGGTGCCAACTTCATCCATGCATAAATATGCCTTATGACGTTTCATAGAATCTATCATAGGTCAAAGGTTCCAAAGTGGGATGCCTATGTCAACTCGGGATGATTATGTGTCATTCAGTCACCTCCAACAGGGATGCCACCCAACCGGTGGGTCCCAAATTATGACATGACACCCTAGGAAGTTAAATAATATAAATAAATACAATAATACATTAATTAAATCAATATTAGGACTCTAAGGTTGAGACACCTTAATCCCAACAATTTGAACTTGCAATACAAATCCACAAAGAGGAAACCACCAAACCTGGTGTTTCTTTTCAAGTTTTTTCCGATTCTCCTAGTCATCATTTGATGCAATAGAAGAGGATACTCAACATTTCAAGATCCACCAAGATTTTCAACCTGGATCTCTCAATAAATACTAACAAGAATAAATCCCACAAGATTTGATACCATGTAAGAGTTGGTATAGAATACTTTACACCATGCAATATTTGGTTGAAGATGAAACATCGAAAAATAGGTGTTTTATTAAAATGGATTGATGAACAATGGGGGACCTATTTTCCTTTATTTCATTAGGAAATGATATGCCCACAAAGAATTGATTAACAAACCTTAGGTGAATCAACACTAAGTGAGAATCTTCATATTTCCTTATGCTTGAAGGACGAGGGTCAAGGTCAAACAACACTTTGGGGAGAAAAACTAAAAAATATAAAATAAACACAAAAATGCAATCTAACACTTGGAACAGAAAGATTAAGCTCAATATTTGCATAACCAAAAAACAAAATGCAGATCAAAGAAGGGTAGAAAAAAATTTACCAGTCACCAAAAGTGCTTTTCAGAAGTTGATCTGAGACTCATTCGCCCAGGAAAATGGGTCCAAGTACAAGGATTTCAAAAATGTTTCAAGAGTATTTGGTGCATATCTGAAGCTTCTAATTTGTCTAGGTTTTATTGCCGAAAAGTCAGAAATCCAATATGTAGGTGAGATTTTGTGATTTGACAACAATTTTGACAACTTTGTAACTTTGAAAACTTTGTAAATATTGCTCTTCAAAAATTCTTCAATCCTTCTTCAATCTAAATTTTCAATCACATACAAGAGAGAAACAAATGTTTGTTTTGGGTGATAGTAGTTTTCCTTGGTCAAACCCTGTTTTGGTAATCAAACCTTGAAATAAAATAATGCATGAAAGAGGGAATGAAGAATGAACAAAGCTATGTTACCAATCAACAAACCCTTGCATGAAACCTTGATAATGGAGATCTTAGGAGGTCTAAAACTTTCATGAAATGTTTGAATTGGATGTGGATCTTGACACTTAAAATTGATGCTTGAAATTCTTGAATAGATATTGAAACCTACATCACAATGTTAGCTCCAAAAAACATGCATGATGTAAGAATACTTTGACATGATGGATGGATCTTGATTGCTGCAATAAATCTATGATATATCTACTCCTGAATGCTCGTAATCATAAACTTTATCTCTTGTGAAATCACATAAAAATTCTAGGTGAAACTAAGTGAAATGACCTTGTATTTATAGGTATGTATCCTTAATTTCTCGAAATTCATATATCACAAGCCGATATTGAATTATGGATTTAGAGATGTTAAAATAGCACCAAAAACATAATTTAAATTTAGGTCCAAAGGTCTAGGTAGGACCCATTCACCCATGGGTGAATGGGTCCCAAGTTCTTATACCCATAACACATATTGCTCAATGTAAAGTGTTAAGTTTAGGCATTAATTAATGTCGGGTTTTCCCTTCAGAAAATGTAATTTATTAGGCTTGTAAATGAATTAAATTGTTTATTAAGGCATAATAAAGCTCATTTTAATTAATAGGGCCCAAAAAAGTGTGTAATGTAAAGGGGTGCATTTAACAACACTAAATTAAGGCATTATTAGGTCCAAATTAATTAAGAGGGCCCAAACAAGTGAGAAAATGTAAAGGGTTACATTTTCTACACTACAGAAGATTATAGCTGGAAGATTAAAAAATTCAAAATGGCTAAGACCAAGTAGCAACCACTCTACAAAATATCTAAGCCCAAATTTCAAAACCAAACAAGAGAGTACAAATGATAAAAGAGAGCAAACAAGAATGAAAATATAAGAGAAACTCCCTTATCAAAATTGTTTCATCTCCCTTGCTTCTCCTCCATTATTTCTCAAGTTGTAAAGCTTTTCCCTCAGATTTTGAAGTGTTGGAATACCTGCAAATAATAATAACAAGATAGAAAGAACTTTGGAGAAATGTGGTTGTAAAGACAAAATGGAAGAGAATACCTTCTTTTATAGAAAATATTTTGAACGGACAAACAAGATCGATCTTCTAGAAAGATTCCAAGATCAATGGTGGAAGATTAATGCACCAAATATTGGTGGGCTAGGGACGGCTAAGGATAGACAGTCAAGATTGAAAGAAGACCAAAGAGAATCCACAGTCAAGATTTGAAATGAGAAAGTGGAGGGAAAGTAGTGGAGAAAATTAAATAATATAATTATTTAATTTGGGAGAGCATGTGGGCCATTAAATAATAATTTTTTATTGAAGAAGGAAATCTTGGCAATTAAATCATATTATTATTTAATTTGGGAGAAGAAGTGGAGGAATAAAATAAATTATTTAATTCATGGAAGGCATCTTTGACCATATTTTAAATTTGGTAAAAGATATGGAGGAATAAATAATCATTTTAGATTATTTATTTATGGAGAAAGGGAAAATGAATATTTAATTTAAAATTTATTATGCAACTATTTAAATTAAATATAGAGGGAAGTGAAGAAAGAGGAATTAAATAATTAAGTCAAATTAATTATTTAATACAGGAAAGGTGGTAAGAGGGAGTTAAATAGTTTTAATAATTATTTAACTATAGAAGAACGAATAGGATTAGTGAATAGATAAATAATTAAGAATAATTATTTAACTATAGACGAATAATGAAGAGAAAATAATTAAATAAATAATAATGTATTTAATTATAGAAGGAAAGAGTGTTAGCGACGCAATTAAATAAATAATTTAATTGATCAAAGGAGAATAAAAGTCGAGAAATAAATTAATTAAATAATTAAAATTATTTAATTAATAGAGGAATGTGATAAAAGACAATAATTAGATAATTAAAATTATTTATTTATGCAAGGAAAAATACCAAGATAATGGAAAAATGACGCTCATAAACCAAGACTTTTTTCAGTATCTATATTTTGCCCCTTTTTGGCATAATGTGATTTGAGCGTTGTGTCAAAGAATAATTAAGAAAATATTTTTCATCATGCCCCAATGTGCCCCAATGAAGGTGGGATAGACCTTTGGCCCCTTTGAAATTTTTTCAAATTTAACAAATTATTTTGAAAAGCCACTTTGATGCACTGATAGGAGAAGAGTTTAGCTTGCGGGCCATTAGGATGATTGCAGAAAGGAAAGGTGAGAGTGCGAAGAAGGTGGATGATAATACTGAGAAGATAGATATTAGTGTGGAGTTAGTCAGATGAAAAGGGATGGACATTCTTGCTTAACATATGTCAACTTGGAAGGGGAGCGATGAGCAGGAGTGGTGGTTTTCCAAATTTTGTTGAGGGAATGCTTACTGGAGAGGGCGATTCGAATGACAATGAGGATACGGATGAGCCTATTCCACTGTTTCTTTCCTCTGTGGTCCTTTCTTTGTGTGTCTTTACATTGGTGTGTGGCATTGGGTGGGTCTTCCCTAGTTCGGGTGTTGCTCTGGCATTGCCCTTGTTTGTCTTCTAGTTTTTAGTGCCTACTATGGGTACGGCTGGCTTTTTTGGCCCTTCTTCTCTATGGCCCGTGCTTAGGCTCATGTTGCCTTCCTTGCAGTTGGTTTGTGGGTGCTTTGGGTTTTCTACGGAGGACTAGGTGGAGGATAGGTTTATTTTTGGTCTCATTCAACGTAATGGGATGGCTTGGGGACTCTTTGCTATGGCCTATCCTCCTTCTTTTTTCTTCTCGGTCTCCCTATGCTCCTCTCCACTACTGGTTTGGTGGAGCCTGCTTGGTGGCTTTTGTTATGGATTTCTATTGGTTGCTTCGAGTGTCCCTCTTATGGACTGGTGGTGCTTCATACTGGTTTGTCTTGTGGAGTTTTGGCCTATCTTTGGCCCTGATCAGCATGTTAGGGTATATGGGGTGCTTTATGGTTTAGTTTTCTCTCAGTTTCCTTCTTGTGTGGACTCCCCTTTCCTTCTTGGGCCCCACTTGATTCCGCTCTCTGTGAGCCTATGCCTCTGCTCGTTGTGGTCCTTTGTCCTGTTCTCTGGTTTGTTGGTGCCTTCTTTCCAGTTGGAGGTAGTTGGTTACTCTTTTCTAAGGGGGCTTGTGGGATTTTTGTGCCCCTTTTACTTTTCTATGCTCTTCATTCAGTGAGGGAATTTTTGTTTTGTCTTTCTATTGGGTTGTTGCTTGTTGGAGCTCATTTTGGTTGCTTGTTGGAGCTCGTTTTGGGCCTTTGTACCTTTTTGTTTTTGGCCTATTATTTGTGGGTGTTGGTCTCTTATCAGGATTTTCCTAGGGTCTTATGGTTGCTTGTATAGTTGTTGCGTTGACTTTCTTCTCGGATCCTATGGAGGTGGATTCAGCTCCTATGGAGGTGGAGTTGGGAGGTTATTATCTTTGGCTTCCTCAATTGCAGATCCTTTTGAGGTGGACGCTACTCCTTTGGAGGTGAGGGTTAAGGGCACTGGAGTTTTCAGGCGGTAGAGGACTTTCCAATCATGACATTCTCTCCATTAGAGGGGAGCTCCCTCCTTTTGAGGTGGAGTTAGAGTTGGTTTCTTGGTTTGATTGCGGGTGGGTTGATGTTGTAGGGTGGTTGAAGCTTTTCAGAGCTTTTCCATGCTCTCAAACTCTATTTTTTCCTAGTTGCTCTTTTATTGAGGTAAGGAGTCTAGGAGAAACAATTGTTCTTGAAGGGTGCTTTGGCAGCCCTTGTTGTTTTAGCTCAATGTTGAGAATTTGGTTTACTATGGAATTTTTTTTGTAGGTTGTGTTTAGTGTCTAGCGGAATTAGGTAGTTTCTTTAAAATGATTGGTTTTTAGGCCCTAGTGAATTCTTGGTTGTAAAAGGGTTTTTGACCACTTCAAAGTTGATTTTCTGTAGTGTTTTTTATCGTGTGTATTTTTTGGTGCACTACTAATGTTGGGTTGTTGATTTCCTATGCTCCTATCTTTCTATAGCTTTTTCTTGTGTTGTTTGGGGTTTCTAGTCCCCTAAAAATTGGTATGTAAGGGGTTTTTGGTCCCTGCAAAACCTGTTGATTGCTAATCAAAAATACATGTCAACTTGTACGTTTATCATCATTAGGCATCAAAATTGTTGCAAATGGAGCACAAACACCATGGTATGAGATAGACCAAGGTGTGCAAGGTGACCATTTGTGAGAGACAAGCAGTTAAAAGACAATGTCAAAAGATAAGGAATGCCCTAGATCATACTAAGGACCCAATTGTCCCAGTCTTTTTGCCAAGACAAACCACAGACAGCAAGAAAAGAAAAGAGATCATGATCCATCATTGCCCCTCTCAATTCTTTTTTTTTGGACATCTTCGAGGTAGCTAGTAACATGACCCAAAAACCAATCAAAAAGATAAGACAAACTCATAACAACAAAGTGTTTTCCAGAGAGATAATGTTTGTTGATATGATTGATAAGATTGATTGATATGATTGATTAGGTTTAGTTTCAGGATGACCGATTTGATTGATTGTTTGACCAAATTTGATTGACAAAGGTTGATTAATTGATGTGATTGATTATTCTTGGTTTCAGGAAAGACACGTCCTGTATAAGGCAAGATTAATTGACCAATATAATAAGATTGATTGACCAAGTGACAAACGTGAATTGATTTGATAAGGTTTGATTGATATGATTGATCGATGTGATGATTCCTAATTTTAGGAAAGACATATCCTATTTAAGGCAAGAAACACATCTAATAAATTTGACCGATTGACCATTTTGAGAAACACCTAGCTGCAAGAAAGACATATCCTATTGAAGGTGAATGACAAGATCGACCAAATACAATGTCTAATCTCAAGAAGGACGCATCCTGATAGAAGACAAGCGATAAGACTAAATGAGACAAATGACATAATTCCCCATTCTGATATAAGACCAATAAGGTAATCAATTGATTGAAGATTGATTGAAGATTGAAGATTTGCTGGATAAGTTTGACTTTTAATTTGTGATTTGGTTTGAATGATGATTACCTGTGGACAAAAAATAGAACTAAACTTGAAAAACCCTAAAGGACTAACCTAGGGCCTCGAGGGCTCATTGATTGATGGCCTTGCCTACATTATACACGTAGAGACCTTGTAGTTCAACATGACTTGACTTTTCTTTATTTGACAAGAGACTGAGTCATAATTTTATTTGAGAAAACCTATAAAAAGGATTGACCTAATGTCTCGAGGGCCCATTGAAGATGAGCCTTGCCTACATAGAAAATGCGCAGAGACAACGTAGTTTGACCCTACTAACACAAACTAACTCAGACTTGGACTCTGACTCTATTTTTGGAAGTTTTGAAGTTTTCTGATGTTTTTGGATTTTGATGGATTTATTTTTTTTGGATTTTGATGTTTTATGATTTTTTTGGATTTTGATGTTTTATGATTTTTTTGGATTTTGAAGGTTTTCTAATTAAATCTCGACCCGCAGATGGGATATAAAGCTAGTATTGAATCATCAGATAGACAGAGAATTAAGTAAGATACAGTAATATGTATATAGATTTTGACCTATAATATTTTCACTTGCATGTATGAGCACTATATTTTGAGCATATCAGGCTTGTGTGCTGAATCTATAAGCTTGAATGTGGCAGACTATTTGTAATTAATATTTTTGATCATAAGAGTTTTTGCATCTGCATTTTCCTCTATATTTCGTGTTGCTTTTGTTGTGTGACTCTTGTTTCATGGTTTGGACTATTCTCTTTGAGAACCCTCCTATTGTGGTTGCACCAAACTGGTATCAGAGCGAGGTTTGTTCCTTGTGAGATCGTCAGATCTTGCGAAGTCTTGTTGAAAGTTTGTTGTAGGGTGGCAAACTGAGGATCCAACTTCCAGCTGCAAAATACTTATGTAAGGATGGCGAGAAGAAGGAATGGTAAAGGAAATGGAGTGTGTAGAAATACAAACCCAGATGTAATGGAAATGTTGAGAGGAATTGTTGCTAGATTGGAAGTAGTTGAAACGGCCCAGAGGAGAGGTCGACCAATTGAGGATGTAAGTGATGAAGAAGTAGAAGAACAAGAAGAAGCTGCAAGAGAAGAGCAACCTATCCTTGATCAGGGAGAAGAGAGGTTCATAAGAGCCCTAACCAGAGTGAACACTAATCCATATTTCAATCCACTGAATTATAATGTTAAGTTGGATTCAGATGAATTGTTGGATTGGATAATAGAAATGGAGAAATACTTTGATTTTGAAGGTACCCCAGATGATAAGAAGGTGAAATTTTCCTGTACAAAGTTGAGAGGAAATGTATCCCTTTGGTGGGAACATTTGCAGACAGATAGACAAAGAAAAGGAAAGGAGAAGATAAGATCATGGGATCAGATGGTGAATAAATTGAAGACAAATTTTATGCCTACAGACTATTAGATTAGTTTGTTCAAGAAATTATAGAACCTAAAGTAGAAAGAATCAAGTGTGATAGAGTATACTGAGGAATTATATAAGTTGAATATCAAATCTAGACATTCAGAAGATGAGATTGAACAATTAGCCAGATATGTGAATTTTTTGAGGTCATCTATTCAAGATCAGATCAGTTTGATTAAATTGTTGAGTGTGGAAGAGTCATATCAGTGTGCCCTAAAAGCAGAAGAGAAGCTAAATTAAAGACATGAACAGAGACAAAAAGGAAGAGGTGGAAGATTTCAGAGAGGAAGAATATTTACTGGAGGAGGAAGAGGAACTTTTGCAGACCAGAATAAAGATAAGGAGGTCAATAAGAATGAAAATTCATACCGAAGAGATGATGGAAACTCTTATAGAAGAGGTGGATATGGTGGTTACAGAAATGAAGGGTATAGAAAAGATGATAGAGGACCAGAGAAGAGAGTATTCAGGGGAACTTTCTTTAAATGTGGTGGAGAGGGACATAGAGCCTTTTAATGCAAACAAGGAGAGACAAGCAGAAAGATCGAGAAAAATAGGAGAACAACCTTTGTGGAGGAGGATCATGTTGGATCATCTAATCAACTGGAAGAAGGAGAGGTATTGGTGAATAGGAGAGTTGTGTCAAAGTGAATTGGAGAAAGAACCATTGCAGAGAAAGAATTTGTGCAGGACCAGATGCAAGGTAGCTGGTAAATGTTGCAAAGTGATCATTGATAGTGGAAGTTCAGAGAACCTAGCTTCTGAAGAAATGGTGAAAAAATTGAAGTTTGAAAGGTTGAAACACCCTAAACCCTATCAAATATCATGGATTCAAGATGAGCATAAAATACTGGTAAGTGAAAATGTTTGGTGAAATTGAAGATAGGAAACTATCATGATGAATTTTTGTGTGATATTATGCCTATGGATATATGCCATATCTTGTTGAGAAGGCCTTGTCAGTATAATCGGCAAGCTATTCATGGTGGAAAGAAGAACATATACACCATTGTTTCTAATGGGATGAAGTAGACTTTGTTACCCTTGGAAGATGTTCCTAAGGCTGAGAGTTGTACGAGTGCTAGAATCTATTTGATTGATGGAAGAAGATTTCTAGATGGACTGAGACATAGAACATGTGATATGCATTGGTTCCTAAGAAAGTTGAAGACTTGAAGCATGTAAAAGGACAACCTAGGGAGATAAGAGAATTCCTAAAAAAATATGAAGCTATCATTTAAGATAATGTACCTAAAGGATTACCACCTTTAAGGAGTATTAGTCATTGCATGGATTTGACTCCTAGAGCTAATTTTCCTAATAAAGCAACACACTGGATGACACTGACAGAGAATGAAGAATTGAATAGACAAGTGCAAGATTTTTTGAGGAAAGGTCTGATCAAAGAAAGCTTAAATCCTTGTGCAGTACCTGTTGTGCTTGCACCTAAGAAATATGGAGAATGGAGAATGTGTACAGACTCTAGAGCCATAAACAAGATCACAGTGAAGTATAGATTTCCTTTTCCCCAGATGGATGACATTATGGATTGTTTGAGTGGAGCTAAGTACTTTAAAAAGATAGACTTGAAGAGTGGATATCATCATATCATAATCAGATAAGGAGATGAGTGGAAAAAATTATTCAAGATAAATGAAGGATTGTATGAATGGTTGGTGATGCCTTTTGGACTGAAAAATGCACTAAGTACTTTCATGAGGTTGATGAATGAGGTATTGAATAAATTCTTGGGTAAATTTGTGATTGTATATTTGGATGATATTTTGATTTTTAGTAAGATTAGAGAGGAACATTTTTTACACATAAGACAAGTTTTGCAGAGGTTGAAAGAAGAACAATTGTTGATAAACATAAAGAAGTGTAGTTTCATGAAGGAGGAATTGGTATATCTAGGATTTGTAATATCATTAGATGGATTGAAGATGGATCTTGAGAAAGTGAGAGCTACTGTTGAATGGCCTACAGCTGAAAGCATTAGGGAGGTAAGATCTTTTGATGGATTGGCTAGTTTATACCGAAAGTTCATTAGGAGTTTCAGTTCTATTTGTAGCCCTGTGACAGAAACAATGAGGGGAGATAAGAATGATTTTAGGTGGACATCTGGAGCAGACAAAATTTTTGAGTTGTTGAAATAGAAGGTGGCAGAGCAACATGTGTTGGCTTTACCATATTTTGATAAGGTATTGCAAGTGGATTGTGATGCAAGTGGAAATACAATTGGAGTAGTGTTAAGTCAAGAAGGAAGACCAGTAGCCTATTTCAGTGAGAAGTTGAATGATGCAAGGAGAAGATATTCAGTATATGATCAGGATTTCTATGCCATAGTTCAAGATTTGAAAAAGTGGACACATTAATTGTTATCTAAGGAGTTTGTGTTGTGTATGGATCATCAAGCTTTACAGTATTTGAACAGTCAAGGTAAGTTGAATCAGAAACACATGAGATGGGTAGAGTTCTTACAGAGTTACACTTTTGTCTTGAAACATAGGAGTGGAAAGTCAAATAGAATTTTTGATGCTTTGAGTAGAAGAATAAATATACTAGCATAGATGAGATTGAAGGTATTAGGCTTTGATGAATTGAGGAACTTGTATAAGGAAGACCCAAATTCTGTAGACCCTTGGAGAGCATGTAGAGAACCAATCTTGGAGGATAGAAGTTAATGGTTGGATTATTTCATCCAAGAGGACATGTTGTTTAGAGGAAATCAGTTGTGTGTACCCTGAAGCTCGATGAGGGATACATTGGTAAAAGAGAAACATAGTGGAGAATTGGCAGGACATTTTGGAATTGACAAGATAGAAGTATTGTTGAGTGAGAATTAATTTTGGCCACAGATTCGTAAGGATGTCAAGAAATTTGTGCAGAGTTGTAGAATTTTTCAAGTTGCAAAAGGGAGTAGTCATAATGTTGGATTGTATAAACCTTTGACAGTACCAGAAAGACCTTGGGAGGATATCAGCATGGATTTCATACTTGGTTTGCCTAAGACACGAAGAGGTAATGATTTAGTATTTGTGGTAGTGGACAGATTTTCTAAGATAGCACATTTCATACCTTGTAAGAAGATAACTAATGCAATACATGTAGCAGGATTATTCTTTAGAGAAGTGGTCAAATTGCATGGATTACCTAGGAGCATTGTTTTAGACAAGGATACAAAAAAAATTGGTTATGGGTATGTGCAGGATCATGCTGGGCCAAAAATTGGTGATATCTAAGTGATATGATGGCCCATGTGGTTGACGACTTTTTTTTACCCAAAATTGATGAAATGAAAAGGGTTTTTAAAGGAGATTCTCAGCTTTCCACCAATATTAATTATGCTTTACTTTGAATTTAATAAATTATTATTATTATTTTTCTATTTGAATTATGACTAAATTCCTGATTGATAGGTTGATTGAAAAAAATCTATAACTTTCAAATTGTATCACATTTTTTGAATCTGAAACATGCGTCACATTTTATGTTTCACATACTATAGGATTAAAAAAATAAAAATTTGAATTTCATGAAGTTTTGACCAAGTTAAGGTGGTTAGACAAACAAGTTTTTATATTTTTTAAAATTTGTAATAAAAAATCATAATTAATTATTTACTTGGAAAAAAATTACAAAAAAATATGCATCACATCGGGACATGAGTCCCCTACTTATATCTAAAATATTATAAAAAATATTATCATTTTGTTGTGGTTAGGGTGGTCAAACAGACACCTACTTCTTATTTTTTCCCTGAAATTTAAGTACTACTGCATTGAAATTTTAAATTTTCACCAAATAGATTTATTTATATTTAAATAAACCTAGTAGTTTAGAAACTACATTAAATTTTCTACAGATTCTATTCTTACATATTTTTGAAATAATATAGATAACTTATTCAAATTTTTACGTCAAGTTGCCTAACTCTGATTTTCTAAATTTTATTGCCACTTAAGGGCCTATTTTTTCCCTAATGATCCTACACATACCCTTAATTTTGGAGGACACTTTGGAAGAAGTTGAAGACAGATTTGAAGTTTAGTTTTACTTTTCACCCAAAAATAGATGGACAGACAAAGGTAGTGAACAAAATTTTGGGAAATTTGTTGAGATGTTTGGTTGGAAAGAAGACCAAAAGTTGGGATCTAGCCCTAGCACAAGTAGAATTTTCCTACAATAATTCAATGAACATGATTACTAGAAAGCCACCTTTTGAGCTTGTTATAGGAGTTCATCCTAGAGGTATATCAGACTTGAGATACATCAGTAGGGAAGATCAAAGGAGTGCAGAAGCAGTAGAATTTTTGGAACATATGAAGACAATCCATAGTCAAGTGAAGCAACATTTGGAAAACATGAACCGAAAGTATAAGGAGAAAGCACATGAAAAGAGGAGAAAAATAATTTGAAGTTGGGAATGAAGTGATGGTGTACTTGAGGAAGGAAAGGTTTCCAATTGGAACATATAGTAAACTGAAGATGAGGAAGTTTGGACCCTGTAGGATTTTGAAGAAGTTTGATTCAAGGAATGCTTATAAAGTGGAGTAACCAGATGACATGGGTATATCACCTATATTCAACATTGCAGATTTACATCAGTACCATGAAGCAAAATTTATTGAAGATGACAAGGTGGAGTTGCAAGAACAACTTCTTAAACAAAAATCAGATGAGATAGAAGACATTTTGGATGTCAGAGATGGAAGGAAGAGTCGTGGAAGACATTACATGGAATTTTTGGTGAAATGGAAGGGTAGATAATATTATCTTGTAAATATTTTCTAATTCTATTATATATATTCCCTAAACCAAATTGTTTATATGAAATTGATAAATTATGGCAAATTTAGGGTTATCGCAAAAAGGGGGGACATTACAAGTGGTATCAGAGCATGTTCCTGCCAGCCTACGTATAAACCAACTCTAAATTAGAAATAACTATTCAAGCCTTATTAAGTAGGCCACTTATGCACCTCCGTATGCGTGTATCAATGTGTATACTTGGTGACCTTGGGATGGTGGAATGACCTGGGGTGTAGAATGGGATGTACCAAATCCCCTTCTCATTTGTTAGATTGTATACTTGGCCTTGTGGGGTTGAGGATGGACCCATGGTGTAGTATGGGATGCACCAAATCCTCTTCCCACGGATCCTAATTAGAGATAGAGATTCATATTTAAGATCATTTGTAATACTTTGGAGAGGATTTAGTTTAGTATTTCATAATTTAGAGGTTAGATAATTTGATCCAACCTTCTAATTTGTGGAATGTAATAAGACCTTGTGCCAATTGTAATATCTTGAATGCCCTTGCAACAGGCTTGTGAGCCCTAGTCATTCCACATATGAAGCATATGATGCATGTAAGACTATAAATTATTGAATCAATGACCATTCATGTTTGTTGAGCATTTCTTGTGTTACTTCTATTGTGCTCAACAAACATGAATGGTCATTGATTCAATAATTTATAGTCTTACATGCATCATATGCTTCATATGTGGAATGACTAGGGCACATCATGATCCTGCACATACCCTTAACTTCTGTCTGATGTAGGAGCATCCTTGGTTCTTGGCGATCTTGCATCAATCAAAAATATTTTCATTTAGTTTTGTTCTTGTTTTGTTCTTTTTCTGGTTCGAGTTGGTAGATCCAATGCTTCTTCATGTTTGCTCGCCATATCTTGTGTACCTGGGATTTCATTGTGGACATTTTCAATTGTCGTATTCCAAGTTTTCAGCTCATTTGGATCATTTTCTGGCAAGTTATCACTTTCGGAGTACATGACATTTTTTGGGGCTGGCCTCAGAATAACTTCAAAACCTAACGGCTAGTTGGATCGATCGCGGATCTTTCCCATGACTTGTGGATCCTCATGGTGTGTTTAGATTTGTTCTATGGAGTTTCCTTGGCCTTACACTTAGGTCCACACTTCACCACACGCATCTATTGTGGATGAATTTCAGATTTGAGGTTGACTTGTCCTTACACACGTTACACTTTTCTTCTTGAAGATTGTAGCAATCTTTGGCCGGCACGAATGTTTCTTGACCCGCAAATGGGATATAAAGTTAGTATTGAATCATCGGATTGAGGGAGAATTAAGTAAGATAGAATAATATGTATATATATGTTGACCTATAAAATCTTCACTCGCATGTATGAGCACTATATTTTGAGCATGTTGTAATCAGGCATGTGCGCTAAATCTGTAAACCCGGATGTGGCAGACTATTTGTAATCAAGATTTATGATAATAAGAGTGTTTGCATCTGCATTTGCCTCCATATTTTATGTTTCTTTTGTTGTGTGACTCTTGCTGCATGGTTTGGACTGTTCTCTTTGAGAACCCTCCTACTATGGTTGAACTAGAATGTGTGGGGTTTTTCTTTGCTTCAAATCAAAGAATTGGCTAAATTGCTTAAATAAAGCCATAGGTCTGTGAGTGAAGAGTATAGGATTTGGTAAGAAGTAATGTTTTAGATGCATTGATTTGAATACTACAAGGTAGTATGATAATAGGCCATCAATTTCTGAATTAAATAGCTTATATATTACTGGTTGTTGCATATTTGACTCCATTATCCCAATTGATGAAGCACTAGTCAATTCATTTGACAATCCCAAAGATAAATGAGCTAGTAGTATACCTGATTAAGGATTTAAGATGAGAATGACAATTATTAAAAAAATTCAATCACAAGGAATGTATCTTAAGTACCACCTAATTCCTAGCAAAACATGATAATTTGTTTAAAGATCGGCCAAGCCTTTAATGAATTGTGTCTGTTTGCACTCAACAGGAAATTATTTGTGTATAGAAGTGTTCTTGAAGAAATTGATATCATATGAACATGATAAGGAATAACCTCCTAGGTCCCACAGAGCCTAAAGAGTAAGAGTGAAGGTCTCAAAATCCTTTACTCGTTTATTGGCCACTATCTTTGAAGATTCTTGAGCATGAGGGATGGCTACCCTTTAGAGAACTTCAAGGTTCTACTGGAAAAAACACCAAGTTCTTTTTAGACCAATGACGTGTGATGCATGTTAATTTTAAAACCCATGAGTGAAGATATGCATTTTGTTGTACATTTTAATCCTTTATGAATGAAATACGTGTACATTTTAACCTTATGAATGTGATGCAAGTTGTAGTTGTAAATTTTAGACCCAATGAGTGATTCATGCAATTTTTTTGTTCATTTTAATCCCCATGAATGTGGAAGATGCAATTTGTTGTAAATTTTAAGACCAAATGAGTGAATATGCAAATTGTTGTTCATTTTAACCTCATGAGTGTAAATTCAATTTGTTGTAAATTTTAAGACCAAATGAGTGACATATGAAAATTGTGGTTCATTTTATCCTCATGAGTGTAAATGCAATTTGTTGTAAATTTTAAGACCAATGAGTGAAATGCAATTTCAGCTCTTCAAAAAGTGTGTTAAAAAACACACAAAATATTTCTTCTCCAAAAACAAGACAAAAATCCTACAAAACCACAAGTTAGATCTCCTTGATGAAAGTCACATGCTGAAAACAAAACATTAGTAAACCAAAAAACCTTTAATGATAATAGTAAATTAAAAATAGTGATAACTTTCTCGAAACTAAAAAAAAAATAAACCGTAAAAATCTATGGAAAGCTAAGACATAGACCTTCAAATCCTAGAAAGAGTTTGGCAAAATCTTGCACGACAAAAGTGTTATAAACAAAAAAAAAACGTGGATCTTAATAGCTAAATTTTAAAAAGCTATGAGCACTAAAACGGCCATAACTTTATTAAAACATAATAAAATTTAAAACCGTTTGAAGTTCCGAAAAGATAAGAGTGAGACCTACAAAACCCAAATAAAAAAAAATTTAAGATTTTTTGCGCCCATTTTTTTGCACTCAAAAGAAGATGACGGGATTTTGTGCAACTTCTTGGTTGTAACCTGCAAAACAACAAAAACAAATAAGAAAACAAAGGGATTTCACAGCAAAATTGTAAGATTCATGTTGGGTTCACCAAATGTAAGATAAGAAAATTCAAAATGGCTAAGACCAAGTAGCAACCACTCTACAAAATATCTAAGCCCAAATTTCAAATCCAAACAAGAGAGTACAAATGATAAAAGAGAGCAAACAAGAATGAAAATATAAGACAAACTCTCCTATCAAAGTTGCTTCATCTCCCTTGCTTTTCCTCCATTCTTTCTCAAGTTGCAAAGCTTTGCCCTCAAATTTTGAAGTGTTGAAATACCTGCAAATGACAATGACAAGATAACAAGAACTTTGGAGAAATGTGGTTGTAAAGACAAAATAGAAGAGAAGGCCTTCTTTTATAGAAAATATTTTGAATAGACAGACAAGATCGGTCTTCTAAAAAGATGCCAAGATCAACTATGGAGGATTCATGCACCAAAAAGTGGTGGACTAGGGACGGCTAAGGATAGATGGTCAAGATTGAAAGAATACCAAAGAGAATCCACAGTCAAGATTTGAAATGAGAAAGTGGAGGGAAAGTAGTGGAGCAAATTAAATCATATAATTATTTAATTTGGGAGAGCATGTGGGTCATTAAATAATATTTTTTTATTAAAGAAGGGAATTTTGATAATTAAATCATATTATTATTTAATTTGGGAGAGGAAGTGGAGGAATAAAATAAATTATTTATTAGAATTGTGAAATAAGCACAAAACCACGAGCCACAAGATCAAACAACAAACAAATACACCTTCCATGCAAGAGATCTACAAATAATGTGTGCAATATTCCTCAACAAGAAAAATTTATAGAAGCAAGAGACTCTCAAGAAGATACGAAAGCTCGAGATATTAATTACAATGAGGGTTGAGTGCTTATAAGAGAAAAACCCAAAATGAGAAAATGATTAGATCATGACAAGTGTCAGCATCACATGAGATGAGACATAATGATCTAATATTAGCTCAACTAATAAAGAAATCCTAAGTTTAGTTTAAGTGCATGAGAATAAATTAGACTAATAATCAATTAAAGATTAATTAATTATTAGCTAATGCATCATAGCTCTAACAACCCCCTTAAGATGAACTTAGGGAGTAGCTAAAAACTCTAAAAAAAAATCCATGATGGGTCCCAACAAACAAGGGCATGTAAGGTACCCATGTACAAACAAAAGATCTCTTTAATGCGAAGAAACAGAGAAATTTCATGGGAAAAAATTTACTCCAAAAAGAGATGAAAGCCAAGTGAAGGATTGAAGAAACCTCCAAACAAGACAATTTCCTGAAAAATGGGAACATGTAGAACATCACAAAGTTCTAGACTGTTGTCAAAAGATGACTGATATGGTGTTGAAATGAAGAACCTCCTCTGAAACAAATGATGATTAGGATCAAGATAACAAGAATCTGCATGAGTGCCTCAATAGCACTACTCAAATCATATGGCAAACAAAGTCAAAACATCTGGAAATCGAAGATAAAAATGTCAAGATCAAGTAGACTATATTGCATGAGTACCCCTAATGACACTACTCGAATCAGATGGAAAACAAAGGCAAACATCTGGAAGTCAAAGATACAAGTGGTACATGAATCTGCATGAGTGACCCCGACAACACTACTCAACATGAAAGATGCAATTCGACAATACAGGTACCAAATATTCAGAAGAACACTAATCACGTGAGAGACAATAATCTGCATGAGTGTCCTCAATGACACTACTCAAGTCAAATGGAAAACAAAGGCAAACATCTACAACTTGAAGATACAAACGGCACAAGTACCAAAAGTATCTAATCAAATGAAAATGAAAGGTCGCCTCCAGAAATAGGAATATAAGAAGTCCATATGGTAAATGATCCATCTCACCTCAAATGCAAGTAACTAGCCACTGATGTACGTTGCATCTAAAAGTACATAGGAATAAGAACTAGATATGTAGATCACTCCAACTGGCGAAACTGAGGAAGCATTAGCACCAATAGTAGAAACCCCCCTATAATGTTGAAAAGGGAGAGGTGTGATAGGTACACTTAAACTAAATACCAGAAAGAAGTGCATACAATGGGAGCCCATAATGTCCAAAAAGGACAACATGTTGAAAATACAATTCTCTTATAGAAAAAGAGGAAACTAGTAGCACCATGATGAATTACACGAGAAAACATGCACTTTCAAAAAAAATGGCACCTAAAAATGTGTTTGGATGCAGAAGATATGGCTTGTTGAAGTCTCTGAAATGATAACTAAACAACAACAACATTGAGAAAACTGAATTCTAAAAAAACCCAAAAACAAAAATAGGAAACCACCTACACCATTGCGAAGAGCTCGAAATTCTACCTTGTTTCAAAAACATTGCACTTGAAAAGCCCACCATATGGCCAAGATATGGCCTTTGAATATTGGGTGCAAATCTGAAAAGCCCAACGAAGAGGGGCTGAGTAGGGCAAAAGAAAACTCCTCCAAAATTTTCTAAACACCTCCAAAATAGAGGCCCACCAAATATAGTGGTGTTGGGAGAAAAAAATCTCCCCCAAATATCCAAGTACAGTGCATGTTATTTATTTTGCAAAAAAAATATATTGCAAAAAAGTTGCATGTTTTATTTTTAAAGTAAAAAAAGCAAAAAAACTTATATATTTTTTTTAAAAACATATTAAAAAAGATTTTTTATTTTAAGTTAAAAAAACATAAATAACTATTATATTTTTTAAAAAAAAAAATTATTAAAAACATATTTTTATTTTTCAAAAAATATTAAAACCATAATTTTTTTGGAAAAAATATTTTAAAAAAAGGTGTTTGAAAATATATTTAAAAAAAAATCTAGGACAAGTCCCAAGGGGTCACCGCCCTACCAAATGGCAAGGGGCGGCACCCCAAGGTACCCGCCATAGGGGGCGAGGCCCAAGGGGTCATCACTTACCATAATGGCAGGTCGGCGATACCTTGGGTACCATCCCAACAAAAATGTTTTTAATATAATATTTTTTTAAAGTGCAAAAAACTTGCGGCCTTTTAGTTTTTGGGCCTTTTGAGCGCAATAGAAACCTCCATTTTGGCTCAAAACGCACCAAAAATGCAGCTACACTCCAGATCTAGAAATAAAGCAATCACTTCAAACCCTTGTAAATCTAGTGTCAAGAAACCAAATCAAGCAAAACAAAAGCCAAATTTGACTTTTTCGACAACTCTAAATCCAATGGTGAGGTCCTTTTCACACAAAAATACATCGAAAAAACCCACCTACAAAATTTGCAAAAAAAGCAAAGGGGATTCAGATATGAAGTCTGTAACCCTCATTGAAGAAAGAAAATCTCATAAATTGAGAAGGGGTTTGTTGAATCCACATTCTGATACCATGTTAGAATTGTGAAACAAGCACAAAACCATGAGCCACAAGATTAAACAACAAACAAATACACCTTCCACACAAGAGATTTGCAAGTAGTATGCATAATATTCCTCAACAAGAAAAAGTTACAGAAGCAAGAGACTCTCAAGAAGATATGAAAGCTCAAGATATTAATTACAATGAGGGTTGAGTGCTTGTAAGAGAAAAACCCAAAATGAGAAAGGGATCAGATCATGACAAGTGTCAACATCACATGAGATGAGACATAATGATCTAATATTAGCTCAACTAATAAAGCAATCCTAAATTTAGCTTAAGTGCATGACAATAAATTAGACTAATAATCAGTTAAAGACTAATTAATTATTAGCTAATGCATGATAACTCTAACATTATTTAATTCATGGAGGGCATCTTAGACCATATTTTAAATTTGATAAAAGATATAGAGGAATAAATAATCATTTTAGATTATGTATTTATGGAGAAAGGGAAAATGAATATTTAATTTAAAAGTTATTATGCAACTATTTAAATTAAATATAAAGGCAAGTGAATAAAGAGGAATTAAATAATTAAGTCAAATTAATTATTTAATAGAGGAAAGGTGGTAAGAGGGAGTTAAATAATTTTAATAATTATTTAACTATAGAAGAATGAAAAGGATCAATGAATAGATAAATAATTAGGAAAAAAAAATTAACTATAGATGAATAATGAAAAGCAAATAATTAAATAAATAATAACTTATTTAATTATAGAAAGAAAGAGTGTTAGCCACGCAATTAAAGAAATAATTTAATTGATCAGAGGAGAATAAAGGTCAAGAAATGAATTAATTAAATAATTAAAATTATTTAATTAATAGAGGAATGTGATAAAAGACAATAATTAAATAATTAAAATTATTTAATTATGCAAGGAAGAAGACCAAGACAATGGAAAAATGACGCTCGCAAACCAAGACATTTTTCAGTGTCTATAATAGCCACCCAAGGAACTTCATGAAAGCACAAGAGAGATTAGTTGTGAGAGAATAATTTTATTCTATCAAAGGATGAAAATGATAAATTATGATGATATGATTTTTTATTTACACATGAAACCACCTGGTTATATAGCCAAGGTGAGACATAGGATTAGACAATAACTTGACAAGTGTCATAATCCTATGTCATGAGACAACTAATATTAAATGACCTAGATGCAATCATTAAATGTCAAAAGATAAGAAAAGATCTTATGACAACTAACAACCTTCTAGAAATATTCCCTAGGACCTAAGTAAACTTAACATGTAAATATGATCCACTAGTGAACTAATAATAGGTAGAACATCTATTTACACTAACATATGCCTCCAATAGTCTTAGATAAGAGTGCAACACTCAATATGATGATAATAACTAACCTCTACCTCCTATATATACCATATTTATGGTGTGTATACCACCCAAGATGACTTAACTACCTATACAAGATTATTAAAATGATTGGGTAACTTAGTTGAGAGTTAAGGTAACCAAAAGATGATTGCTCATAACTCCATGTGCCTATAGGATTAATTATGTAACATAATCTTACATTTTTTATGTGGGAATTTAACTTATAAAGGCCATAATTTTTTATCTAGAAATATAATTGAGGCCCCTTTTTAAAAAAATTGAAGGTCTCATAGAACTCCATATCATTATAACCTACTAGCTCTAGTGAAAATCTATTTCAATATTTTCAAAGCCAAAATCATCCTCTATAGCCCAAAATTTGCATTTTGTGTTATATAGCCCAAATTACATTTCTATGTTCTTAATATTAGGATGCAAGATTGAGACACCTTTCCTAACACAAAAGACATTATTTTTTAATTATAATTTTATGATCCTTTTACAACCAAGATATTCTAGAAGGATTTGGATGTTTTATCCTTTAAAATTCATTTTTTCTACTATTTCACTTAAGTACCACTATCAATTATTACCTTGCAACATCTACCTCTAGATTTCTATATAGTCACAAACAAACAGTTCCTTTACACAAGTCAATTCTAATCTTTTATAGGTTTTAACAAATTTATTTTCATCAATAAGGACTCATAATTTTTGGCATAATTTCTTGTTCAAGTGATGAGCCTTTATCATCAATATGTGCTACTCTAACTATTCTCTCAAATCATCTATTGCATCATCCTTGTGACTATGTGCATTCAAACGCATTATGACCTTCAACTTCACATTTAAAATAGGTTTCTCTAAAGGATCTTCCATCACTTATTCCATATCTTTCTTTTCTTTCTTCATATTATATATTATTTCTTTCATGTGTTCCACTATGGGTAATGTTTGATCTACTTCTACAATATCTTTCAAGATATTATTTCTCTTATGCTTCATAATCATATGATTCTCTACCTTTTCCTTGATATCTTCTTGTTGGAACTCTACAACATCTTCCCCTCTTGCTTGTTCTAAAAATTTTTGTTCAACTTATCTTTAGCTTTTAGGGAAATATGTATGTTTCATAAATAATTTGCATATTTAGCATACCTAGCTCTTCTTGAATATATCCTCTTAAGCCATTGATTTATCTTACTACCTTCTCCTAAATATCAATTCATTATGACTTACTCTTATTGTTAGCCTATAGTATTCCTCAATATAATCTTTCATAGTCATATCATTTTGTCTTAAATTTGGTAACTTTTTTAGTAATTCTAACTAATCATTTGTATAAATAAAAATATAGTAAACTTATATACCATTTTATCCCCTATTTTAATATTAGATTTTATTTTTATGTTCCTTTTTAAATTAATTTGTTTCTACCAAATAAAAAACATGATATTTAAGATTATTCTAAGAAAATTTTACTCTAGAATTAAAATCGTAAATATCTTCATACTCAAAATCAATTATTTAATCAATCAATTCTTTAACATTCAAACTACTAACATAATTAGGAATATCGACAATTGTTTTCTTACCAATACTAATAATTTATTTCAACAAAATTTCTACTCTTATCTTCTTCTTCTATAGGAATATGTTCATTTGGTCTTTCATCACCTTCATCGTCACTTTCATCAACTCTAGGATTATGACCTCTTCTACAATCTTCTTCAACAACATCTAATTTGATCTAAGACATTTCTCATCATATCAAACATTTTATTCAATTCAATCTACAACATGGAGTACACCTTGGCCTATATCCATCCTTCTAGGAGGTATCTTGAATTTAAATCTAGAGTAAACTACCTCATAGTCAATAGTATCTTCACAACCAAATCACAACACAAGGAATATTCTACCCAACAACTAAGTGTTGGAAATCCCACCGAGAAGCCTTCTACCTGATAATTCAATGTCAAAAGACTACACTCTTCTCTATTTCAAGATTCGATTACTATATTACACCCTTTCTCAAGATTCAAAACTTGATAGCATCTAATGTTTTTATACAATAAGGATTCAACTATTGGCTCTAATATCATATGATGAAATTGCAATTGGAGGGTCCAATTAAGGACTATCCAACCATATAGCAAAATGTACAATCAAACAAATATATAACAATATAACAAAAAACACATTGGCTTGATTTATGATCAACTAGTGTAATTCCAAAGAAGTTTCAATGAGATTGATACATGCTAGTCCTTAAATAAGATCTTTTAGAGTTCAAATATTCAATCTATTGGAGTTATCTCTACCTCATCTTCTACTCTCTTTTTTGGCCTTATATACTATTATGATCATTGCCCTTTGCTTGCTCACTACTAGCTACTCTCAATTGATATCAAGCTTCTCTTTATATAGATGGATATAGAATATTTTGTGCTAGCAAGAAAATGCAATTTAACATAGGATCATGTCAAAGGATCTAGGGTTTTGAAATTAAATAATGTGATCTTCAATCAACCTTGGAATTGGGCACATCACCTTTTTTAATGTGTAAGCCCACTAGTAATATTTGAATCTGTCTTCAATGTAACTCAAACTAGGAGTTTTCAAATTTTATGTGGTTTCATACATGATCCCTCTTAAGACCCAAAACGAAATAGTTAACCATAGGCATTGGCATGATGTTCAAATACTTGTCGTAAAGTCCAATCAAAATTTTGAAATATACTACACATATGAGTTGTTCATTTATTCATCTTCCATTCATTCAGTGAAGCACATAGATGTTGGTGCGTTGGAATCTGAGTTGTTGTCTCCCCTTGTTGTTAACTCGGTGAATTATGTGCTTGTCACTCATCCTTTTCTTATGTCGCTCACTGCAGAATAAGTGAATACTTGAAGGTTTTCACGGCTATTTGAATTGGGAATTATTTGAATTTGATTAATGCTTGTTTGGTATGGTGAAATAAATTGTTGTCCTCTTTTGAATTTGAATTTTGGGTGATATGAATTGGAGATTTGATTGATTTCGGCCATTAATTCTTGAGCTAATTGGTTTGGTGGATTGTTTGAAATTATTTTCATGCATTCTTTTTTAATAATGGCAACCTTACAACTCTTAAAAATGGATGCAAGTGGGATATTTGTGTTCGGCTCCAATACGTGTGCACCCTACTTGGCGAGATGGGACAAATTCATGTTGATAGGTGTTGTAGGAGTCATGGTTGAAGAGACAAGCAAATGCATTTGTGTGTTGGTTTGGTTATGCTACTATGAAACATGGTTGTAATGGGTTCACCAGTCGATCAAAGATGGGTCGGATGGGTTTGAATTGTGTTGACTTGGCACCTTGTTTATGTTGCGTAGTTGTGATTAATGTGAAAGTGACACTTGCATTGGTGCGACAATTGGGTTTCAAAGTTTACGAGGAAGGGTGCAAAAATTAATGTTTGGGTTGTTTAATTTCCATGTTGGAATGCTACTTATGTTATGTCAGATACAAGTTGGATACATTTCATCATGTTTGACTGTCAAGGTGTACTTATTTTGTTTCCAAATATATATGATTATGTGTGCATTTAAAATCTGATTTTTGTTTGATCTCATCGTGCCTATTTATGCAAGAGTTCTTTTTTAAGTTGTGGAGGACTGGTGTACATGTGTGGGCCCCAACGAGTGCATGTCCCATCGCACGTTAGAGCTCCTACCTAGGTATCGACTCATCTCCCCTACTTGTAAAACAAATTAACATGAAAATAAAATATTTTTAAATAAGCAAGATTGCTCTAGCACCTTATATGCTCCTATATTGAAAATCCTACAATATTTTTAAGGTGTGTTGTGTTTGTGTCAAAATGTTTAAATGGAATTACTGAGTTGTGTGAAAGGTAGAAGGGATAAGGCTTTTAAGATCATAAAAAAGAGCCAATTTGTCTACAACAAAGCTTTCAAAGAATAATGGTTAAATATATTGCAAAAAAATCTCATTGAGTAGAGGAAGCTTTGGATTTTATGGAGGAAGAAAATAAAGATCCAACAATCACTTTAAAGGTTAAGGGTATTGTTTTTATAAAAAATATAAATTAAAAAGGTTTAATTTTATCCATTAATAATACAAAAAGTCAAACTAACTACTACACAACATATTTGAATGTCAAGGACTCAATTACAACCATGATAGAGATCACTCTCTACCATGATCACATTAGCATAAAAGTGATCTACAAATGAACTTTATAAAAAGGTTCAATCTTTGTCATAATTGTATTACCATCTAAGTAATCTAAAAATTAATTGAGTTGTAATTTATTTTTATTAAATCAAATAGAAAGTAAAACTTTTTAACATTTTAATAAGAATAATAAATCTAAAAACAAATTAATTGAATCTTGAATCCTTCTTATAAAAATCAACACTAAAATAAGTATATAACATAAAAACAATAATAAAATAGATAGTTTCTAACTTTAATTAAAAAAACTAATTTATAATTATTAAATTGTTTTATATTTCTTCCATTTGCTCATACAATAAACCTCACTCCCTGGACTAGTATATTCTAAACAGAATCCAAATTACAACCAAAGTGAAATTATATTATTTTCACATATAAAATGATCGTCAACATGATTGTATATCCACTTTTAATAAGGTGCTATAATGGTTTCACTATCTCCTTAATGGTGTTTTCTCTGCTCCCAAAACTCGACAAAGGCTGGTTCATTGATCCTCGAATTAACTAAATAAAGTCTTCCATGATTACTGCCATGGTTAAATAAAAAAAAAAAATTAACTCAAAACTCTTGGGCAATAATAGGTATTGGGAAATCAAGTTAAAATGTACCCTTCAAAAGCTTCAACCATGAACGCAATTTCAGAGATGGCCTTCACATAGCACAGCTCAACTTAAAATACACCCTTCAAAAGCTTCAACCATGAACCCAATTTCAGATATGGCCTTCACATAGCACAGCTCAACTTTAATATTTCTTTATTTTATTCTATGAACTTTGTTTTAAGTAAATTTCTCAGTAATTTTGATACAAAACAAACAGCCAAGGTAGACTGAATACTATAAAATCATAATATATATTTATATATAAACCTTGTAATGAATTGCACCTTGGTCATGCCTCAACAGATAAATCTCCCTGATCAAAATTGATGAATCTTTGAAAAAGAAAGAATAGACTTAACAAATAGCCTTTTCCATTTCATATATCAAGGTTACCATATTCAACATCTAATAAATCTATTCTATATCCCTAGTGGAATTTTATCTACCCCTCTGGCATCCTCTACACATTGTATACCCTAATAAATTACAATCATTACATCCAAAATTGCAAGACCTGAGTATCAGACTTTGCTGAAACTTCCTTCTAGGAAGAAGTAGAAGAACCATGAAATTCACACCTACATCTAAAGTGCCTCCTTGTATGAATAAAAAAGATTTAAAAAATACATGAAAAGGAGAGAGAATGAATCAATAGAAAGGAGATCTGTGAGGGGTGCTTTTTCTTCTGTTAAAGGACTCTGTATTTGCTGCTGCCTCACAAACTCCAATGGCGCTCCTCCTCTTCTTCACAAATTCAGTTGTGGCAGTGCAACCAAATGTCCTGTATTCCATTTCCTCACTCTCACTTGACCCAGATGATGTGTGAAGAAAAGTATTATCCAAAGTTGAATTGGGAGTCATCAATCCATCCTCCTCCTCCTTCAACCCATCAGAGTGTGCAAACACAAAATCTGAGAGTGCTAAATACTCACACTCATGTAAGTACTTGCTCAGATCTTTGCCATGGTTAACTATATAATCCACCTGCAAATCAAATTTAAAGGGAAAAAATGGAATACATCAGTACAGATAAGTCCCCATAGAACCAACCTTTGTCAAAAATAATTGAGAGAAATTCATCCAATCGAAAATGTCCAAACAATGGTGGATACTATCAGTAAACAGAGCATTAAAGACAGTAGTTGATTACAAAAAATTATTAGGACAAAACATTTTACAATTAAGTAGGTTGATAAGTAGGAGGCTGCGTCAACTTCTGATATTGCTATCAGGATTCAACAATGTAGTTTTTTATAATTTGATTGATCACTTGTTCTATGGAAAATGGGTTTTGTGCCAACACCTAATTCAATAAATTTGACTTAAAAAAACAGTTCAAAAATAATAACAATATCATAATTTAATTGTTCTCTTACAATTTAATATTCCCGTCTATATAAAGAACCTATTTTTTTGAAAATAAGAAAAAAATCCATACATGACTGAGAATTTACCTAGACACCTATTTGAATTATTTAAAACAATCTCTTTTAGCATGTGTAGAGTTTCATTCTGGCAGTTCAGTCAAGACAGCCCAAAAAAAGTTCAACAGTAACGGGGACAATGCATCCCCACAAGCGTGATTAAACCATTCACCTTTGATGCGCGCCATTATTAAAGACTGTAACTTGCGTCAGTAATTTTGTCAGTCTCTGTTAAACAGAGCTGCCAGGATGAAACTTTCCGCCATGTAAGGTCAATTTGCCTTTTTTACCGTTTCTAAAAGATTTTTAAATACATGTTTTCTCTAAAAAATCAGACAATTAAGAACAAATGACTTGGTATAGACAGTTGATTTTTAAAGCATGTTTATGTCCAATTTTGGATTATTTAAATATTGACCGTTATTAAGAAAATCCGAGAATTAAGGACAATTACTAAAAATAATTGTGTTCCAGCTGTAAAAAGATTTAAAAATCAAAATTACACATCGAATTCAAAATACGAATAATATGCTACTGTTTCGAAAAAGACAAACGGTTTTAATTAATTATTAAGCCAAATGGACAACACAAGTTACATCACAATTTTACTATTGTTTATATTTGAACATCTCTCACCTTACAGCCAAGTGAGCAGAAAAGATAGGGCTCCTGCAAGCTCCTTTCACATGTGCTACAGATATTACCAGACCCCTTGAAAGGCCTCGACTGGGGCCTCTGATTTAAGAACACTACCTTCGCACTGTTAGTTGTGTAGGCCTACAAACAGCAAATGAACACCATTAAACCAAAGACCCTGTTTTTCCCCCTTCAAAAGCAACCTTGAATTCAAATACCCAAAAAGGATTTTGCATTCATGTCCGCAACAAAAAGGCCAGATCTTAAGTAATTGACGAATGGGTATTGGCCTGTTTTCATAATTTGTTCTGAGTTATACCTGAACATATGAGCAATCCATCAGTTTCTC
This sequence comes from Sequoiadendron giganteum, assembly GCA_007115665.2. Classification (NCBI taxonomy): domain Eukaryota; kingdom Viridiplantae; phylum Streptophyta; class Pinopsida; order Cupressales; family Cupressaceae; genus Sequoiadendron; species Sequoiadendron giganteum. The sequence goes on along the minus strand of CM021100.1, from coordinate 106,436,457 downwards.
CATGTCGTCCAGCCTGATAACATCATGGTACACATATCTCCTTATCTGCACAAAGAATTCCCACCTCAATAATGTTTAAGAGCCATACAAAACCATTCCTTAATTGAATTATTTGGCTTCATAAAATCATGAATTATAAAGCTGACAGATTCATTTTCAAACTGAAACGCCCATATAAACAACCTTCTAAACAACTAAATACTCTGAATACAAAATTTAGTAAGAAAAATATCTTTGTAACCATTCAGCAAGAAAGACTCTCGAATCCATGGAAAAAAAACCCAAATTAGTTCTGAAAATAGATCAGAGCTAAGACAATTGCCTGAAGAAGGCGGTGACTGCGGTGTACATAGAGACAATGCGGACAGATACTTCTGAGACAATCCAAGCAAAATATGTTCTTCTCATTCTTCTTGGCACTTTCATGATTTGGGCATGCCACAAAGAATTTTTCTGTGAGCAGGGAATCCAGCCAAGCTGGTTTCTCAGACTCTGTCCCACAAATCACATATCCCACCTGCACAGATAAAAATGGAGGTTGAGTAAAATTCACCTAATTTTAGCTACTCTATTTTCATTCTTCAGGCCAATTAAACTCCTTTAAGTGTATGAAACAGTGAAGAAAAAGCAGACTATAGATCCATAAAAGGCAAAAACAAAACCAGAAAAAGCAGAGAATTGCAATTGAAAGACAGTGATGAAGTGAATTATACAAATGCAGTGTAAACAGCCCAACTGAACTCACCATGTTAATTTGTTGCTGAGGTACCACTGGAGCTTGTGCCAATTCTTATGCTAGAAGTGGTTGTTGCTGAAATTCAACATATCAGGAGTTCATTTATTCATCTTCCATTCATTCAGTGAAGCACATAGATATACTACACCCGCCCAATGGATGGATATACATGAGCGGAGAATCAGGCAAGAGAGAGAAAGCTATAAGAAGATTAGGGTAAAGGAGGAAATTAGGGTTCCTTTCATCATCTTTTGTCTTTATGCTGCATAGAATCACATCTCCCTCTCGGTACCCTAATCCTATACATTTTTTAACTCCCAACACCAACCATTGACATTAGATATTGGTGCATTGGATTAGATATATTGCATCTCTATACACGTATCTCCAGGCCACAAGACTGTGTATATATGTTTGTGTTATGTAGGAGGACACCTCTACATTTTTGGTGAATTGCGGGGGCTACATATCCATGTGAAGCTAAGATGATGTTGATATGGACCAAGTTCCTAAAATTTGGAAGTATTCATGAGAATAGTTATAAGGTCGTTGGCTACATGGTGTAAAATGTATAGAGGATTGGGGATCTTTAGCTATGGAGGAGGAGAGGAATAATTTGGAGATTCAAGGTTCCATTTTCTTTGAAGTGATAGGTTTGATTGCAAGGGTTGTGCACTTTTGTTTGATAATTGATAATGTGTTTGGGGTAATGTATTCTGATTTTGATATGAAGTTTTTTATATTGAATCAAAGTATTTAAAAGAATGAAGCTATTAATAGGTAGTTGGAAAAAGAATATAAAGAGTTGTAAAACACTAATACAACAGCATAAGGAACGGTTTTTTAATGTGGTATGTTTTGTTTTTGTTTTTGTTTTGTTTTGTGATATGTTTTGTTGAGTTGTTTGATAATAGAATTTTTTGTCATCAAGATTCAATTTTGTATTTGGGTGTTTGTTGGGTGTTCATGTTGGGATGAGTTCTTTAATTATAGTATATCAATAATAATGTATATTTATATGTTTAATTTGGTTTAAAATATAAAAAAATCAAAGTATAAAATTGAATTTAATTTGATTGGTTCATTTTTGTTAATATTATTGTGTATTTTTTATAATTCATGTGCTTAATTAATATCAAATATAAAATTAAAATTAAAAAATTAAGGATTTCAAATTGAATTTGATTTAGTTTATACAAGTAAATTTATATACTAGCATAGGTATCTTAAATACATCTATCTAAAAGATATTAAGGAGGTGCTTATATTAAATTTGTTATTTAGGAAGGATAAACACTTCTAGATTTATATGCATCTTTTAGATAGATGTATTTAAGATAAAAGAGAAAACTTTTCTATTTTAAATTTAAGAGTGATTTTATTTATTAAATATTTTTTTAAAATGATGATTTTACTTTATTTTACTATATAATTATGTTGTTTACTACATACATTGTTTTATTATATAATTATTGTATTTACTACATATGTTATTTACTTTAGAATTAGAATATTTATATTTTTTTTTAAATCAACTACATATAAATGTATAAATCAATCATTCTACTATTATTGTTTCAAAGATGGATTATATTTACAATGAATGCATTAAATTTCTTCATGTTTTAGAATGAATGCATTGAATTCCTTTAAATACAAGGACACAATAACACATCACATAAATTTCTATTTAGCCAACCATAGGCAAGAAGGGTAAAGGTTTAATGTTGGTTAGATTTGAATTTAAAATTTAGGTAGGATAAACCATTAATGTGATGACCTCGTGACTATAAACTTGTTGCGCGATATAAAAGTGGTTAAATCGTAACGTGTAATGTGTGTGTGAAAATGTGTGCATGCATATGTATAATAAATAAGCAAATGGGGGGAATATATGTAGGGATGTGTAATCATAAGAATATGGATGGGAATAGGGATAAGTGTATAGGAATATGTGAAATAGGTAGGTGGATAGCATAGGGCAAGGGACCCAAATTTACAAAAAAATATTTTGTTTATTATTATGTCTATGTAGCAAAGCATTTTCCTCAAGATAAGCACAAAACTAAATGGCAAATGGCATGGATATGCAAATGTACCATTATATTTTTCCTTCACTTTGAGTTACTTATGAATCTTAGAATGATCATGTATCTCAAAGGATGTAGCACTCATAATTATGCATGCAAGTAAATATTTAAACATCAAAGGATATCACTACAAGATCCATATAAAATAATTGATCATATAAGGATATAATCATGTGGGTTCATATTTTATGTATGTACTCTCTATAAGAACAAAAGGTGGGTCTTTATAAGCACATATAACTTTCTATAAATCTACATAAAAATATTAGTGATAAGATATGCTTCACTCTAATAATTGGTTCTATTTAAAAATATAAGGAGTTATAGGAAAGAGAATGCAATACATGAAAAATAAATATAATCTAAGCATGTAATCATATATATATATATATATATATATATGAATGGCTATAAAAGAATGTATCACGTAATAGTTATGTAAATGTGTCTAATGATAAACATGATAAGTGCATGGGTTAGAGATAGTATTAATGACTAACAATTATACCCCCAAGATGAGAAAAGAATAAGGATGTGGCCCTCAATGACTAGGAGCACTCATGTAAGTATAATGGCATGAAATTATGATAATGTGTAAACAATAGTGTGATGTTCCTAAATAGAAAGATATGTCCGTGAAGGCATGGTATGTAAAGAGGAATTTTGATGCTTCCAAATGGGAAGTCTCAACGATCCCTAATGAGAAGGCATGATTCCCCCAATGGGATGGCTTGATTCCCCCAATTAGGATAAAAAGGAAAGGTGTGATTCCTTCAATATGGTAAAAGAGAAGGTGTGATACCCCCTAATGTGATCAAAGGGAAGACATGATAACCCTTAGTGTGATAAAGTGATTACTTAGGACGTTAATCAATCATGTGAGTGCAATAATTTAATGTGTAAGTGTGAAATATTGTATCAAATAAGAGGCCCTATATGAGCATAATATTATTGTAGGCATGAATATGTATAAAGAGGGAAGGCATGATGCCCCCATGTGTAAATATATGGTAATGATAGCCTAATATAAAAGGGGTGTGTGATGCCCAATATAAGTTGAAAGTTATATCGCTATATGATCATAATCAATGTCTAGTAATATTCATAGGTATGCACAAGGGCACAAAAAAGTGGTGCATAACATGGTGTAATAATTAAATTGCATGTTTAAATAAATACCCCCAAATGGATAGAATAACATAATGAAGCTCGTGAGGGGGAGACAAGATGTTGCCTAATATAAATATATACCTTAATAAAATATAAGACTTAAGAAAGAGGGAAAGCATGATGTTCTTTCAATGTAAATTATGTGGAAATAATAGTGTAATATGTTGGGGGGGTATAACTGCCCTAATCTAATGATGTAATTTTAAAATTATGATATGTCAATGCAGGCCCAATATGTAAGCTCTAAAAGCATGGGATGGCAATGTAAGATCAAAGTATAAATTCTAAATCAAACAAGATAAGCTCAATAAGTGACTCTAGGAGTGTGGCATAGCAATGTAAGATAAATGTAAAGGCGAGCTAATAAACAAGATATAATAATATGATAATAATAAGACATAAACAATAATCAGTGACTAAGGATCAAGCATGGGTATGAGCATCGAATTCAAAGTAAGAAGTAACGTGATAAAAGGGGAAAGGAGATAGAAGAAAAAGATAAGTATTCAAGGCAAGTGGGCAACCCAAGTGGTAAATAAAAGCAAAAAGGTAAAGGCAAGTAAGTGAATGTATAATATAGATATAAACAAGAATAGGAGGAAATGTGTCAAGCAAGGAAAATAGAAACCAAACCCCCCCCCCTCAAGTGGGGAAGATAAGCATGAAACCAAATATGGAAGGTGAAATAAATGTAAAAATAAGAATAAATAAGGTAGTATAAAAATGCCAAAATATATGGACATGAGAGAAATGGAAGAATGTGCAAAGGGGGTCATAACGTACATGGAATAATAAAAAAGGCTCAAATAGAAATGGTATAATTAATTTATGGAATAAATGACATGGAAAATACAATAGATTAAATTCAAAATCATTAATATAAACATGCAACACTAAAGACCGTGATTTGTTTCACCCAAAAGGTAATTAGGAACATGGATGTACATAAAATTTAAGCCAAGAAAAGGAAAGGAAAAAGTACAAATTCAGTGAGAAATGAGTTTAGTATGTATAAATAATAATTTTTTCTCTCATGTATTGGGTGGTTTCTCTTTTATTTCATGTGTATCTTCAATATAGGGCATGTGTAGGGTAAAAAAGACTAGGTTCTTGACAAACATGTGATTTTTTTCATGATTCATCTTATTGAGGTAGGGATTTGTGTGCTCGTGAGTATGTGTAATATCCATCTTCTCTTTGTCTACAAATTCTTGATATTTATGTGTGAATTTTTTGTCTCTATAATTAGAATGTCCATATGTGTGATGAAAATTAGTTTTAGTTTATGTATTAGCCATATGGATAGTAGGAGAAAAAGATCAAAATATAAATCATGAGAGAGATTTGTTAAGTCCATATCATCCTCATGTGAACTAGTAAAAGATAAATAAGCAATGAAAGTATCAACAAAATATCTTGGGCTAAAATAGATAAAATAGGCCACTATCAAAGGTCTTATACTATTGGGTAGTACAATGTCAAAAAGGCCCAAGAAAGTTATAATATATCACCCTAAACATGTGAATAGTTATTTAGTTATATATAAAAGACTAGATTTTTAGGAACTTACCACCAAATTATTTCCAACCCTATTCCTTTAAGATAAGAAACCCCCATTTAAAGTCACTTAAATCTTTAATCCCTATTACCTACTTGAAAAAAATGCATGTTCTAGAAATTCTTTAACTCCTTAATTGCTCGTTCATTACTTGATCAGTGATAATTAAAGGTTGCCCTATCTTGTTGTCATTCACATCCTAAGTTTCCATCAAACCTTCAAGCAAGTTAAGCCTCTACCAATTGAACCCATGTGTAGAACTATCTAACAGTCCTTTAACTCCTTAAGTGCTCGTTCGTTACTTGATTAGTGATAATTAAAAGTTACCATATCTTGTTTTCATTCACATCCTAAGTTTCCATCAAACCTTCAAGCAAGGTAAGCCTCTACCAATTGAACTCATGTGTAGAAATATCTCTAAACCATTGGGTTTGGATTTCTTTATTATATCATTTACCAATTTATGAATAATTGGCATATCCTCCCTTAGGTCTAGAAGGACACCAATGAACATGGAGGAAACAATGATATTAACCCTACAATAGTAATTTGTAGATAGACCAAGAAACCTTTGAATAAAAAATATAACCAATATAGAGTTGGTTTTAAATAATTTCCTAAGTTGAAGCTCTAAAACATTGCCCAAGAAAGCCATCCACCTCAAATTAGAACAAATTGGAAATGATCTTATGAATTTTAATGAGTTTACAAAGTCATCCAGCACCTTCTATCTATTGTGCCTAGAGAGTTTGGCCATTCTATGTCCTTTAATTTATTTATAATCCTAGATGTGATATGAAGCTAGATCTAATGATGATTCTATATAATTATTAGATAATGAAGCACACCATCATTGGATCCTTTAGAAATTTTCTTCACACATTAATCAATACATGTGTCATCACTTATAATTTAAATTATCCCCAAAGTGTGCTCATCTTTTGGCCTTGTCACTTATTATATACTCTTCTTCAATGTCTATAGCATAGCTAGATAAGTAGCCAACTTCAAAATTGATCTCTCTCTCTATATATATATGTGTGTGTGTGTGTGTGTGTGTGTGTTGAATGGAGAAGCTGGAAAAATCGTCCAATAAATTCCAAGAAAGAGATAGAATGTTTCTTTTCCAATCTACATAATGTTACTTTTGTAATACATTTAAGATTATTGGAGAATATTCCTCAATCTAGATATTTCTTACATCAATTTGAAGACATAGTTGAAGTCCAAGAATTAAAGTGTGAGCTTTAGCTTTGTTATTTTCTCCAACTTTGAGTTTCTTTATTTTTGTGCCAATTAGTTTCCCTTGGGGTCTTTGGTCAAGCAACTAGCTCTAGATTACCTAGATTCCCATGCTACTCCATCAAATTTAATTTTTTACCATCTTGATAGGGTGTGGTATAGGTTATTCCTAAGTGTGGGTTAGGAACAAAATTAACTTTGATGGCCCCATTGATGAGGGAAATTAAAAAATAAATATATGTATAAACATTAAAAATTATATTATTTTAAATGTGGAAGATAAGACTAGTTCATCCCCCACAAGGTAGTTTTTTTTTTTAAGTTTAAGGCTAACTCAAAACTATGTAACTAATAAAATATTAAAAATTATTTTTTAATGTGGGTAATTATAAGGGACTAAAGTGCATAAATTATTCTTTGATTCCCTTTTAAATTTAGTTTTGGTACTATCATAAATGTATTTATCTAAATGTTCAATTTGTCTTATTTGGCACATGAATCAAATCTAACCCTAGAACGTACTATTGGGTGATAACATAGAAGTATGTATTATTTGGGGTCATTGAAAATATTTATTTTCAAAATTCATCATATTTTGATAATTATTATGAAAAATGGTAAAAATAATTTAAAATAATGTAATGATGTATGACATTTTCTATGTAATTTTATTTATATTTTTTTTGAATTTATAGAAAATAATTTCTATTATATTTGATTAATTTCAATTAAATTGGTTATTATACTTTTACTATTTTTTATGAAGTTTAATGTATTTGTGCCTTCTCACGGTATGTTGAGAAAAATATAAAATGTTTTCAATATTTTTTTAACATAGATTCTTAACTTTGATATATAGGGTATTTATATTTTTGTTTAATATTTTTATTATTATTTTAATTAACAATAATCATAAGTCATACCCATGATTTCCCTCATATAACTTGTTGCATATATATCCAAATTTATTTATTTGTGTTCATTGAAATAAGGACATCAATAAGCCAAGGGTGTTGATTTTAGAATTGTATGCATTAATGATATCAAGTTTCCACAATCCATATTGTTCATAAATATTGTTTATGAAATTTATTTTGTTGGAGTTTTTGTATACATTATTTACTACTTTTGGTAGCTTAAATATATGTCTTTATTTTTAGTAACAACCCTATTTTTATTTATGCATGTATCTTGGAGGCAAAAGGGTAATAATGCATAGTATGTTTAAAGGACACACATATACACATTAAGAATGTCATTATAATGAACTTATACATGTTTTATTTGTATACCAGGAGGGGGACACATTATTATGCATATAGACTAGAGGATCAACATGTGGTCCAAGGGTGAGGCACAACTTTATGCTTTGATCCTACTCTAAATATATTTATCCTTTCCCTAGACAAGGTCAATTTAATTTTCTTAAGATTCCTACCCTCTTTTATTAGGTCATGTGTATGGTTCTATTCCTTGGATTGATCTATGACATTATGTTAAACTCTCATTTCAAATTCACACTTCCTATTCTTAGGGTTGTATTTATTATTTTTTGACCATTACATGGTTGACTTGGGTGTCAAAACACCTCATTGAGAATCTAGGATATTATATTTAAGAACAATCCTAAGTCATTAGTACTCATCTAAAATATCCATTAGATTGTAGCATAAAACAATATCACACTCTATCATCAATATTCATTGATGACATAAGCACTTGCATTTTTACTTGGAATGTATGAACAATATTTATTCATTAGAAAAGGGGTTTGAAAAGTTATCGAGGAAGTCATGAAACTTCCCTTTACTCATTGCATGCCCCTACAATTCTTCTTAGGACCACTCTTATTTTAGATGTAGGTAAAATAAAAATTATTAAACATCATAGATCAAATTAACAAGGGAAAAATCAATGTGGAGACAAAACATTGTTGGACTAAATCCTAGGTGCAACCTAGTCCTAGAATAGTCTAGATTCACAACTTTGATTTGTCAATGTTCTAATAGTGTAGATACATTATCAAATTCCTAAATTTGAATGTTAATCATAATACATAATATATAATCTTCATCATCAACTAGCACAAATCATCTAGAGCTTGTTGCAATTTAGTTGTCATTGATGTCAAAAGAGTGAGTATTGGTTGTCATTAATGCTAGAAGTATGTTGGAGTTGGCTACAGTTTGGTTGGCAATGTTTGTAATATGGATAATTGGTTGCAAGTGTCTGAGAAATTCTCTGCATTTTCTTGCTAGTGATGTTGTGCTCCTACAGTTTGGAAGTTAGCTTCATATGTTGTCAGAGCATGTGTGATCCAAGTTTCATGTTGTTTGGATTACAAGAAAGGTATTTTGCAAATGACAGTTTGAAGATAGTGTGGGTTCTATGAGGATTCTCATAAAGGTGTGTTGTTTGGCTTTGCATTCCTTTGTGTTTGTAGATATGGTCATGCGATTCTGAAGTTAAGTCCAATGTTTTGTGAATGTACTATATTCAAATTTTCATATCATTTGGCCCTCTACAAAAAAAATTGTAAGTGACAAAGTGCAAGACTATATTGTTTGATGACTAGTTTCAGTGTTTGTTGTCTTGCACCAACTTGTTGCTATGTGAAGTGGTGAATTGGCTAGTAGAAAATGATCTTGAAGATATTGTGATGTTTCCTATTGCTCTACAAGGTGTTTTATGGTTTCTTCATAATAGGTTGTGGTCCAAAATGAAGGTGTTGTTGGGTTATTCTTTTTCCTATTCAATTGAGCTATGTCGAAGGAATGCAACACGTGTTGAGGCTTGTATGGAGTCTATTAAGTGTTTGGAGATGTTGTATGGGTCATGTTGAATCATCTAGGATAAGTGTGAGTAATGTATAATCTTTCATGAGTATCGCAAAGTTGTAAGGGTCAACATGCTACAAGTTTCATGTTTTCTTGCTTAAGGTCGGCCTATTTCAAATGTGTGAAGCGTGTGGATGTTGTTCCTTGAAGACTAGTGTTGTGAAGAGTGTTAGGAATAGGTTAAGCATTTGTTAGAATTTTCAAGGTGTGTTCCTCTTCCTGGTGTTGTGTGTAGTTCATTTTAGGGCATGCCCTCTACAAGTTGCATGTTGTGGTTTTATATTTGGCTAACCTGTAATTGTAATATTCTTATTTTTCTTGGCTGACATGTAATGTAATCAATGTAATACCATGTATATATTATAAACCTAGTTGATCTAGGTGGTGTGTGAGTGTAGTAAGTTAAATGAGGATGTGTAATGTATTATGATGTATATGTAAGCAACTGAAAGAGAAAGAGAAGAGGTTATAGATATTGTTTGGATTTAATTTGATCATATCTTTGAGATAGAAGGGAAGCAAAGAGTATTGCTAACTAATTCCTATCTAGGTAGTGAGCCAAAGGAAAAACTTCTTGAAGGTTTAAAGTAGTGATTTAGTAAGTTGGAGAGATACATTTGAAGAAGTTACATAAGAGTTGTCAAAGCAGAATTGCAATCATCAAAAGAGAAGGGAAAAATAAAAATTGCAATCATCAAAAGGATTGAGCTTCATTGTCAAATTTAGACAGTAGAAGGATTTTCATGTTGTAATCTTTTCTAAGTTTTTTCTCTGCTCATGGAGTAGTTGCTTCCTTGGGTTGAAGCCCTAAAACAGTTTTTTCAAGGAGTGACCCTAAAACCTTTCTATAGTCAATAGAAGTTTCGTTGGGTTGTAGCCCTAAAAAAAAGTTGTAACTGTGATTAATTTGTGAGGTTGGATTAGGATAGTATCTCCTAATAGCTTTTCTCACCGTGGTTTTTCCCCTGTGGGGTTTTCCATGTACATCTGGTGGTGTGTGTTGTTTTGCATTATGTTCATCTTTCATGTTTTTGTTAATGTTGTAAAGATTAATTCTCACTTTGCTCTGGAGGGTTTGAGATTTGTTTGAATACTAATTCACTCTCCCCTTAGTATTTCGGTGTATGTTCAACAATTGGTATCAAAGCCTAGTTCCTTAGAAGAAGTTTAACAACTTGAGGTAGATTTGGGATGGAAAAAAAGGACCTCAAAAGGTGCCCAAATTTGATGGAACAAATTTATCATTCTAGAGATACCAGATGGAAACCCATCTATCCTCTTTGGGGTTTGTTGTTTAGTAATCTATCAAGGATGGTTATGTTGTTCTTGCTACTCCTCCAACTGATTTGATTGAGATAAGAGCCTATGAGAAAAATGAAAAGGTAAAGCATGCTATATTGAGTGGGCTATCAGATTATAACCTAATAAAGGTAATGCACTACAAGTCAGCAAAGGATGTCTAGGAAAATTTGAATGAAATCTACGAAGGGGATGTCAAAGTAAAGCAAGCCAAGTTGTAGATCTAAAAGGATAAGTTTGAGAACTTAAAAATGTCATAGGATGAAGATATTGCAGGTTATGTGCTTTGGGTTGATGAAGTGGTCAATGCAATCACAGGTCTTGTTGAAGATCTTGAAGAATATGTGGTGGTCAAAAAGGTACCGAGATCTCTTCATAAATATTATAGTTCTAAAGTATCTAAACTATTAAGGAAGCTAGAGATCTGGATACACTTTTAATGGATCAATTGTATAGTGCCCTTATTGTATTTTAAATGAGAGAGTTTGACAAAGAAGTTCCAAATAAGGAAGCAACACTCAAATCAATTAAGAAAGAAACATATGAAGAATCTGATCTGGATAGTGAAAATGATGAGGAAGAAGCAAATTTTGTAAGAAAGTCAAAGAGAGGTACTAGCAAGTACAAGGTGAGCTACCTTTCAAATGTTTAAGTGTGGAGAGGTTGGTAATTTTTCTTCAAAATGTCCCTTGAAATATTTTGATAATTTAGAGCCTAAAAGAAATAAGGTGAAGAAGAGTCTCTACTCTATGGAAGATTCCTACTCTGCAAAAGATGATGATTCTATTGGTCCGGATAATGAAGATGAAGTCTTATTTTTGGCTGCTAAGAAGACTAAAGATAAAGATAAAGATCCAAGTTTTGTGTGTACTACTTTTCCTGTAAAAGATAAGGCTAATTCATGAGTGATTGATAGTGATTGTTCCAACCATATGATAGGATACAAGAGCAAGTTTATCAAACTTGTGAAGTGGAATGGTGGCATAGTCAAGCTTGGGGATGATAATTCAATGCAGATCTATGGAAAAGGTTTTATCAGTATTGATGGAAAGAGAAGAACATAAGATGTCCTTTATGAAAATTTTCTATGGCATAATCTTCTTAGTGTGAGTCGAATGTGCGAAAATGGATACAATCTCCTATTCAATAAAAGTGGTTGTGAAATCAAAAAAGAAAATTTTGGACAATTGGTTGCTAAAGGCTCTAGAAAAAGTGGTGATATATAGTCTGAGAGATTTCATTGGGATAAATTTTCTTCTTGGACAATCAAGTGAATGTTGGTTGTGGCATAGAAGAATGGGACACATTAACTTTAACAGTCTTGTGAAGATCATCTCATTGCATGCGGTGAGAGATATGCCTAAGATAATCAAGCCTACAAGTACAATATGCAAGGAATGTCAACTTGGGAAGAAGGCAAGGATAAGTTTCAAGTCTATAGAATATTCTTCTTGTAGACATTTGGAGTTGATACATACTGATTTGTGAGGACCTACCAGAAAAAAAAATTCTAAAAGGAGAAAGGTATTTCATGCTTTTTATTGATTATTTCTCTAGGATGACATGGGTTACATTCTTGAAAGATAAATCAAATGCTTTTAGTAGATTCAATATTTTCAAGTCAGTGGTTGATAATGAAATGAATGCTAAGATCAAATGTTTGAGGTATGATAGAGGAGGTGAGTTAACATCAAATGAATTCAATAATTTTTGTGAGAAACATGGAATAAAGAGGCATTTATCTACTGCTAGTACTCCTCAACAAAATGGGGTAGTTGAAAGGAAGAATAGGATTGTTCAAGAGATGGAGAGGACCATGTTGATAGAATCAAATCTACCTAATGTATATTGGAGAGAAACAGTTCATATTGTAGTATATGTTCATAATAGGGGATTGATGAGATTGAACATCACTAAGACTCCATATGAGTTGTGGTATGGAAGACCCACATTTGTCAAGTATTTAGAGTTTTTGGAAGTAAATGATACATCAGAAGAGATGAATATATCTTGGGAAAGTTTGAATCAAGGGTTGATGAAGGTATCTTTCTAGGATATTCAGCTCAGAGAAAAGCATATAGATGCTACAACAAAAGTTTGGGAAGGATAGTTGAAATTACTAATGTGAAGATTGATGAAGATCTACATTAGAACATGAATGATATTGAGGATTGCAGATCTAATGCACCTCCCTACTCAGATGAAGAAGAAAAATAAGAAGAAGTTGAAGAGAAAGATGAAACACTAGAAAAGCTCAGCAAGACTTAGACTACAAAGTATTTTCAAAGAAATAATTTAGAATATCATATCATTGGTGACAAGAATGAAGGAGTGATGACCAAAAGAAGGCTTGCAAAGAAAATTGAACCCGTTAAATTTTGTTTGTTATCAAAGGTAGAACCTAAAACTTTTGTTGATGCCAACAGGAATGAAGGATGGTTGTAAGCAATGAATGAAGAGTTGAATCAAATTGAGAAGAATGAGACTTGGGAATTGGTCCCAATGCCTACAAACAAGAATATGATATGAACTAAGTGGGTATTCAAGAATAAGAAACAAGGAAAAAATGGTTTGTAAAGGCTATTCATAGGTAGAAGGCATTGATTTTGAGGAGAATTTTGCTCTAGTAGCAAGGATGAAAGCTACCAAAACATTTATAGCTTTTTTCCTACAAGGAATTCAAGGTTTTTCAGATGGATGTCAAGTCATCCTTCTTGAATGGAGATTTGGAAGAACTGTACATAGAGCAACCTAATGGATTTCAGTAGTTAGAAGAACCAAACATGGTGCGTAGACTCAAAAAGGAATTGTATGGTCTCAAACAAGATCATAGAGCTTGGTATGCAAGGCTGGATAAGTATTTGATTTAACAAGGATTCAAGAAAGGTAGTGCAGATATTAATCTTTACTTTGAAATTGAGGAAGAAAGAATTTTGATAGTTTTTGTGTATGTTGATGACACAATCTTTGGTGAAAATGATGAGATGTGCAAGAAGTTTGTTGAAGAGATGTTAAAGGAATTTGAAATGTCTATGATTGGTGAGTTATCTTTCTTTCTTGGCCTTAAAATTGCTCAACTAGATGATGGTATCTTTATTTCCCAAGTAAAGTATGTCAAGGAGATTTTGAAGAAGTTTGGGATGAAAGATTGTAAACTAGTTAGGACTCCCATGGTTACTGATTGTCATTTGATTAAAGATGATGAGTCTCCCTTTTCTGATCAAAAGCTATGCATATCTATGATTGGAAGCCTATTGTAATTAAATACTTCAAGATTTGATATCATGCATGTGGTATGTAAGATTTCAAGCTAATCCTAAATAAAATCATGTGAAGGCAGTCAAAAGAATCTTCAAATACTTGAAGAGTACTCCAGATTATGGTGTATGGTATCCAAGAGGTAATGAATTTGATCTAAGTTCTTAGACTGATGTTGATTGGGTTGGTTGCGTTAATGATAAAAGGAGTACAAGTGGTGGTGCTTTATTTTTGGGAAGTAGATTGGTTTCATGACATAGTAAGAAACAAGATTCAATATCATTGCCAACTGTAGAGGCAAATTATACTGCATCAACATCCTGCTATACACAAGTGTTGTGGATGAAGAAAACAATGAAGTATATCAAGATACAATATGATGAGCCTATTCATATTTTGTGTGATAATACAAGTGCTATCAATATTTCTAAGAATCCAATGATGCATTCTAGAACCAAGCACATATCAATCAAGTATCACTTTCTAAGAGAGAAGGTCGCAGATAAAGAAGTCAAGTTGGATTATGTACCTACAAAGGATCAAACTACATACATCTTCATAAAGGCTCTTGCAAAGGATACATTTGAGTATCTCTAGAAAAATTTAGGGGTAATTGCCCCTCCTTCTTCTTAATAGATGCATAGTTGGTGCATCTATCTAGGACTGATGATGGATACCTCTTAGGGGGAGCAAGTAGTGGTTGATTCAAAAGGGGGAGAAAGTATGTGCACCTTATGGGGATAGTTGTGCCCTAAGGGGGACAAGTAGTTTCCCTTTGTCCTTGATGTCAAAGGGGGAGAAGAGTGCAAGTCACATTGATTTTTCCATAAATTTCAAATGGGAAGATTTTTATAGTATGGTTTTCATTGATGTCAAAAGAGCGAGTATTGGTTGTCATTAATGTCAAAATTATGTTGGAGTTGGTTGCAGTTTGGTTGGCAATGTTTATAGTCTGGCTAATTGATTTCCAGTCTCTCTGAGAAATGCTTCACATTTTTCTGCTAGTGGTGTTGTGCTCTTACGGTTTGGGAGTTAGCTTCATATGTTGTTAGATCATGTGTGATCCAAGTTTCATGTTGTTTGGATTACATGAAAGGTGTTTTGCAAATGGCAGTTTGAAGACAATGTGGGTTTTATGAGGATGCTCACAAAGGTGTATTATTTGGCTTTGCATTCCTCCACGTTTGTAGATATGGTCATGTGGTTTTGAATTAAGGTTAGTGTGTTATGAAGGTTCTATATTAAAATTTCCATATCATTTGTCCCCCTAAAGAGAAAGTTGTAAGTGATAGAGTGCAGTATTGTATTGTCTGGTGGCTAGTTTCAATGTATGTTGGCTTGCTCCAATTTTTGTTGTATGAAGTGGTGAATTGGTTGGTGGAGAATGATCTTGAAGATCTTGTGATATTTTTTGTTACTCCACAAGGTGTTTTTTGGTTTCTTTGGAATAGGTTGTGGTCCAAAATGAAGGTTTTTCTGGGTTATGCTTTTTCTTGGCCAATTGAGATATATCAAAGGCATGCGACATGTGTTGAAGTTTGTGTGGAGTCTATGAAGTTTTTGAATATGTTGCATGGGTCATGCTAACTCATCTAGGATAAGCACGAGTAATTTTTAATCTTTCATGAGTATTGTCAAGTTGCAAGGGTCGACATGCTACAAGTTTCATGTTTTCTTGCTTAAGGTCAACCTATTTCAAATGCGTGAAGTGTGTGGATGTTGTTCCTTGAAGATTGATGTTGTAAAGAGTGTTTAGAACTAGGTTAAGCATGTGTTGGAATCTTCAAGGCGTTTTCATCTTCTTGGTGTTGTATGTGGTTCATTTTAGGGCATGCCCTCTACACATTTCATGTTGTTTGATATTTGGATGACTTGTAATTATATTATTCTTATTGTTCTTAGCCAACATGTAATGTAATCAATATAGTATCATGTATATATTATAAACCTAGTCGATATAGGTGGTGTGTGAGTTTAGTAATTTGAATGAGGATGTATAATGCATTAGGATGTATATGTTAGAGACTGAAAGAGAAAGAGTAGAAGTTTTAGATCTTGCCTGGATTCAATTTTGATAATATCTTTGAGATAGAAGGGAAGCAAAGAGTGTGTCTAACTAATTTTTGGAGGTAGTGAGCCAAAGTAAAAACTTCTTGAAGGTTTAAAGTAGTGAGTTAGTAAGCTGAAGAGACTTACATTTGAAGAAGTTGCATAAGAGTTGTCAAAGAAGAATTGTAATCATCAAAAAAGAAGGGAAAAGAAAAATTGAAATCATCAAAAGTACTGATCTTCATTGTCAAATTCAGACATAGAAGGATTGTCATGTTGTAATCTTTTATGAGTGTGTTCTCAATTCAGGGAGTAGTTGCTTCCTTGGTTTGAATCCCTAAAACAAAGTTTGTAGGGAATTGTAGCTTCCTTGGGTTGTAGCCCTAAAACAAAGTTGTAACTATGATTAATTTGTGAGGCTGGATTAGGATAGTAGCTCCTAACAACTTTTCTCACTGTGGTTTTTCCCTTGTGGAGTTTTCCATGTACATCTGACGTTGTGTGGTGTTTTGTATTGTGTTCATATTTCATATTTTTGTTAATGCTATAAAGATTAAGATTCACTTTTCTCTGGAGGGTTTGATATTTATTTGAATACTAATTCATGCCCCCCTCTTAGTATTCCAGTGTATGTTCAATAGAGCTAACCTTTTCAAACTTCTTTCAATTTATCAAATTTACATTCATTATCTTAGATCAACTAATTTAGCTGTGATTGTACAAGTAATTACATTTAACAACTACATATCCCAAATTAATTGTAGGGTTTTCTTTATTTCCCTATATTTTGGTGAGCCTATGGTCTCAAACTCACCTAACACTTTGCCTTGGGGTTTTTATTTCTTTCATTTTCTGTTTTCAAATCTATTTATTTAGATATATCCCTTTGTTCAAATATGAAATTTTATTTTTTTTATTGTCATATTTTTATTCATGTTAGTTAGTTATTTCCTATACTTAATCCTTCTCTTTCTATGGATTGCTTTGATGCTCATATTTTCGAAAATGTAATTTTTAATCTAAATAATTAAGAATCATTTGAACATGATTAATCCATAATTTGGGTCACCCAAGTTGGACTAGTGGGGTCAAATAAAGATTTCAATCTAAGTGTTATGACTAGGGGACTCCTTATGATGTAAAATTGATAGTCCATAATTTATAATAGTTAGTGAAGTTGATTAGATGGTAGCAAGGGTGGTCTAGAACATCTCAAAAATATTTTAGGCAAGTTGATGATGCCATAAGCATTAAAAAAATGGAAATGGTGAATTAATTGCCTATGAAAAGTAGTGAACATGTCATTAATTGTAGTAGACTTGAAAACACCATGAAAAATTATGGATCGGTGGAAGCAATGAAAATTCTATTGTCAAAAAATGAGTGGAATTTGAAATATTTTTAGAATTTAATTGATTAATTTCACATATTTTTCTCCATTTTGGTGCACGGAGGAATTTGGAAACCTTCTTTTGTTGTTCAAATTGTATGTGCAAGTGGGACTTGATTCAATGTTTCATAGTTGTATGGTTGAATAACAAGTATGAAGGAATTAGTAAGCTCTAATTAGCATGGATGATGATTTTAAACTTGTAAAGATACCTAACATAATAAATGAGAGGACTTTGGATTTTTTACCCAATTAAGATTTTATCCAAAGAAAAATTTGTTGTCTTTGGGCATTAAATCTTGTGTGTATGCTTCATTTCTCATTTTTACATATTGTTATGAGCTGATGGATATGATTTGACTATATTTCTCACTCAACTTGAGATGTGATATGATATTTTATGGTTTATCGAGTGAGTTGACATATATATTATATTTATTTTTTATGAGCACAAGGCCGATGCAACCTTTGCATTTATGAATCGATGATACACATCTTGAAAATTTCAAAACTCAAAAGAATGATATAACCTATATGTTAGAATTTCTTATACAAGAAATTAGTAAGATTGATGCTGATTCCAATCTTATTTTACTATTTGATGCACTTCACAGTTTACTCACATGATTAAGTAATATGGAATGAATGTGATTAAGGGAATTAGCTAAATAGTTGGTGAATCAATTTTTTTCATGGCCCTACCCTTTCCACCCATTATTATGTATCTTCTACTATTCTATCCTTCCACCCTCTCTTCTCCATATTTCTCATTAACCCTCCTACTTCATCTACTCCTTTTCCTACAACCTTCCCCATGCTTCATCAACCTCGTTCCTCTCATTTCTCCATCTATCACTAACCCTACTTCCCATGTTCACTATGACCTTAATATTCCTTTACAAACTCATTCCCAATATCAACATATTATATATTACTCTACCTATTCCATCTCATACCACTTATAGTCAACCCAACATGACTCAAATTAGTATTTGATCCTCCACCATTTCCCAACATTCTCTCTATAGAATCATGAAGGAGTTGCATGTATTATGATATACCTTCTAGTTATAAAAAGGATTTGACACATAAGTCAAAAAAATACTTTATCTTATTATATGTTGGTGAATATATTTCCCATGGGTTTAGTGGTACCTAGTTTTTAATTGTACAATGTTGAAATTAAAACCAATGACCTACAAAAAATATTTCAAGGGTACATGTTTAAAAGTTTTGTAAGATTGTCATTTACTTGCCAAAAAATTTATGTAAATTAAAATATTATGATCTCAAACTGTCATTTTCAATATATCATAGTTCCATTCTTCATATACTAATCTAGAAAATTATTTCATCCAAAATTTTCAACTTAAAATTAGCCTAAATCAACATGTTCCAAACTAATGCAGTGTAAGAAAGGTAATAATGGTAGTGTTAATGATTATACTAATATTCTAAACCTTGATTTCTAGAAAAAAACTATTAGCCTCCCAATTATGAATTACAAGGTTTATTCATTGATAGATTATTACCAATAATAAAGGATAAGGTTATATTTAACAATTATGCTTCATTTTTAGATTTATGTGTAATTGTAAGAGACTACACACTTATGTTTTTGGATGCTAATCTCCTAAACATAAAAATTTAATACCAAATGTCCAAACTTGGCAATAAATACCCATATATTTCATTCCTACTCCTACTGTGATGAATTCAATTTTTCACCAAGAAATGAAACATTTTTCTATATTCAAGAAATAGTCACTATAGTCAAGTTATGGTTGATGATTAAATCATTGCTTGCACATATTGGTGATTTTTCTCAATTTGGTGTTTGGTATAGTTTAAATAAATTTATTTCTATTTCAAGTCACCCCTAGGCTTCTCTAGCTCACCCCAAATACTTGTGATAAAAAGATATTCCTCTTTATAATGTATTACCTCAAACAATGAAAAATTATTGGTCACAAGGCCTAAGATAAAGTCTTTTATGACTAAATGGAAGCACTACACATTGATAAAATGTATGGATCATACCCCCTCCATATAAAGGTGTTGCTAAACTAGTGAAGAAATATTTAAAAAGAAAACTTTTAAATAATTATACAATTCTAATATTTATTTATGAAACAATGTATATTAACCATAAATGATTATATGTGTTTAAAATTAATAATAATAAAATAAAAAAACCATAAAGTTACAACACATAACACTAGATGTGTATGGGTAAACCATTGCAAGAAAAAAATACACTATCAAATAGAGGCTCAAGAATATATTAATCTTCATGAATAGAAAAAATTTGCAACGGTCTAACTTCCTCTAATCTAATAGCATTATAGTAGAACATGTGTACCTATGAAATGATATAATAAAACTATTGTCTCATACCTCCAATTTATAAAGGAATGGGAGAGGAATACCACAAATAATTTACCATCAAATCATGTTAAAAAGAAAAAATCACACATCCAAAATGAAGAGTAGTCATTTTAGCTCAAGAAGAAACTTGAGAAATTAATGCACCCATTGTCCTTCTTCTTTATCCTCCTTCTAAGAATGAAGTTTGTGCATATTTTCAATCTTAAATCCCTCTTCAATTTTTATCTACCCAAAAATGGATAACAACCCTTCCAATAGAAATAGGAAACCTCCTACATCTCAAGGTGCTTTTCATGGTGACCTTAGATTTTACAATAGATGAATGCAATTTAAATGCACCCCTTAAATTGGAGCCTATATCGATTCATTCTGAAATAAAAATAATATCTACTATAGAAATATAAGTTCCCACAAAAAAATCACAAACATGTAGTTAGATAACATCTACCAACACTTCATCCTTAAACCTATAAGTCCAAAGTACAACTTATGTTTCTTGGTCATGATCATCTCTACTCCTTGATATGTAAATTATGGAACAAGATAATATTTCATGCACCTCTAAGATATGTTCAATTTATATCATTTTCTCCCATAAATAGTGTTCTTGTCTTTCTTCTTATTTTCAATCAAAGGTGTCAACTCTAGATGTAGCTTTCAATGTATTCCTTATTGGTATGCCTATCTTTCTTAAAATGAAAAGATAAAATCTTCCCTTTAGATTAAATATAGAGGCAAAATTATTCTTTCCTTCAGTCCTATTATCATATTCATCAATCTCACCACCAATTTTTTTCTCCACTTTTTTTTGTTTGTGTCAAGATGAAGAGTTAATATTTTTGTCTAGAATAAGGTAGTGTTCTTGGATACATGACTCATACATATATTGGTGTTTATCCATTATGGATAGTCTTTTGAAGTACCCAAATAACTCATCAATGTATTTCATTAACACATTACTCCATAAACTCATTTCCAACTTGATTCACCCTCATCTTAAACTCACTAGTATAAGCTTACATGGTTTTCCTTTGCCTTTGACTCAAATAATGCCTCTACACCACCCTTTCCTCTTAATAGAAAATAAGATTTAAATTATATTTCTAGAAATGTTTCAAAATCATCCCACTTAGATATAAGGCACTTTTCAAATCTTTAAAGAGTGTTTATAAATAATATACCGTGTGAGAGCATATCTCGAAATCTTCAATTTCATAAAATAAAAACTATTAACATGGAGATATTTTTTGAAGGATGAAGACAACCTATATTTGAGATAAATATTAGCATCATAGGGATAATTATTGATCTCTACCTTAGGGTGTGTGCAAGAAGTTGAGTCCACTTTCTGGCAAAAAAGTGGAAGTGTTTTCCCTGATTTTCAGTATTTGTCTTGTTTGACCTAAAAATTTGAAGCACTTAAATTTTGAATCTTAAAAAAAGTTAGTAATATGAAATGTAGTACTCTGAGTCTATTTTTCAAATATGTAATTTATTTTAATACCATATAATACACATTTATTTTTAATAGGAATGTCTAGAAACCATTGTTTAAAATTCACCTTTTTACCATACCATGCACATGTACGTCATCCATATTTTGACCTAAATAATTGTATTTTTCTAAATTATTTTGGGAAAAGATTTATAACACACTGAAGAATATGCATGATATCATTTTTGAATATTTTTTTGTTAATTTTTTATTGGCCATAATTTATGTTTTGAAAATTCCTCGCGTACGTCATGCATAAGATGATCTAAACTTATCTTTTTTTGTTTTTTTTCAAATTGAAAATAATTGTCTGAATAATGTACACATATAATTATTTTTTATCGGTAATTGAGTATATTTTATTAAAAACAATAAAAAGCATAAACATTAGTACAATTGCTTTAATTACAAAAAAAATCTAAAATGCCCCCAACCATCACCCCACCACCCCCAATATCACCACCCATATTGGTGGTTCCTGTCCATTCAAACAAGACACCCCCCCCCCTCCAGAGATTATAGAACAAACTACCAAGCCAACAATGAACACCCACATACATTATCATTAAATAGTATAGAAAAAGGGCATTCCAAGCCTGAACCCAGAAACACCATTGACCCAAACAGACAGGAGGAGATGAAAGCCCGCCCTTTGAAAATTTCAAGGATCCCAATGCCCACTTCAAAAAAGGACTACCAAAAAAACCCCACCTATGCACCAGAAAACTTCCCCCATACCAAAAAACCATCCCCTACCTCTGCAAACGTAGTTCCAAAGCATTTGGTCTTCTTTGTTCTTCTCCACCTTGGCACCAATGGCTGTTATACCGCCAATTCCCTAGCATGGTCCACCTCAATCTCCTGCCTACGCAAGGCCAACTTCAAATTTTCCACGCCATCGACACTGGCATGCAAAAGTCCTCTATGTTCACTCTACTCGACCAACGTAAATGTGCAAATATAATTTATTTTTCAAAAAATATTTTAATAAAAAGTTATTAAAACACTAAAAAACCTTGATATTTCAAGTTTATGGACCAGTATTTTATGGGCTGGACCCATGTGACATTCGGGGTGTGCCTTTTTACCACTCGCCCCCTTTTTGTGAATTTGTAATTTTATCTTTATATTAATATAGATATTTGCCTATTCATCAAAAAAAAGTTTATGGACTAGTTTCATCCAAAATTATTTGAAAAATAGAAAAAATAGTTCAATTGTAAGAAATTATATATTTTGAATCTAAAAAATCTCAGATAAAGACATGAGATTTCCACAATCCATTTGAATGTGATTATGATGTTTCTAGATTTTGATTGTGTGCAAGTTTTTTCATCAATGTTTCAGATCACACTTTGTGATCCATCATCAAGATAGAGAGTTGAAGGAGATGTAAAATGATGAGTTGCAGACCAAGATTAGCTTAAAAAGAGAGGGAGAGGGAGGGAGGGGGAGATGCACACTACCCGAAGAGAATACAAGAAAAAGGAGGAAGATAATAAAAACCCAAAAAGCTAGTATTTAAAATAAATGATTAAGACAAGAAATATAAATAACCAAAAACTAAGAAAACCCAAATTAAACCACTCCTTCATCTCTCTATCCTGATGATGGATCACAAAGTGTGATCCAAAATGTTGATGAAAAAACTTGGCACAAAATCAAAATCTAGAAATAGCATAATCACATCTAAACAATCTCATCTATAATGGGTTTTAATTTCATCAAAAAATTATACAAAAAATGTCTTCAAACATATGTCCAAAGTCACTCTTTTCTACTAACATTGACATGACCTTCAAGTTGCGGGTCAAAGTAGGCCCAAAGATAAGGGTTAGCTCCCCAAGCCTTTTTTCTGACCCAAAACCCATAGCAAAAACTGGGCCAGAAATTGTTTTTTTAGAAATAGAATCTTGTTTTAGAAATGAGATCCCATTTGTTTTTTAATTTTATTTTAAACTTTATGAAACGGGAACCCGTTTCTAAAAAATGAGATCTCGTTTTTGGCTTGAGATCCCATTTCGTTTTGCTTGATTTTGGGTTTTTTCCTAAGTCCATAACTTCCACTATAAGTGGACTCATCTTCTTGCATTTACCCCTTATCTTTAAATAATCTTTTAGATGAAGACTCTATTTTATATTTATGTAGTTTCCCTAGTTCACTTCCTTCTTCAAGTTCCTTTGGAATTCATATATTTGCTATCAAGGCTAGTATCATGCTTTAAATACTTACAGCATTGGAAATCCTTGCAACATTTTCTTCCACCTTCCTAAAATAATAACCTATAGCTTAACCCCACACATTCACCAAAACCTACTCCATTTATAGATCATACCTCAAAAAAAGGAGATTTTGGTCCCTAAAAGCTTCAAAGACCTAAAAGAAAAGGGGTTATATTGCATTAGTCATATTGAATCGATATACAAATCTTTATGAATATGAATTCCATTGCTCCTATATGGAAAAATCAAATCTATAGGCCCAAAAAAATCCTATAGTTGCTTCAACACCTCTTCAAGGTTTATCTTTGTTACTCACTCTATTTTTGATATCTAGATGTAACTCTCACTCAAATGAAACTAGCTTATGATCTAGATTTCAACTCTTGGATCTATCACTTCAACTTCTATATGCATCTTCTTTTTTTATTTACTACACCTTGTATATGATCAAAACACCCTTGACACACCATTGGATGTTAGCAATATCATACACAATTGAAGAACCTTCTTGGTACCACTTCTCTCTAATATGATTGGTAGGATCTAATACTAATTGATACATAAAATTAAGGTAGCTATGGTATTCTCTAGTAGAATAATTATTGATTCTAAAGCGAGATGCTTCTCAAACTGCCTCTATGTGCATTTAACCACATATAATGGATGCCAATGACATATGCATTAGATGATTAAGTAGAAACATATCAAATATGGAAATAAGACTTTCATCACACAAAAAAATACATGAAACACACATAATTTTAGAGATACCATCAACCAAGCAAACAAAATCTAGGAAGAGTGGGTTATGCTCCTCATTTTTCTAATCCACTATCAAACAAGTTAGATTTTCACAATGGGTTTACAACCATACTTGCATATAGTGCTAAAATGAACATGCCTATAGCTATTATTTTAATTGTGTAGAATGTAAGAGAATACCTCTTATAGAAGATACATATAGGTATTATAGAAGATTTATTTTCCACACCTACAATAATCTGGAATGTGTTACATTAGCCCTAATGACTCAATACACAATCTTTGCTAAAATTGGGATGCTTGTAGTGGGCATCCTACATTTGTTGTAACATGCTCCACTAATATCAACACCCTCTACCTCTACCAATTGATGTTATCCCTCTTATCAACTAGGTTGGTTGTGGCTATCTCAACTAGCTTAAATTTTCTTAGCATATTTTAACTATAAGCTAGAATACGCCCTTCTTGGCACTATCATCCTACATGGCTCGACCCTAACATAACCAAGATGCTCACTAACTATGCCAATTTATGTCACTAGGAGATAAAACTATGCATGTTCTCCAACAATAGAGGCTCTCACAATTATAATCAACTTTAAATGACTCTCATACTCTATTGGTCATGCAACTTAACTCTATCAATATCCTAAATCTACTTGTATACTTTCTTGGAAATGAATCTTATAATGCTACAAGTGACTCATAGTAGCTTTCTAAGTTTTATGGGTCTACATGTTTACTTATAACAAATTACTCAAATATTTAAGCTACTATATAAGTCACCCATACTAGTAGTATGAGTTAGAGGATTCACTCCAAGAGCCACCTATGATTTATTAGAATTCATTTCAAAGAACCTAGATAGAATTGACTAGATCTTATTCCTACTTTCATTATAGTTCAATGAGCATACTTATAAGAGTCATTAAATTACTATTCCATCAGTTTAACCAAAGGAGAATGAATCCTTTCCTAATAAACTTCGTAAATGTGTTTCTAAACACTACTAGTTAGCTATTATAGGTCACAAACATAAAGGTGATCAAAATCTTGAAAAAATATACCCAAAACACTTTTGTGTGTATAATTTAGAACCACATATGTGGTTTAGATATGTAATTTGTGTACCTAATTTAGTTCCCTTATGGACTTGCAAATATAACCCTAGCCAAAATTTAAGAACAACATAGTCCACATTTCATCATTCTTCTTCCAATACATCTAAGAATATAATTTATTTTGTTACATTTCAAAAGTTGTGATCAAAATCATAGACAACTATTTGTTGACTCCTAAAAATCACTAAGTATTTTCCCTCCAAGTTTAATTTCTAACAAATGACTTACCATAGTGTATACATGGAAAATATACAATTTGATTTGACACACTGGATCTTGATTTACTAACACCATTTCATCCTGAATCATCTCCTTTGCTAGTCATTTAATTGAATAATTTGTATTCGATTAAATTCATCACTCTTCATCTCTTAATTAAATAAATCAATTTTATTTAATTAATTTGTAATCCCCCTTTTAATTAAATAAATCATTTTATTTAATTAATTCCAAAAGTCATCTCATTTAAATTAAATAAATATTTATTTGGTTTAAATCCAACATCATCCTCCTTTAATTAAATAAATCAATCTTTATTTAATTAAATCTAAAATCATTATTCTCTCAACTTTGATTTATTTAAATCCTAAAATCTAAGTCAAAATGGTCAAATCAGCTAATCCCCCTCTTAATTAATCAAATCTTGATTAATGCTAATCCTAATCACTCCAATCCTCTGATTTTGCAACTTTCACAATAAATCAATTTATTTGATTTATTAAATCATCAATTTCGATTCAAAAGGGCATCTTTTGTGGAATATTCCTCCAATTCAAAAATCCCTCCAAAAGGGATGGGTACTTCCAACAAGGCATTTAAGGCCTCTTACATGCCCTTGGCCTTGAGTCAAGTGACATTAACTCCATTTCCTTCTCCCTCCAATATGTCACATTCAAATTTCAAATTTGAATCTCATGGCATTTATCATGCACATTGACCAAAATGTGCACAACCTTCAACCATTCACATCTTGACAAGTGGCACTTGGCCATTGGATGTTGAATGATCTCACATTGTTCAATTTCACTCTTTCTTCCAATTTGGAAATCTATAAATGAGAGACTCTTCCTCTCGTTCTAACATCCACAATTTGAGTAAACTTACTATACTCAACTTCATCCTCATCCACCATTTTAGCAAAGTTACTCTCTTCACATTGAGAGCTAATTTTGTCCATTTCACATCAAGTGTTCATCACTTTCATAATTTCATAGCTAGGTTATGCAAAAATATCATCAAGGAGATTCAATCATCCACAAGTTATCACATTGCAACAAAGGAGTTGGGAAAGGGCCAATTTCGACACACCAATTGGCACCAATTCCCCCATGGGATCAAGAGTTTGCTTGCTTAATTAGGATTTTACTTATCTTTTCATGTTTTGTTATTCATTTTCCTATTTTGAGCATTGTAAATGGATTTCATGGGGAATCCTTTTTTTATCTTGCATATGAACTAACTAATGTGTTTGTTTGTTGTGTTTGTGCAAGAATAGGATTGGGGTTCACACATAGTTAATTGGATTTTATTGCTCCTCTATTCATAAAAATGAGAAGAGTAGATAGAGATCACTCAAGCAAGCTACATAGAAAAACCACTCATTATGTAGAGTTAAATCCAAACATATTCGATAAATTCACAACCAAAAATTAAAATTAGACCTATGAACTTGACCCTAGAAAAAGTTCAAATCTAATATAGAATTCAAAACATTGCATCAAATGGAAACCACACTTTTCAATACAAAATAATCAAGATATATAATCTTCATCAAAGCCATATATTTTTGTCAACAAGCGAAATATATTTATTTTCTTATTTTATTTTAGACATTTATACTTAATTTTCAAATACATCAGTCCTCATACCATCATCAATTAATCTAGGTTAATTTATGTTAAGTATGTCATTGGATTATTCTAGATTAAGTTCTATAGTTCCACAAATTTTCCAAATATGGGAATGAAGGGACAATTCATAGTGATAGGTGGACCAAGGGACTATATTTGGGTATAGTGGGGGTTGGTAGTGCAAATATATATAGTGATTAAAAATTAGTTATAAAAATGTATAAGGAATAAAAAATGAAACTTTAAAATACTAAACACATTACATTAAACAATGAAAATGTTGACCATCAACATATTTGTATTATATTCAAAATGATGATTACATTTAAAATTCAAATACAATTGGCCAATGGCCCAATGCCTTTAATCATTCCCAAAGTTTGTGCCAAACTATTTATTGCTCAAACTAATAGACTTCTCAAGATCTAGCTTCTTTAAATCAATACCAACCAGCCTTATTTATGTTGTATCATCATCAAATTATGCTATCTCTTTTGGTTCTACATACCATCATGCAACTATAATCTCCTTGTTTGTGAGTATGTTGCAGTCAATGAGATACAAGGAACTATTTACAAATACAAGATTCTTTTCCCTCCTTGAGTTAAGCATGTTCCTATTAATAAAGGGGTGAAGCTATATGTAGACTAGTTCATCTCAATAATATAATAGCTAGAAACCTAGGACAAAAAATGAATGAATAGTGTGGTTGTTAAAGAAGCATGCCAATATATAGTCCACAATAAAATTGAATCATCCTATGCCATAGTCTCCCTATCTAGCTTGGCCTCTTTTGAATATTTCATAAGAGTGGAATTTTTTTTACCACATAGTATGAATGATGGTGAAATATGTAGAATCATATAACCTTCATGAATCTCACCTTCACCTATATATTTTTTATAAAGGTAAATATGTCAGAATTTTGCACATACCACTTTAGGTTCAATGCATATGCAACCACATGTAAGAGACTGTTGATATTCTCTCATCTTTGATAAATTATTGGTTAAATATTTTCATTATAGAATTAGAATGTGGTTTATTTCTCTTTTACTACAACCTTCATTTCGCCAAGTATATTGTCAATGCACTCATTCACCTCTCCAAGGATAGGTGCATTAATGTACCCATATCTAATAAAATTTAAGGCTAAAGTAATGATGGACTAAGGGATTAGATTTGGGGTTAGTGGGGTATAAGTGTAAATATATATATATATATAAATTAAAAATTAGCTATAAAATAACATATAAGGAATAAAAATGAAACTTTAAAATATTAAACATATTGTATTGAATAATATAAATGTTGACCATCCATATATTTATGTTATATTTAAAATCAAGTGTAGATTCAAAAATCAATATAATTGGCCAACATACCAATGCCTCCAATAATATCAAATCCTATGCCAAACTCCTTATTACTCAAACTAATGGACCCCTCAAGGTCAAGCTTCTTCAAACCAATACAAATCCACCCTATCTATGTTGCATCATCATCAACATATGTTAGCTCCTTTAGCTCTACATCCCATTAGGCTACTAGAATATCCTTGTATGTAAGTGTGTTTTAGTCAATGAGATGAGATAAAAAAAACTATACATAGCTACAATATTCTTTTCCTTCCTTCAGTTAAGAATGTTCCTCTTATTAGAGTCGGTGAAGCTATAAGTAGATTAGTTCCTCTCAACAATAGAAGAAATATAAACCTAGGACAACAAATGAATGACTAGTGTAGTTGTAAAAGAAGTAGGCTCATAGATATTCCACCGCATAATTAGATCCTTCTATGCCATAGTCTCCCTATCTAGCTTGGCCTCTTTTGAATATCTCATAATAGTGGAAAATTTTGACTACACAATATGAATGGTGGAAAAATCTATAGAACCATATAGCCTTCATGAATCTTTCCTTCACCTAAAAATCTCACATAAGGGTAATTGTGTTAGTTCTTTACACATATCACTATAGGTTCAATTCATAGGTGACCATGTGCAAGGGAGTGTTGAGATTCTCCCATATCTATTAAATGATTGGTTGAATATTTTCATTATAGAACTACAATGTGGTGTCTTTCTTTTGTACTATGATCTTCATTTGGCCAAGAACATTGTCAATGCACTCATACACCTCTCCAAGGATAGATGTATTGGTGTCTCCATGTTTAATAAAATTGGAGGCTAAAGTTATGATAAAGAATATATTTTGTATCAAACTAAAAAACTCTTCACCAAATCCTTCATGTCTTCTTCCCTTACTTTGAGTTATCATCAAACTAATAGTTCAACTCTACAATGAACATTAGTTTCAAAACCTCTTGCAACTCAAGCATCCTCTCGAAGAGAATGAAGTATGATGCATATCTAGTCTTATAGGTTTTATAAACTCCTTAAATAAGGTACTAAGGTACATTAGGTTTTATGCAACCAAATTTGTCCATATCCTCTAGTACATTACTCATTACATGTACGCAACAAGGATTCAACCAAATATGTTCATAGGTACCTCAATAAACTTCCTCATAGATTTACATGCATAAGTCACATTTGTCACTACATGGACCAAATTCTTTTTTCCAACCTCCTCAATAACATCTCTAAGGATTTGGAACTAAAAATTAACATTTGTGTAATGTCTTGAACAATTGGTAACATTAAGGAAGTAAGGTCCTTTGTACATGTGATAATGATGTTGATGAGTGGATGATGCCTATTGTATGCCCACCCATCCATGACTATATTGTATCCACTAGTGACCTGGGTACCCTTTATTTGTTTCACTAGAATATTAATCTTGAAATAGTTTTTATCCAAGATTATTATCCTCAAATTTGTAGATCCCTTTGTGGAACATATGATGATCATTATCTTATTATCTTTGCCACAACCTCCTTATAATAAGAAGAGTGGTCCATATGGAATATAATGTCATTGACAAAGATGTTTTTTTTAATGGCATCATTTTCCTCATCCTTATTTTGCATATTAAATAACTTTTCCATCATGTTTGTAACATCACCACTACTAGTCATTATATATCTGGACCTTTAGGATCTATTTTCCTTGAACTAGATGGAAAAATAGGAAGTCATGGCTCTTGGTAAGTTCTAGTAGTTGTAGGTGTTTTATCTTCACCATAACCCCACAATCTATTTATTTCAACCCTTTATTTGAGTGACAACTTATCACATGTTGTTATGCCCTTAACCCATGGTGCATGCAGGGGGATACATGTAGCTATCTTATGGTTAGCATAAACATTGATTAAGTTATATGCTCATTTTTTTTATTCTTATATAGGTAGTTAAGTTAGCTTGGATGGCATCCATGGCATAAGTATGGTATATAGGAGGTAGTGGTTATTTTATTAGCAACATATTATGAATTATGTTCTCATTGAAGACTTTTGGAGGTTTGATCCTCAAAGTGGCTTATTATTCTCAAATATTAACAAGCATTTCCAACTTAATTTCTATTATGTTATTTAATGTGCAAATTATATCATTAAAAGTGGTATCAAAGAATGATCTTGGCATCCATAAGACAAGAAACAAGAGAATATTTTTTAGGTCATATTGTGAACCTCATATCTCTCTCGATTTGGTGATTTAAAAAAAATTTAGATGGTTGATCAAGAACATATTAGGGTTGCTATAGCCCAATTTAAAGTCATTTAAAGCTATTTTGAAGCAGTTATTATGAAATTAGGGTTTTAACTAAATTCACTCTCAATATTAAAAACCAATTATTTTCTTGGAGATTTTTGTAGAAAAGTGAGATTTATATCCAAGTAAGTTACAATAAAAAAATAAGCATATTTGGGTTTGTTTTGAATAAGTTAAATTTTCAAAACAAATTTGGGGGCATCAAGACAAGATCACATACTAGAAGTCAAGATGAGAATTCATACATATCAAGAAAAATCCCAACAAAGAGGATGGGGAGCTAGAAACGAAAATTGAGGGATCTTGTGTTCTAAGGTTTTCTTTAATGGATCATAAAGTGAGTAAGCCCAAATATAGTGCGCATGATCTTTAGGTGTTTATAACCAATATCAATCATTGATTGGATGTGATTAGGCAAATACTTGATCAATTATTGAACTTGCAATTGAATCTTCCAAATCGATCAACAACCACCAGTGCACAACCTAATGCAAAGTAAAGTAAATGTAAACTTAATACCCAAAACCCTAAATATTATTTTTAGGGTTTGATAATTGTTGTTCTTAGTAAAAACAACAATTCAACAACCCTAAAACAACATTTTACAAACATATATAATTTTATGAACAATTTATTGTATATCTAAATTAAAATAAAAACTATCAAATAATCATTGATTTTAAGTTTTTAGATTGAACTATCTAGGAATTGATCATTAAAAAAAAACTCAGAAGAAAAATCCCAAAAGAATAAATGATGGTCATGACTTACCTTGAGGCTTGAAGACTTGATGAATGTCTTGAAACTTGAACAATTGATTGATGAAGATTTGACGCTTACTCTTCCTTTAGTTGTTGTTCTCCCTCTTGTTAATGCTCTCCCTCTTGTTGTGCAATGGTTGCACTTGTAGCCTTGCTCAATGCTTTCAAGCTTTGATGGTGATTTGGAATGAGGGTGTTAGGCTTATTTATAGTCTTATTTATTTTTTAGTGGTTAGGGTGTGGGTGGAACCCTTAAACTATTTAGGTTAGGGTTAAGGGCACATGAATATAAATAAATGTGATTTAAAAAAATAATGGTAAGTGTTTAACACATGGGAAAACCACATGGGAAAACCAAGTGCTTTTGGTGTGTTTGAGAGACTCCAATGAGTTTACATGAAGTCTCAATGTTCCTCAACCTCCCTAATAGGAGATACGCTTCAAAAACATCACCTCTTTAAGGAAGACATTAGGATATTTCCTACTTGGTTGCGACATGATGAATAGATCAAATCAAATGTTACTTGTTTTTGGATTGAAACTATGTAATTTTTTTATATCAACGTTTCAGATCATACTCCATGATCCATTGTCAAGATGATATATAAGCAAAAAGAGAAAAGAATGTGAGAGTGAGGTAACAAACTTGGAAGACTAAATACGTGAGGTGAATGAGAGGGGTAGAGGAGAATAGGTTACAATTAGACCAAGTAGGAAAAGGTTAGAGGGGTATAGATAGGGGTAGAGATAGGTTAGAGGTAAGGAGAGGGGTAGAGGGGTAGAAATGTTTCCCTACCACCTCACCATTAGAAAGAACAATTTTTTGGGAGTACATGTTCTTATAAAAATTTATTTGAAAATAAGTCTTATAATTTAAATCAATATAATTTGATGAAAGAGTTTCCAAATAAATGTTAACAAAAGAAAAAACAATTATATATTAATATTATTTTTGTCCCAAATTAATATTTTTAATTTTGCAACAGAAAATTCTAGAAGAATATCTACATTTGTGCAAGGGGATTTACTTCTCCCCATTAAAGAAAACAAAATCATTTAAATAAATAAAAAAGTAATAGATATGGGGACAAACTCATCGTGGATTCCACTACGTGCACATATTAGGGTTTTGAATAAGGAGATAATTTAATAGTAATTTGGAAAACTAAAATAAAAATGCACGTGGTCAAGCATTCCAAGGTTGGGGAATTTTACCCTAATAAATGAACTGTCCACTACGGCGGGTAAAACAAGCAAAGCACATGGGCTCCAAATACCGAAGTTGAAAAAACATCCCCGTCTCAAATTTAAAATCCGCCGATAAACATTTACCGGCGCCGGCAAACATTTTCCAGCCGTTTGTGGTCCACCGACTGGACCCCGGTCAACAGGTATCCTGTACGTCAAAGCGGGCCCCACCGCAGCGGATATTTTTGGCAAATCTGATTGTGCAGCCACTTTAAGACTGCAGTAGCCCACTAGCCAGTTGGTACGTAAACTTTATATTTGAATTTTTTTTACTCGGGTAAAACGCCAGCTCACCTGCTCTTTGTACTTTTTACCGTTTACCTACGACTTCCATTTTTAACTTCCTACGCTTTGTTCCGCATGCATATCGCTAAACTTTTACCCGCTTTGGTTTAAATTTGGCGGTGACCGATTCTTGCGGTATTTTGAGGTCTGATATGCTAAAAACGGCGGGCGTGCCAAGGCAGTTTTAGGGGTGTGTGACTGGCAATTGCAGGTGGACACATTAGCTTCCTTCCTTTCTTATAGGGAATGGGAATCGGTAAGCGGCTAAGAATATCGAGAAGAGACTTCTCGAGAAAAGTAAGTAATTGTCTTTTGGCTTGGGTTTTCCCAAAATAACAAAATTTTGTTTAGGGTACACGTGGCGTTTTCTCCTGTAAAGTTTTGTATACCTAATGTTTTGCATATACACAATGTATATATACACATTTTCTCTTTGACCATTTGAAAGGTGGCCCTAATCTGCCTAGTGATGTTATTCTACCCACCCTCACATGCGCACTGTTTAGAAATCTGCACTTTTTGCGGATGGAAATATGTTGTTTTTGTTCTTTTCTTAAATTTAATAAAACAACGAGATATGCTCGCCCTTAAAGAAATATTTCTTAAATCAATTTAATAAAATCAATGAGTTTTTTTTTTAAACAAAAAGTTAAACCGCCCCACAAGCACTTTGCTAGGTTTTCTAGGCAAATTTGGTCAGAAGGATATTTTTGATTTTTCTTTTTTATGCACCTATATTGATAATGATTTTATGGAAAGGAAATTCACAGCTTATACATTATATTTTAACACAACTTTTTTAGGTATCGATTGATAATGATTTTAGGGTAAGGAGATTCAGAAATTATACATAATATCTTTACTAAACTTTTTTAGGTTTTCTAGTAAATTCTTTTCTTTGTTTATTAAGTTTTTAGTTTTTAGTTTTTTTTTTTAATATATAATTGTTTTTACAATCATTTTTCTTGTTTTTTAATATAATTGTTATTATTATTATTGTAATATATTATATTATTATTGTATTATATTATATAATTATTATTATGGTATTATATTAATTTTTTGTTTTGTTTCTAAAAAAGTGTTTGTTTTTGTGTTTTAGTGAAGTAGTATTATATTATATTATTACATTATTAATTAAAAAATATACTATTGTGTCAATGGGTCCTTGGTCTATTGGTGAAGTTGAAAGGTTCTAAATAATTGAAAAATCAATAAAAAATCATTGCACATGAAAATAGAAAGTAGATTTTTGTTTTTCCTTCACAAATTTTTGACCTATGTCTATTGACGTAATAAAATGTGTTTGTTTTTGTGTTTTTTTTGCAACCGATTGTGTTGACCTCCTATAGGCATGGTGCTGCCATTGTAGGATAGGAGGCATGGTGCTGCCATTGTAGGGTTATGCCTATCGACATAAATATCGATGCAATTATTGTTTGTGTAGTCTTGTTATGTTGTTTAGTTGTTCATATTTGTATTCTTTTCAATAACTCTCTTTTGGATGCTCCCCTTATTGCATTCAATATGACTCAATACAAAATATTTTTTTTGCCTCTTGATTATTTTAAAGATGTATAAGAGAAGGTCACTAAATAAATAACTATTCATAAATAAATAACTATTCAAAAATATTAATCATCATAAAGATGTTTTGATTATACACTATTGGATAATTGAGAGATGTGGTTTAATGGTAAATGAGAGTTTACTATAATTGGTATACAAGTTGCAACTTGGCTTATAAAAAATAACACCTCATCTCAAGTGTCTATAGTGAAAAAATGAATCAATTTTTTTTTTATTATAAAAAATTACTAGTTGAGGGATGTAGTTTGATGGTAAAGCTTAGGGAGTTTACTATATTTGACATACATTCAAGTCGCAAGTAGACTTTTAAAAAACAACACCTCATTCCAAGTACCTATGATAAAAAGGATGAATCATTTCTTTTTAAATATTATCAAAGAATATGTGCTAGAAGTATTCTTGGACAATAAGCATGAAAAGCAAATGTATGTCAAAGACATAACCTACTTTGTTAATTTTTTTAAGGACATGGAATTGGAGGATGGGGATATTTTGGTTAGCTTTGATGTGGGGTTTTTCTTTAAACATAGGTGTTAATTAGTGAAGTAACTATTATAGTTATTATATATATTAAAAATATTTCTCCTTATATCACCATTAACTTATCATCATTAATCATTCACCACATTAATCATGTCGTTCACTCCATTAGTTAATCAACTTATCATTATTAATCAATGATAATTTCTATTTTTTTGTTTAAATAATAAATTTTTATTATTTAATTAAATACGAACTAATTATCCACTTTTAAATAATTTCCTTTTCTAACTCATCAATTAACTCCAATGATCTCTTTAGTCAACTCTTTCTTCCATCATTAGTTAACTCCATCTCATTTTATCACCTCAATCTTCACTAATCAATTAAATCTGCTTCACTTTAAAAACCTCTTATCTTCTCACAAGTTAACTTAGTTTGCAAATATAAATTTCATGTGGACATTTATCCAATTATCAAATTAAATAATTTGATATTATCTTTTCACGATTCAAATGGTATTTTCTAATTTCTAGTTGAGTTGACTCCACTGATTTTCTAGTTAACTCGAGTGATTGTTCTTATCCTCATCTTTGAATTGATTTTTCTTTAAAGAGTCTATACATTCAGTCATTCACTCACCAATTTTATATCTCACACATTATGTAAATCCATTTTATCAAAATCTATCATCGGTCAAAATCAAAGTGTTATGTTACAGAGATTTAGCATCCACATCCGAAGGCAAAGCAACATCATTTATTTTTGAGGTTTATAGTGAGATCGATAAAATAGGATTAGGTTTTGATTTTGATTTTATGATTTCAAGCCTTTTTATTTCTTATTTTTAATTTCAATGCTTACATTTTGGTGAACTCAACTTTAATTTTTTTGTTTGTGACTTTTTTTCCTTGGTTTCTTATCTCACAAGTTGCAAGTATTTTTAAGAGGTTTCAAAAATAATTTTTTTATAGGATCCTCTTAGGAAAAATGGATTCCACAATTGTTAGAGTTGATTATGAAGATACACAAGATCTAGAGGCCAAATGGAAAGCACAAAGAGATCAATATGTAATGCTCAATATTGTAATGAAATTGATTGTCCAATAATTCTTCTCAATATGATTTACATATGAGCCCACCTAGTTATATATAGCCAAGGTGAGACATAAGATGCCATAACATTATGATAGGTATCTTAATCCTATGGCATGAGACAACTAAATTGAGATAAAATTCAAAAAGATAAGATCTAGACACGACAACTAAGTCATCTAGAAAGAATTTTAGGACCTAAGTAAACTTAACATGTGAATATGTTCCCGAAGTCCCTAGTAAGTGAATTAACTAGGTACAAGATAGTTATTCACACCAACACCTTCCTTAAGTGCAACTTAGGGAGAAGATTATTATGAAAATGATGTAAAGATGCAAGGATGGGTCTTGACTACTAGGCCATATTAGGTACCCATGTACATATGCAAGTGCAATCTCTCACAAATGGAAAAAAGGAGAAAACTGAGTGGGATAAAATTCCTCCCCAAAAGAGATGAAATACAAAAAATTATCTTAATGAAAAATGAAAAGGACAAAACCCCATGCAAGGAAAAATACCCCCTCATAAGAGAGAAGAAGAAGAAGAGAGACCATGTAGCCCCCCTCAATGGCGAGTCTCCTGTAATGGTAGAAGCTCGATATTGAAAGCTGAAGATGGTCCAATCTCGCTGAACAACGTTCCTCCCCTTAGGAAGAAACAAAACTAAGAATATATGCAAGATGTCTTCCCATTCCTAAAAGGAAAATATGGGAAGAAGAATGATATGTGATGTCTCTAAACAATGCTCTAGTGTCTCCATGTCGATGCTGAAAACTGACACACTCTAAATAGGTGTTCTAGGTCACACAAATGAAGATGTCAAGTCAATGTAGAACACACTCCAAAGATAAGTATGCCTCCTTTGAAGATAAATAAGCCTCCTCCAAATGCTATAAAAAAGTATCCACACTCACATCAACCTGCGAAGACTGATCATGTAGAGAATGAATAATAGGGTCAAAGTATTCCCTCACAACAACTGAAGAAGAATCATCTTCATCAAAGAGAAGATGTATGCAATCAATGATGTCTCCAAATTTGAAATATGTGACTCAAAAAATAACCCACCAATGTTTTTCAAGTATGTATCTGAAGTAGATGTAGCTAGAAGATGATCAAGATCCTACTGCACTGAATCACAAGAAGCCATATCTATAGCAACACAAGCATCATCAACTACAACAATAGATGGAGGAGATGAAATGCATGGATCAAGAACATGATATGATATGAGAACTCCTAAGTTCAAGTATCCAAAAGTCTCTTCAAAATCATGGTTCACACTAGAAGTGTGATCAATATTTAAAGGAACAATGTCATCATTAGAAGCAAAATTTGCAAAGGTATACAACTGAGATGAATGATCAACCATCCTAGTAGCAATAATCTCTCTACTCTCCAAGTCTCTAATGATAACCTACTCAAGAGTGAATTCCATAGTCCTCCAATCTCCACCATGTGTGATCTAATAGATGGAAAGAAGATTCTTTGAAAAATGAGGTACACATAAAATATCATTGAAAGTGCCCTCCCTAATATCAATAGATTGGGCTTCCCAATTACACTCATGTATGTATTGTTTCCCATCAAAATAGGAGACATAGTACAAGGATAACAAAAGAGAATATAAAATATGAAGATGCCATATGGTGAGATGCTCCTAAATCTAGAAGCCATCTCCTCGATCCAAGACCTATACTAGCACAAAGAGTTGTCCCTTTATTTCCTAGTGTAGAAGCCAAATCAACATGACCTTTATCCTTACTAGACTATTTTGAAGAAGAATAATTTGTTGACTCAAGCATTCTAGAAGGAAAATCAATCTGATTCTTTTTGAGAAGGTGTCTCAAATCTTCAATATCCTTCTTATAACAATAATTTTTATGATGTCCAAGCTTCTTGGAATATGAACAACTTGGATTCTCCTTCTTAGATGATTTCTCTTTGGAAGATAATTTATTCTTTGCTTGATTTGAATGTGGATTATTCTTTGCTTTCTAATGTTTCTTATCTGATTCTTTCACCTGACTAACCAACAATGCCTAAGACTTAGATGACTTTATGAGACCCATCGATATAAGACTTTGTTGCTCATGTATGAAAATATTAGAAAATGATGCAAATGAAGGTGTAGTATATGAAAACCCCATAGTCAAACTATGAGTATGAAAGCTAGAAACAAAAGCAGCATAATCAAGACCAAATTTGTTCAATGTATTTTAGACCAATTGAATTTCCTTATCAATTCCACATGCTTTACATTGCTCTCTTAGATCATTAACCTTAGTGATGTAGTCTTGGATGTTGTCAAAGTTCTTAAGATCAAGACTGATCAATTCATTAACAATTTGATAGCCTCTTACTTCATCTATAGTACCATACAATATTTTCAATTTGTTCCAAGCTTCATGAGAATTCTTAAATGATTACATTTGAAATAAAAAAATCTTGAGAAATAAGTCTCCAAAGACATCCAAGAGCTTTGGTATGTTGAATCATCCATTTTCTCTTTTTATTTGCATCTGTAGGTTTAGGTACCTTATTTTCAACATATAGAGAGTGACCTTCAATCATTAGAATATTCCATGTATTTTGATGCCATGTCGAATAATTATATGATGTGAGCAAAGGAACCTTAGAATGATCCATGGAAAAGAAGAGCACAGGAAAATAGATCAAAAGAATGAATCAAGAGACCCCCCAAATCACTCAATCAAGAAACTCCTCAACAATATGATTTGTGGAACATTATACTTAGTGTGATTATAGTTACCGCAAGTGCCAAAAACAATTAAGTGGACTTTATCTTAGTACTTATGGATGCCAAAATTGGCCACAAGCTCAAAGTATTTTTTTTATGTAGAACTAGATCAATATGATCACACCACTACAAAGTACATAAAAAATTATGCACTTTCAAAAAAAATCACCCAAAAATGTTACTGTAGGAGCAAGAATGGAGCTTTGGAAGTTCCTAAAATGAGAACAATATAGCAACTTGTGAGAATCTACAATTTCTGGAAAAATGAGACACCAAAATCAAAATATATCTACATCACTATGAAGAGGATGAAATTCTGCCCCAAATAAAAAAATGCTCAAAAAATGGAGGTTGGATGATCAAGTTATGAGCCTTCAAAGTTTTCCCTTCAAAACCAAAATGAAAATGGTGAGGGGGCCTTAAATTTTCAAAAAAGGCACTAACAACTTGCTGACATCATCAATTGAGGGCTTAAATTTGATGTTCCAACAATCATCACAATGAAATATACCCTATTCTTCAAAATATTCTGCAACTTTTAGGGTTAAAATTGATTTTCAAATGGACGTCACCTACCTGCAACACCTTGGCCGAAATATTCTCTTGATGGGACCAGAATATTCGAGTCCAGGCATGAGAATCTTAGCTGAAATCTTTGACTAGTGTATATAAATGGTAGAATCTTCATTTTTATCCTTGGAATATTCTTTTTAATGTGTCGATTTCTTATTAAATACTTGCCAGTTTTTAAAATTGATGAGGTCTGCATCCCACGCCATGCAGATACTATAGAGCACCGCAGAGGGTACATGGTAGCCTATAGACTATGCAGGTACTCTATACCCTGCAAATTTAAATTTTCTTTGATTTTTCAACAATTTTTTTCTAAAATCGTATTGACTTATTTAAAGTGACTTGCAATTATGGTGTCTGTATGATGGAGGGGGGAATTTTTCCTCAAGCTCTAGGTGAAGTGCTTAGAGTTTGATGAATTGACAATCAATCTTAAGGTTTGTGGCCCTTATGGACGCGATGGAAGGGTCGATTTTGACCCAAAAAGCTCCAAAATTGCAGCTACCTCTCAAATCTGGCAACCACTCTTCAACTTCAAACCCTCATAGATCTCGCCTCATATGTCTGATTTGGATGAAACAAAAGGAAAAAATACCTTTTCCGAACACCTTGAACCT
Source organism: Sequoiadendron giganteum (assembly GCA_007115665.2). Classification (NCBI taxonomy): domain Eukaryota; kingdom Viridiplantae; phylum Streptophyta; class Pinopsida; order Cupressales; family Cupressaceae; genus Sequoiadendron; species Sequoiadendron giganteum. The sequence goes on along the minus strand of CM021100.1, from coordinate 106,395,909 downwards.
AATGGTGAGCTCAAATTTGTACCAACAAGCCCCAAAATGAACCTGCAATACAAAGCCACAAAGAGGAACCCTCCTAAAATTTGACATTTCTATCAAGTTTTTCTGATTCTTCAAATCATCATACGATGCAAGAGAAGAACATACTCAAATTTTCAAGATCAACCAAGATCTCTTCAAAAAATAACTAACCAAAGGCACCCAAGCCACTTTGATACCATGTTAGAGTTGGCTATGGAGATACCTAAGATCTAGAGGCCAAATGGAAAGAACAAAGAGATCAATATGCAATGCTCAAGATTGCAATGGAATTGATTATCCAAGAATTATTCTCAATATGATTTACATATGAGACCACCTGGTTATATAGCCATGGTGAGACATAAGATGCCATAAAATTATGACAAGTGTCTTAATCCTATGACATCAGACAACTAAATTGACATAAAATTCAAAAAGATAAGATCTAGACATGACAACTAAGTCTTCTAGAAAGAATCTTAGGTCCTAAGTAAACTTAACATGTGAATATGTCCCCTAAGTCCCTAGTAAGTGAATTAACTAGGTACAAGACATTTATTCAAACCAAAAACATTTGCATCTGGAAGGAAAAAGAAATGAGTTTTCATATATATAATAGTCCATATTTTGGTGTAGGATAACATTTTAGAATAAAAATACACACTTTTTTGGGCACTTACTTTGTTAATTTGTATATTTGTATGTATTCGTACTTTTTGGACTATGTTTTTGTAGTGTAGAAAAATGTATCCCTTTACATTTTCATACTTGTTTGGGCCCTCCCTATTAAAATGAGGTTCATTTATGCCTTATTTGGTCCTATTTTGCATCTAAAAGCCTTATTAAATGCATCTTTTTGAGGATAATCCTGACATTTAACAAATAGAAAATCATTATTCAATGTTTGAGGTTATGTGTTCCATATCTAGTGATCTAGGAATCATATGCCACCTTGGGTATATGGGTCCCACCTAGGTCTTAGGACCTGATTTAAAATGTTGCATTGAACTTAACATTTCTTGGAGTTTGTGTCCCGTGTTTAAGACACTAGAACTCATATGCCCAACCTAGCGTACAAGTCCTTCTTTAACTAGGACCTATTTCAAATAAAATTCTTAGCAAGATTTCATTATCCTATATCTGATGTCGGCTTGTAGTGTTGTAATTTTGAGAAATTTGACATAAAATAGTATAAATACAAGGTTATTTCACATAGTTTCATCTAAGAAATTCTAACAAGAAATCTAGCAATCTAAGCAATCTTCATGAGAGAAATTTTATGAGATCAAAAGAATTCAAGAGAAAATTATCAAGCATTTGGAGCAGCATTCAAGATTCAAGCATCATGTCAAAGCCTTCATGCATCATGTGTGTTTTTGAGCTGACATTTTTTATGTAGGTTTTCATGATTCAAGCAAGCATTCAAGGACATTATCTCATATCAAGATCAAGAGTCAAGATCCACATCTATTGGATCCCTTTCACACTAGTTTGTAGCCTTTATTTCAAGGGTTTGATGAGTTGCAACATTGCATTTGTTCATTCATCATTCCTCCATGCTATTTCATTTCATTTCAAGTTTTAATTACCAAAAAGGGATTTGACCAAGGTAAACCCCTATTCCCTAACACAAAATTTTTTCCTCTTGATGCGTGATTGTAGATTTAGGTGATTTGGAGCTTGAAGATCCTTAGAAGACAAAGTTGCAAAAGTTTTCAAAGTTGTCATCTTCACGGAAACTCACCTACAAACTAGAATTCAAACTTTCAAACTTGGAGATCAGACAAGATGAAAGCTATAGAAGATCACAAGAGGCTATAAAAGTTTCAATCAAAATCTAATACTAGGACTAAATCACCCCTCTGGGCATATGAGTCCTAATACAACCCTTTTACTAGATTTTTGTAGATCTTGATTTGTCATTTGAAGATTCCAGATTCCACCCAGATTCTTGTAGGAGGACCCCATCTAGCATATGAGTCCTAGTGCACTTCAAAAAATAGAATTTTAGAGTTATAGATCTAGCTTGGAATCCATCAATTTACTAGGTTCATTTATGTTTGATTTCTATTTCTTAATTTTATTTCATGTCCTTAAGTTTCTAGGGTTTAGTGCATTAGAGTTTGCATTTCTCCTTTGAAGCTTCATTTTAATGGCAAACCCCCATTTGATCACACCCAAGGAAACCACATCCTAATTCCTTCCCTCAATTGAGTCACTTGGTTGAGGGAGATTGGTTTCCTAATGAACTAAGTGCGAAATAGGTCTTTAGTTCCATCTCCCAACAGGTGGAACCCTATTTCCTTTGGTTCATTTTGGTGAACCCGACCTTTGGACCCTTGAATTTTTGATTTGGAGAACATTGTAGTTCTAGATCTAGGCTAACTTTGCATTAGTTGAATTACATCTAGGCTTCCTAAATCTTGGATTAGTGAAAAGTGTATATATATAGGTTGCATTTTTGCATCATGTATCATTCAATTTCATTGGAAAACTATACTTGCAAGCAACCATTTGAACATACAACTTATAAACCTTAAGATCAACTGAAAATTTATTGAATTTGGTTTTAAAACCCTAATTTGAGTCTCATTTTCCCACTTGAGTGATTAGTCCTTGTATACGTGGTTTTTTCCAAATTTATGGGAATTCTATGCTTTTTATTTTTTAGTATCTAAACCTTCCAAAAACCCTAATTGGGACTCATTCACCCATCTGGGTGATTTAGTCCTGAATCAGGTCTGAATCTACATTTTACAGTATTAAAAACTTTATTTATGTGCTTTTGCTTGCTGCTTTCAGATATTTGTTTCAGTTTGCCGAGTTTCTATTTCATTCATTTTATTAGATCTAGCTTAATTTGGTTTCATTTCAAGTGCATTTGTAAACATAAGAATTATAATTAATGCATATCATTTATCTTGTGTTTATTGCATTTATCTTGCATTCATTGATTGTCCTTTGCATGAGCTTTACAACTTGGTGTCCTATTGCTAGTACTATAGTGAGGTGTAGTTCAAGATTCATGTCATCCCATGATAACACAATCATTGTGGATCTTGGGTTATCTAAATATTTCACTCATAGTGTTAACATTAGCTCACTAGGTATGGACCATACCCTTGACAACTCTTTACCTTCAAGTAGTATGACACATGTTGAAACAATGGTTGCTGGTGTTCCTCAAGAAAACATAATCCAAATCCATGAAAAATTGGAAAACCTACAAAACCAAGTGAGTACTAAAAATATTTCCAACATTGCTATTCCTACCACATATAACATACACATAATGATTGAAAGTGAAAAAGGAATAGAGATTACACGTAACTTAGCTCATATTTTTGGAAAACATCTTACCTCAACGAATAGTTGTGCTCAAACCTCAAACTATACTCAAAATCAAGGAGGAACCCAAATTCCTCCTTTTACAACCATTGCCTCTATCCCTAACTACAATAATCCTCAAGTTACCACAATGATGCAACCTACTAGTAATGTTATTCCTACCTTGGGTATTTCCACTAGCAATCCCTGTACCTTTGTGGCATCTCACATAATATCTCCTACGAATTTACCTCCTATAAGTGTTCCATTCATTTTCCCCTCAAACACATATACACCTCCACCATATTCACCTCCATACCAAAACACAACCAATGATTCCATCCTTAACCAAATTTTACAAAATGTTTCATCCCTTCAAAAATAAATTTCCACCATAAACCAAAATCAAAATGGCCAACCTTCATATTATGTCAAAAGCAATCCCTTATCCTTGGATATAATATTAAGAATGCCAATACCACAAGGTATATAGATTCCTAGGTTTGAGAAATATCGAGGGAAAGGAGATCCTTCTAACCATGTTTCCACTTACACCACCTCATGCAGTGATTTTTTCCTTGTAGATAAACTCTTGGCTAAGATTTTCCCTAGGTCCTTGAAAGATACCGCTCTAGAATAGTTTTCCTCATTACCAAATAACTCAATTCATTCATTCAATGAACTTGTTGAGGAATTTATCAACCATTTCCAAGTGCACATTACTCCTAAGATGACCTTAGCTAATTTGATGAGATGTAAGCAAAGGATGATGAAAAGGTTACTGACTTCATTTAATGCTACTAGTTGCTTTATTCCCAAATTTACATAAAGATTTTCGATCCTCACCTTCAATGAATGTTTATTAAAAAATTTACAAACTAAGATGTAAGATAAGTCTGGAATGATGAATTTCCCTTCCTTTGTACACTTGTGTATCTCCATTCGTGATCATCAAAACTCGATTAGTAGCCGTGAAACAAAACCCACCTCTATCCATCCTGAAAAGTTTGATTTCGTAACTCAAAACAATTACCAACCTTTTAGGAAACATAATAAAGGATTTCTTCAACTAAATACCCCTCAACCAACCCAAAAATGTTGATACTCAAGTGGTTACTATAAGGAAGACAAATACTTTTACATTTGGGGGGTTGGCTAGACAATTTACTCCCTTACCCAATACCCTCCATAACACCATTTATAACTTCTAGAAAAAAATTTGTTTCCTTACATCCCATTAAAGCTCCTAATCCTAATAAGCCATTACCTCCCAAATTTAGATCAAATTCCTATTGTCATTTTCACCTTTCAAAATGGATATGATATAAAATATTGTAAGTGTCTTAAACACATAGTGCAAGACCTCATTGATTCCAATCGTATTCAAATTGGTGGTGTCAATGATCAAGGTAATAAGTCTGTTTCCCCTCCCAACCAAAACATGCAAAACTTTACCAACCCCATGCCAAATCATAATATTTAATTTATCAAAGCTAATGACACTAAGAATGATGTGATGAATGTTCACAAAGATGATGGCAACATGGATACTAATGAACAAAAATTCCTATGGATAGTATGGTTGGATTGATCAAAACTCAAGTTCGTAAGGGCCAAAATAAAATGCCTCTTGATATCGCTTTCTCACAAAAAGACATACTTAAACATGCAGCTAATGGTCCTCTTTACATAGCCGATCGAATAAATGACAAGCCCACTAATGGGATATTAATTGATCTCATCTATGGAGAGTGTAGAAGTTGAGAAACCCAACCTCACAAGCCCCAGTAATCACCTACATGCAATAACCTATCACAAAGTATGAAAGATGAACAAAACAACAAATATGCTTTGCAAGCCTCAAGCTATAAAATGAATTAAGAGAATCAAATAATTACAATGAGATCAATCCTTATGAAGGAGATCAAGAAACCCTAAAGTGAAACCTAAAAGGAAAACCCTAGTGTGCACACTTAATAATTAATTAATTATTAATGTGCCTAAGTTTAGCTTAAGTAACTAAAATGACAAGTGACTTAATTAATTAAGTAAAATAACTTATTACTCTAACATCCCCCCTTAAGATGAACTTAGGGAGAAGCTAAAAAACTAGGAAAAGATGCATGAAAGCAAAGATGGGTCCCGACAACAAAGGCCTGATCAGGTACCCATGTAAAAATGTAATTTAAACTAAAGCAAACTGGGTAAAGGAGAAAACCCAGTGGGAACAAAACTCCTCCCCAAAATAGAATGCATAAAACAACTAAGTGATGAAAGATGGAGGACTCCATAAGACCCCCAAGGACACCATCCATCACAAAGATACATGAATGAACCCCCCCAAAAGAGAGGAAGAAATAGACCACATAGCCCCCCATAATGGAGTAGCTCTAGAAAGACTGAAGAAATTGCATCTCCTGAAAGAAGTGAGAGGGAAGAGGCCCGATGAATGTAATCTTTGAAGGTGAAGCAGGTGTGACCTCAACTAATGAAGAAGTCAGAGTAGGTGAAGACTGAAGAGAAACCTCCAAAGATCAATGATCAATGAGGTCCCATTGCACTAAAAAGAAAGAAACCACATTTGTAGTTATAGAAGTATCAACAACTATAACAGAAGGTGAAGGAGATGAAATGGATGGCTCAAGAACTAGATCTGAAGTGAGAACACAAATGTTCAAGAAGACAAATGTCTCCTCTGAATGATGATTCACACTAGAAGTGTGATAAAAAATTGTAGGAACAAAATCACCATTAGTAGCAAAATCTATAAAGGAATACAACCGAGATGAGTGATACACCACCCCAATAGCAATAACTACTCTAGTCTCCAAGTATCCGATGATAACTAAATCAGGTGTGAACTCCATAGATCTCCCATTGCCTCCATGTGTGATATGATATATGGAAATAAGGTTGTTTGTCAAATGAGGAACACACAAGACATCCTGAAAAGTGTTATCCCCAAAATTAATAGACTCCTTCCCTCTAACACTCATGTATGAATTGTTTCCCATCAAAATAGGAGACATAGTGTGAGACTCAAAGGAAGTGAGCATAGACTATGAAGATGCCATATGATGAGATGCTCCTGAATCTAGAAGCCATCTCCCTAATCCAAGACCTAAAGAAGCACAAAGATCATGTCCCTTCATATCTGATGAAGTATATAAAATAGCCATGCCCCTATCATGCTACTCTAAAGAAGAAGAATGAGGGGAAGGAGATGATGCAAACATGTGAGAAGGAAAATCAATCTGATGTTTCTGAAGAAGATGCTTCAGCTCATCAATGTCCTTCTTATAGCAACTATGTTCTCCATGTCCTTCCCTCTTGCAATATGCACATGTAACCTTCTCCTTCTTAGATGATTTCCCATTAGAAGAGGAGGATGAATTTTTGGACTCATTTTTCTTCTCATAATATTTGGAATCCTTTTGTTTCTATTTCTTTCCTTTTCCACTAGAAGCCTTTTGATCTCTGGGCTCCTATTGTGATGAAGAGGGCTTCAAATTTACCATGCTAGCCAAATTTCCCTTCTCTTGAGTGAGAGAAGATGCAAAATCATCAAAAGAAGGCATAGTAAATCTAGTACCAAGTGCATCCTTAGTGGCATAAAAGGTAGATAAAAAATCTGAATAATCTAGTCCAAGCTTAGAAAGAATGGACAATATCAACAAAGAGTATTCCTTCTGAACACCACACTGCGAAAGTTGCAATCTGGGAGACTTAAGCTTTGTGAAGGACTCTTGTATGTTTTCAAAATCCCTAGGATTTAAGCCAATAAGCTCATTCTCCAACTGAAATACTCTCATAATATCTTGCTTCCCAAACAAAGACTCCAAAGTAGTCCAGATCTGATTGGCTGTAGTGCAAGACTCGAGATGGAAGAGAAGATATGAAGAAATAGACAAGAATAATGTTCCAAAAGACTCATCACATATATTAAACCGTTTTCTCTTTTCAACAACACTTGTAGATTCAACCTCTGTACCCATGGTCACCTAGTACAACCCTTTGTGCTTCAAATGGATCTCCATTTGTTTTTTCCAACCAAAGTAGTTGAATGAAGTAAGGGGTGAAATATTATGTGAATGCAATAGTATATACTCTCAAATAAAAGAAATTGCTCTTTGATCTAAATTTTTTTTGCCTAAATTGCACATTTCCCAAGAAAATGACAAAAAAAAAACAAAATCTGAGATCAAATAAGAATATCAGATACCTGGTAAATATTCTAGAAAATCAAGATTAATATTTGTGTAGATCAATGAATTATCTTTTCGATGCCTATTCGTTTGCACAAAATGGAGTCCAGATGCAAAAGTTATGCCCCCTGGAGTGAAAACAATAACTTCGGACTTTGATAGGTGAAAAAGGCATCAAAATGGAAAAAATAGAAAAAAAACACCAGTACCATAGTGTCGTGCTTAGAACCAAATTTCCGGTGATATCTCATTTTCGAACAATGAATATTGTACGCAAAAACTATGCCCGATTGTGTGAAACAACTCCAAATTGCTTAATAAGGCCTCCAGAGCCCTTAAGGGCTAAAAAAATAGGGCCCCTAGTCACATGTAGGACTAGGGGGCTGGTGGCTAGGGGCTGGTGTTGGTTACCTGGTCACCCATGTGACTAGGAACACTGGCTTTAAGCTCGTGGGGGTTGCAAGGGTGCTGAGTGGCGGTCCTGGGTGGCATCGTTGGGCTAGGCGGTCCTCTAGTGGCCGCTTGGCCAAGCGACAGTGGCAGGGCTTTTTAACTGCAAGCGCTTTTTTTAAGCACTTGTTTTATATTTTTATATTTTTTTTTGAGAAAATATGCCTTGGGAAGTGAGCTGGGGAGGCCCGTACGACCTCTCTAGCTATTTTTTTTCTTCCTTTTTTTCAACTTTCTCTGAAATTGACAAAACAACATGTGTTTCTAGGGTTTTTGGGTGCTCTAAATGTGATGGCAACATCCGTTTTTCCCAAAAATGAACAAAAAAATTGGCTACCCCCAAATCTTGCAAAAAATATGCTTGGCTGAAACCCTTGCACTTGAAACTCACTGAAAGACAATATATTTTGAATGATGAACATGCAACTATAGATCTGAAGCTCTGATACCATGTAGAAGTTGAGAAAACCGACCTCACAAGCCCTAATAATCACTTGCATGCAATAAACTATCACAAAGAATGAAAGATGAACAAAACAACAAAGATGCTCTGCAAGCCTCAAGTTGTAAAATGCATTAAGAGAATCAAATAATTACAATGAGATCAATCCTTATGAAGGAGATCAATAAACCCTAAAGTGAAACCTAAAAGGAAAACCCTAGTGTGCACACTTAATAATTACTTAATTATCAATGTGCCTAAGTTTAGCTTTAGTAACTAAAGTGATAAGTGACTTAATTAATTAACCAATATGATTGAATTAATTAAGTGAAATAACTTATTACTCTAACAAAGAGAGTGCGATCACTAAAGAATTCTTACTTATGCATGAACTCTATCAAGATACATATGATAAACTGAAAGCATGGATAAAAAAACATAATGGTTTTCTTGCCCCATGATTGGTTTAATCATCCTTCCTTTTAAAGTTGGACCAAAACAATTAGATGTCTCATTCTCATGGATCATCCCAATGTTGGATCAATTCTGTGTGAAGATTGGTTTTCCATGGCTACGCTCTATGGAAGCCGTCCTATCGGTTGCACGTAAATACTTAAAGTTATCCTTTGATAATGAGATCTTTACTATGTACCATAGTGGCTTCAATCCTATGTCTTCTCATGGGAATTTTTCGTTGGATTTATTTTGGGTTGAGCCTATTCAACCTATTAAACCTCATGAAGATTTCTTTTTCAAATCCTATCAGAAGTTTAAGGAAAAACACATAGTAGAATTATCCCTTTGAAATATGCTTCAACCCATGATTGAGCCTCCTATCCTTGATGAAACCATGATTGAACAAAATACCTTCCAAGTAACCAAGACCAACCTAAGACCAATCCTTTGTTTATCTCCTACAAATGACGAAGAGAACCAAATTTTTTTTGTCATGCCTCCTAAGACAAAACAAGTTTACAAAGCTAAAGAGAAAGTGGTTGAAAAACCTCCTATAGTTCCTTTTGTTCCTCCTCTTAGGGAAGAAAATAAAGTTATGGTTGATAAACCCAATCCTAGACAAACACAACTTGAAAATCTTACAAAAATAAATAGAAATGCTAAAGAGCGTAGGTGTAGATGTCGTACTATTACTCGAAGGTTAAACAAAGAGAATAAAACAAAATAAACATCTAAAATATAGTAAAGTAGTACACAATGAGTCTCCCTCTTCGCCACAAGAAGATCCATATCACAACCACAACAAGAACTAGGAACTTCTTTGGAAATTATCTTTTGACCTCCCATTGTGATTAACTTAGACAATGATGATCAAATTGCTAAAATTGATGAAGTGCATAATGAGTTGAATAGATTTTTTCCTCTTGTTAGAAACCAAGATCAAACATGCAAGCCAAAATACCTTCCACAAAAGAGAAAATCAGAAAAAAGAAAATTGATATATTCAAAATTTAGATATTACAATAAGAGAATTTATTTATAAAAGTAATGTATTCAACCCTAATGTTGACCTAAAATAGCTCAACTAAATAAATCTTACTTATTAATTAAGTAAACTAATTATTACCTAGGAAAAACTTAAGTAAAGTTATGCAAGTGCAATTAAATATTAATTACACTAACACCCCCCCATAAGTGCAACTTAGGGAGACTAAATAAGCATGCACCTAAAAATAAGATGAATGTAAGAAAGCATGAATGGGTCCCGACAACAAGGCCTGATCAAGTACCCATGTATAAATGCAATAATGAGGTAGTGAAGGAAAACCCAGTGGGACAAACCCCCCTTACAATAAGATGACTGCTGCAAAGAAGCACTAGAAGAACACTATGGAGTAACACTGGAACCGCAATCTGGAAAGCAATGAAAGATACTTCTGTCTACAAGAAACCATATCGGAATCATAATAATGCAACAACATACCCGATGCCACAAAACACTTGAAAACTCCAAACGAGAACAACCCTGGAATCTATGAAGCAACAGTAGATGATATGATGATGACATAATCTGGAAGTCGTGAATCTCGATACCGATGCTGAACTGAGACTAAAACGTTTCCATGGGAACAAGTACCATAAAGACTTAGGAACATTAACCACAAATTTAGTGGCCCTCAAACTGAGTTGGATTCGAAATGAATCTGATATGTGTCAAGCTAAGATAAAAAAGTGGCCAAAAGAAACTAAGAAACTAGATTACAACCCATGTGAGTTGTCATCAAAAAAATATGAAGATCAAAGTGCATTCACACTCTAATCAAATTATTATGCAAGAAACCCCCCTAATGGAACTTTATATTAGTTCATTTATTACAATACCCAATTATTGCAAAAGGAGAGAATTTCTAAACATGCATAAATATAAAATAAGAATAGACCTTAGATCTATGTACTGGACTGAACCAACTTTCCAATTCCGTGAGAATGGCGAAAAAAGGATCACCGAGTCAAAAGATATGCCCTCCAGAGTGAAAATAACAACATTTGAGTTCAAGGACCTGAAAAATAAAATTGGAGCATAATCAGGAAAAATAACTTGCACCAACAAAATGGACTCGAACCCTCTTTCCAACGATATCTCGTTTGCAAAAAATCGACTCCGTATGCAAAAGTTACGCCCATTTTAGTGAAAGGTGCTCCAAAATGGGCAATATGGCCTGCAGGCAGCCTAGGGGGCTTAAAAAAAAAAAGTCCCTGGTCCTATGCGCAACCACGGGATGGAAGACTGGGGGCTAGGGCGGAGCCCCTAGTCACCCATGTGACCGGCGGCCACAGATTGGAAGCCCTTAGGTGTTGGCGGAGAGTCCCCGGTCCTCCATATGACCAGGGCTGAGTGCATATGGGCCCGCAGGGGTGGACAGGCTGGCGGCTGAATGGGGGAGCCATTGGCAGCGGCGGTGGACTAGTGACCACCGGGTGGCACCTCCTTCTGTGTGGGAAGTGCAGGTTTTAAAAAAAAATCACTTTCTTTTTGAAAAACGTGCCTCAGAAAGCGTGCTGGGGAGGCCGTACGACCTCCTTAGCAATTTTTTTTGCCTTTTGGATCAAATTCACCGAAATCAACAAAACGAAGGGTGATCTTAGGGTTTTTGGTCGCCACGAACGCGATGGTGGCCTCTATTTGTGCTCAAAATGCTCCAAAAAATTGGCTACCTCTAGAGCTTCCAATAAATCACCGAACTTGAAACCCTCACAGATCTGGCAAATGATGACCAAAATCTGCAAAATAAAAGTCAATCCTTAATTTTTCTAGCACTCTAAATCCAATGATGAATCCCAATCTAATCCAAAATGCCACATAGATGAGCTCAAGACATGAAATCCTCGAGGAACCCCAAACGAACTCTGCAATGATTTTCTCTAGAATTTGAGAAGGGGCTGCATGTCAAGGCTCTGATACCATGTTAGAAACTAAGATAAGACATGCAAGCCAGAATGCCTTCCACAAAAGAGAAAATAAAAAAAATCAAAGCTTTGCATGAAATGTGCAAATTGATATATTCAGAATTTAGATATTACAATAATAGAATTGCTTTATAAAAGCAATGTATGCAACCCTAATGTTGACCTAAAATAGCTCAACTAAATAAAGCTTACTTATTAATTAAGTAAACTAATTATTACCTAAGAAAAACCTAAGTAAAGTTATGCAAGTGCAATTAAATATTAATTACACTAACACCTCTTCTATGAGATTAAATGACAATTCTCCTAAGATGAGTGTTGAACTTGGTGTTTGTCCTATTTCGACACTTGCTATTGTCTCTTTGGCTAGTTGTTCACCTTTCGTATACGATGAACAAGATTGGGATGCAGACCACCTGCTATATGTTGACTCACATTTACCTTAATAGTCTTGTCTTTGTTTTATTTTTTATTTTATGTGTGTGATTGTATGTGTGTAATGTGATCCACCCCATACCATTCTATTTTATGTATCTCTCTATCTCTTTGTGATATTCTTCTAATTTTACCTACATTCTTCTATATGTCAGAAATCCTTTATCTTTTCTTTGTCTTGTGTTTTCCTTTTTGGGATGATGCAAGGCGTTGAGACATTTAGGTCTCTTCCATGTTGACCCAAAATATTTCCTTTGTTTTTTCCCTCTTTATGCCATTCTTCCTTGATCCATGAGTATTTAAGGAATGGTGACATTTCCGAGCTCTCTAACAACATTGTAGCAAAGACATACTGACCCTGAATCCATGGATCCCTTATGTGATTTCATTTTGGGGGCAACCCCTTCCTTTCCTTTTCATGGCATAGCTTCATTTGGAAACACATGACTTGGCATAGGGCTTTCCAAATAAGCTCTCATGTCCTCTTTATTGTTTAGCATTTATCATTTTCTACTTTAAAGTAATTGCTCACAACATGGTGTTTAGAAATTTATTTAAAGTGGGGACTATTGGAACACAATGATCTATTGAGAGGGGGATGAATCAGTAGATACTAAAAACTTTAGCCCTCAAAACCTTTGTGTAGATTAATTTCTTAGCTCCAAATGCTTTGTGCATGTTTATTTCTCAAAATCTTAATGTGTAGATTGAAAACTAAATATGCAAACACAAAATTGCAAATAGATAATCAACACACACATTCCCACAACACCAGATATACGTGGAAAACCCAAGATGGCAAAAACCACGATGAGAAATGCTGCTTGAGTCTACTACTCAAATCCAACCTCATAATCCAAATATTTGTTACAATATTTAGGGCACAAACCCAAGGAAGAACCAACTCCCCAATTTAGAAGCTACAACTTCAAGGATGCTACAACACCCAGGTTTAGGAGCTACAACTCCAAGGAGACTATAATCCCCTAAACTAAGATACAACTCAATACAATGAGGCTACAACCTCTTACAACATTACAAGATCAGATATGCATAGATTGGTTCTCCATAACCTATAATGCATCATTAAATTCAGTACATTGTTGCACTCACTATAACTCACACTTTGCTATTGAAGCTACACACTCAAAAACACATACTCTTTTTTGCACTACACTCTTCTCTGCAAATAAAACAATCACTGTTCTATCTTACTACACTGTACACCTTGTTCACCATGAATGCAAACACCTAGAGGATGTTCTATATTACACTCTAGGAATTTATAAATGCATTCATTTTCTGCTTCACTTCACTTTCTCTTTCTTGTAGACTCACTCCATCACTCTAACTCCCTTGCCTAACACAAACTTTTGACAATATCTAATTATCTTCTTTCTCCACCAACTTGCTATCTTTGCCTTGAGATTCTCTCCACTGTTCAAATCATCTCCAACTTACTGTTAGGGTTGTCTTCACATACTAACTTCACCAACAAGCTTCCTTTACCTTGACCCACACACACATTATATAGATTCACTGAATCTACTAAACTAAACAACCTATAAAACCCTAAACATAGAATACATTAAATGCATTCTCATCATTATGTGATCCAATTATGATCCTGATCACCTATTAGGTTTTTCTAGAAACCTTCATTACACAACCTCTATATTGAGCCTCACAACATTTAATTTGGATATAGAGAATTTTCCAAAATTATCTCTTTCAACCCTATAATCTGATATGCATGCAATGAATTCTCTTTTCCATTTGATCTGATTTGATCTCGATCACCTCTACAATCAATGCCGCCTTCTTGAAGATAAAATATTCATTTACATTGGTCGCTTGCGCAGTTGAACCAATTAATTATTTATCCTGTATTGGTTACCAGTCAAACACTTGTTCACACAGTCATAGCCATTTTAGGTCTCTTCTTTTGAATTCTGGCAGTTGAACTTCTCCTTTCACACACTGATCCTAAGATCCTCATTCACTAGCATGTCTTTAAATCTTGATTGTCAGATAAGCAGTCGATCAAATCTCCATCATTGATCTATCATATCACTCTATCAAAGAGACACTTACCACAGTCTCACCGAAGTTCATCATTCTATTTGATATTAACTACCTTCGAGTACATGGGCCCACATACCATATGTCCTCCATGTCATTACCACCTAATTTGCAACACCAATGTGAATTAGCATATCGAGTAACTGCTCTTCGACACCTATCTAACTTTGTCAAGATCCATCATTGTCATCATCCTATTAGGTCCCACTTATCTTTTCACCTTATCGCTCCATCAAAGAGACATCTTCCAGATCCATAGTGATAAGATAATATCACATTGATGAGATAGTCATCGAGCAATCGAAGAGACATCAACTCCACTCTCATCAATATGGAGTTGTCACACTAATACCATTCACTATTGTAGACAAGTGGTCCCCATGCCATCGTGTCACCACATGCCACTATCCATTATCACTTCTTGCCACGTTTCATATTGTAATTCCCTTTATGATAGTACCATAAATGCATGTCATCCTCATTTTATTAGGTCTCACTACCACGTCCACCTTATTGGGTCCCACAATTGGCATCCATTCTTGCATTCCCTTATCATAGGGACTAGCTCCATAGTCTTGGAAATATGCCAATGTCTCATCAATGAGATGGTCATCGAGGAGACATCCTTCAACATCCCGTCGTCACCACTTTGTCTCATCAATGCAAAGGTCATCATTGTATCAAAGAGACAATCATAAAAGTCCCTCTGATCTACATCTCTCTCTGATCAAGAACATATTGGAATATTGAAGAGACATCCAAATTTATCTCATCGACGACCATCAGTCACGTTGATGAAAACCCTTGATGATGTCACCTATCCATCTCATCACTAGGTCACTACATCATAATTCACAATAAGGATGTGGATTCCCATTTACTCAACCCCGTCATACCACATGTCTACATTTTCATCATTGTCATCCATGTCATTATGGCTTGGTCCCACATGGAGTGCTTCCTTAATCCTTATCACTCCATCAAAGAGACACACAATGGACTCACTTCTATGACCCAATATCTCGTTGATAAAATAGATATCAGAGTGTCAAAGAGACTCCAAGGTGAGTCCCTCTGATATACTCTTGTTATGCTGATAAAGATCTTCTTACAACATCAGACGATCGTGGAAGAATAGAACATTAGAACCACAAGTTGGGGGTTATGAAGTTTTGGAAACCTCCTACTTACCAACCACAAAGATAAGTCAAGCCGAAAGGTGCCTATCACGTCGATGTGAACCTTAGACCTCATCAATTAGTTGCCAAGATGTGAGGGGCCAGTCATGGTATGAACATAATCGACTTAAGTCATTACTTAAGCTCCCAACAACTTCCAAACACAAGTCACCATTGAAATAGAAAATTTCATGGATGCCATGACTGAAAATGCATTAGGGTTTATTTGTAAACCCTAATATCACTCGTGAAAAATAATAATTCATTTTTGGGCACATCCTTCACTTTTTAGACCTGAAGAGCACATCACTTGAATGATCTCAAAAAACCCACATCAAATCTATAGCTTGTTTCCTCCTCTATTGTATGAAAGATTCTCTACATCTTCATGAAAAAATTTGCAAGATATGCACTTTAGCATCATAAACCAACCACACACACTTCCAAACTAGGTTCACTACTCTGAAATTCATCCTTTGAGGTTAATAGAATTTAGAAACACCATTGATCTATCATCATTCCAACATCTCCCTTGCATGATCAATTCCACACTCTTTTGACATCAATGCCAACATCCTCAATTGCATGAGCAACTGATCCTCTTTCATCATTCCAACAGTCTATCTTGCATGATTTCCCCTTTTGACATCAATGACAACTATATGCCAACAATCTCCCCCTTTTTCATTGATGGAAAAACTTTAAATGCTCAATGATACCAATTAACCAATTTAATATTTGTACCAATATCATATTTACTTTCTATTTCTATCGCCACTTTCTCCAATACTCCTCTTTGAACATTTGTATGAATTTATCCCCCTTTGACATCAATGGAAAAGGGATCAATCCTTCTAAAAGCATTCCCCCCCTTTGAAATCAATGGAAAAGGGATCAATCCTTCTAAAAGCATTCCCCCCCTTTGACAAGCAGTGTAAAGGGTCTAGCTGTTCTCTAATATCCTCCTTTGAATTGGCAGATAGACTTACTCCCCCTTTGACATTCCTCTTCCTTTGCTCATCCTTATGAGCATCTACACAACTTTTTCTCTTTTGCTCTACTTTGAGTATTTGCTCACATTTTCTCCCCCATGCTCAATTATTTTGAGAATTTGCACTAATTTCTCTCTTATGCTCTACTTTGTCTCAGGTCACCATACTTCTACAACCTTCACATATTCTTAGTAATGGAAAAGGGACTTAGCTCCCCCTCTGACTGATACCAATTGAAGACAAAATTTTTCTCTCATGCCAATTGTTGCTCTCCATTTTATTGCAATGGTAAAGCCATATAGTTCAACCACTGTGTACCAATTACTAATATCTGATGCCAGTTGAAGTGCCATTACATGCTCAGTTCCAATCAGGTCTGATATCAATTATAGATGTTCCACTTCATGCTCCATACCAATTGATATCATATACTTGACACCAATTGATGATATCATGCCCTGATACTACTTAACATTCTGAACTACAATGTATCAAGTATAACATTGATTTGATACCAAAAAAAACTTCTCCATAGATACCAATTTTATATTTTTTAATTATACCTTGCTTCATCCTCTTTTGTTGGCCTACTCATGTATTTTCTTCATTCTAAGTTCTGCACTTTATCTATACTAGCTAATCTGATCATACAATTGATCTTTTATCTATAGCAACTCCCCCTGATATCATACAACATTTTCTTCTCAGCATACTCGAGCATTTGCTTCCTTTTGGATTGTGTACCAACTAGAATATTATAAACAAATATACAGTGGTTTGATACCACTTAAAACAAATATATACAGAACAACTCCCTCTTAGCCATATATCTTCTTCTTGCATGCAAGAAGCATTTCTCTTGACATAGCATCTACACCACTTTTCTTCAATAACTGATACAAATTGTTGATATCATTTTCTATGGTTAACTATATATTATCTATCGATGGTATTACTCTCTGATGACAATTTCAAAGAGAAATAATGTGACCATATATCTACAACTATCAAGTTGTTAGAAATTTGTTAACATATGTTACCTGACTTGATATCCTCTTCATTTCTAGGGATGAATGAAATACCAATTAATTCCCCTTGGAATCATGCCCTATCACTAAGATTAGTGATGTAAGGCAGAAGCACCCACATTTGGTGACTCCTATTGAATTTTCACTCTCTAGATCTTCTTGAGCTTCTTTTATTTCTTGCTGGCCTTCTTCTCAGGAATATGTGAACCATTGTTCACTTTGGGGAACACATTCTTCTTCTTACTCTTATTTTGTGCCTTTTTTATTGCATAGTCTAATATGTAGAACTTAGCTATATGACCATAGCTATCACATTTATAGCACAATACATTCATGCCTATCACAAAAGAAAATGAACTTCTATACATATGCTTTGTGCTCCTTCTAGGTATAGTTCTACATTCACATGCTTTATGACCAAATTGATTACATGAATAACAATAGCCATAAAAACATAAGGAACAATTTGTCATACCATTTCTTTTCTCATGATATGATGGTCTTCTCTACATTGGATTCTTCATACATATCATTCTTGTGAATCCTTCTCTAACAATACCCTATGTATGTTTCTTTCTCTTTAGTTGTTCAGGGACTGAACTCTTCATTTTCTTGTCTACTGCGGGCTTCTTCTTCTAATAATTAGCAACTGGATAATTGTTCTTCCTCTTATCTGCAATAGGTCTCTTCTCTTCTTCTTTTGTCTTCTTCAACTCAGTAGTTCCTTTTCTTGATCTTCCATTCCCAAAGCTATTCCCTTTGGAAGAACTTGTGTAGGCTTCCTCTTTCTTTGTGCAACTAATTTCTTCTACTCTAAATCTATCATATAAGTTTGTAGAAGAATTGGTAGAGGAACTCATTCCTTTCTCAAATCCAAGACCAACCTTATCTTTAGATTTTGATGGGTTTTATGATCTAACCAGTTCATCAAGTATCTCAAAGCCACCCTTCAACTTCAGGCCTTTGTCAATCTACTCCTTAGAATTTTCTAATTCTTTTCTCAAGACCACTATTTTTGCTTCTAACATTATGCACTCATCTGATTTAGATTGTAGTTCAAAATGAACTACATATTTTTCTCTTCTTTCTTATTCCACCTTAGTCTTCAAGCTGATCACCATCTGATTAGATTCTTTGAGAGTCTTCATCAACTTATCAATCTCTTCTTGTGCATGCAACTTTTTTTCTTCATTCTCCTTCTTCAAACCTTTAATCTCATTCAAAGCACATATGAGAATTCCTTCTAGGTTAACCTTTACTTCTTCTTCACTAGACCAGTTAGGCATTGTACCAAAATCCATGCATAGGGATTCATTACCATCAATCTCACAGGAACTTACATGTTCATTGTTTGATCCACCAAAAACATACGATAACTTATTTTCTCCTTTTGTATGCAAATCCTTCTTAACACTCTTTTTACTTCTACATTTTTTGGAGCCTTTCTTATTAGCCATTTTTGTGTTCAGTCTACTAGAATCTACCTGAGTTAATTAAGATTCTCCTAGGGAACCTGGGGCTCTGTTACCAATTTTTGGAACATAATGACCTACTAAGAGGGGGATAAATCAATAGAAACCAAGAAATTTAGCCCTCAAAACCTTTGTGTAGATTATTTTCTTAGCTCCAAATACTTTGTGCAAATTTATTTCTCAAAATATTAATGTGTAGATTGAAAACTAAAGATGCAAACATAAACATGCAAATAGAAAATCAACACAAACATGACCACAACACCAAATATATGTGGAAAACCCAAGATGGGAAAAACCATGGTGAGAAATGCTGCTTGAGTCTATTGCTCAAATCCAGTCTCACAATCCAAATCTTTGTTACAATTTTTAGGGCACCAACCCAAGGAAGCACCAACTCCCTAATTTAGAAGCTACAACTTCAAGGATGCTACAACACCTTGGTTTAAGAGCTACAACTCCAAAGAGACTACAATTCCCTAAATTGGGCTACAACTCAGTACAATGAGGCTACAACCTCTTACAACATTACAAGATCATATATGCATATATTGGTTCACAATAACCTATAATGCATCATTACATTCAGTTCATTGTTGCACTCACTACAAATCAAAATCTATTGATGAATCTACACACTCAACAACACACACACTGTGCACCTCTCTACTCTTTTCTGTACTGCACTCTTCTCTACACATAGAACAATCACTATTCTATCTTGGTGCACTATACACTCTCTTCACTATGAATGCAAACATCTAGAGGATGTTCTATATTATAGTCGAGGACTTCACAAATGTATTCATTATCTATTGCACTTCACTCTCTCTTTCTTGCAAACTCACTCCATCACTCTAACTCCCTCAATTGACACAAAATTTTGAGAATATCTAATTGTCTTCTTTCTCCACTAACCTACTATCTTTGCCTCAAGATTCTCTCCATCATCCAGATCATCTCTAGCTTAATATTAGGGTTGTCTTCACATACTAACTTCAGAAACAAGCTTCCTTTACCTCGAGCCACACACACACACACACATTGCACAAATTCACTGAATCTGCTAAACTAGACAACCTACAAAACCCTAAACCTAGAATTCATTAAATGCATTCTCATGATTATATGATCCGATTTTGATCTTGATCACCTATTAGGGTTTTCTAGAAACCTTCATTGCACAACCTCTACATTGAGCCTCACAACATTTAATTTAGATACAAATAATTTTCTAAAATTATCTCTCTTTCAACCCTAGAATCTAATATACATTCAATGCATTCTCTTGTCCATTCAATATGATTCAATCTCGATCACCTTTGCAATCTATGCCATTGTCTTGAAGATCAAATCTTCATTTATATTAGTCTCTTGTGCAGCTGGACCAATTAATCCTTTCTCCTATGTTGGTTACCAATTGAACACCTGTTCACATGGTTGTATCCATTTCAAATCTCTACTTTTGAAATTTTGTCATCAAAATTCTCCTTTTACGCCCTGATCCTAAGATCATCATTCACTGTCATGCCTTTAAATCTCGAGTGTCAGATAAGAGATTATTCAAATCTTCATCATCAATTTATCATATCACTCTATCGAAGAGACACATACCAAAGTCTCACCGATGTCCATTTTTCTCTTTGATATGAAACACCTTTGAGTATATGGGCCCACATCCCATCTATCCTCCATGTCATTGCCACCTAATTTACAACACCAATAAGAATTAACATATATCCATCATCCTCATCATCCTATCAGGTCCTACTTAGGTTTTCACCTTATCACTCCATCGAAGATACATCTTCTAGACCCACCAATAGGCCAATATCACACCGATGAGATAGCCATCAAGCTATCAAAGAGACATCAACTCCACTTTCATTGATATGGGATTGGCATGTCGATACCATTCACTTCTATAGAAAAGTGGCCCCCACACCATTGTGTCACCACATGTCACTATCCATTATCACTTCCTACCACATGTCATCCTATCATTCCCTTTATTACAGTACCATTAATTCATGTCATCCTCATTTTACTAGGTCTCATTGCCATGTCCACCTTACTAGCTCCCAAAGCTGGAATCCATTCTCCCATTTCCCTATCATAGGGACTAGCTCCATATTCCCAGTGATATGTCAATGTATCACTGATGAGATGGTCATCGGGTTGTCGAGGAGACATCCTTCAACGTCCTATCAACACCACTCTATCTCATCAATGGGAAGATCATCGCTATATTGAAGAGACAATCATGAAACTCCTTCTAATCTACATCTCTCTCTGATCAAGCATATATTAGAATATCAAAAAGATATATAAATAGGTCTCATTGACAACCATTAGTCATGCTGATGAAAACCCTTGATGAAATTTCCTCTCCATCTCATCACTAGGTCATTACATCGTAATCCACAACAAGGATGTGGAATACCATTTACTCAATCCCATCATGCCACATGTCTACATCATCATCACTGTCATCCATGTAATTATGGCTAGGTCCCACATGAAGTGATTCCTTACTCCTTATTGCTCCATCGAAGTGAGAGACAAAGGACTCCCTTCATGACCCAGTGTCTCGCTAATAACATAGGTATCAGGCTTTCAAAGAGACTCCAAGGTGAGTCCCGCCGATATACTCTTTTCATGTTGATAAAGCTCTTCTTACTACATCACATGATCATGAAAGACTGGACCATTAGAACCACAAGTCAAGGGTTATGAAGTTTTGGAAACCTTTGACTTACTGCCCACAAAGACAAGTCCCACCAAAAAGTGCATGTCACACTGATGTGAACCTTGGACCTCATCAACTGGTTGTTGAGATGTGAGGGGCAGATCATGGGATGAAAATAATGTGCTTAAGTCATTACTTAAGTTCCCAACAATTGCCAAACACAAGTCACCATCAAAATAGAACATTTTGAGGATGCCATGACTGAAAACACATTAAGGTTTAATTATAAACCCTAATATCACCCACGAATGGAAATAATTCATTTTTGGACACATCCTTCACTTTCTAGACCTACATAGCACATCACTGGAATGCTCTCAAAACACTCACATTGAATTTGTAGCTTATTTCCTCTTTTGTTGTATGGAAGACTCTCTATGTATCTTCATGAATTTTTTTGAAAGATATGCACTTTAGCATCATCAAACAACCACACACACTTTCAGACTAGGTTCACTACTCTCACATTCATCCTTTGAGCTTAATAGTATATACGCACACCACTGATCTATCATCATGCCAACATCTCCCTTGCATGATCAATTCCACACTCTTTTGAAATCAATGACACTTTGACATTAATGCCAACATTCTCACTTGCATGAGAAACTCCATTTCATCTATGATCCTCTTTCATCATGCAAACAATCTACCTTGCATGATTTCTCCTTTGACATCAATGACAACTATATGCCAATAGGGACATATATTGGCATTATTATTTTGCATTTTAATTACAACTCATGTTTCATTGTGTGGTCTTTTTCATGTGATGTGTATTTATTTGGTGATGAAATTGGGTGTGATGTCCTTCAAGAGTGTGATCTCTTTTAGCGTATTATATTCCTCTTAGTGGATTGATGTGACACACTGCATTTCATAAGTTGCGAATCTTTTATTATTCAATTGGTCCTCTCTTGGAAACATTAGGCATGATGTTCCCTAAGTTAAGACCTTACATGAACTAATAAATACTCATTTGAATGTACCTTACACTATTTTTCATTTACAATAACTATTATATGGCCACCTTGCATAACACACTTTGCTTGCCTATGGAGCCAACCTATTTGTTCATGGGTGTTAGCATACAATTTTTTTCTTGCCTCATGGATCTTGTCGTTCATGTTATGTGGAACCTTATCAAAGTTATCAAGAGGTATAGCTTTGGTATGGTTATCATATGGGATCCAACCTAGGAATGGATTTCCCATAGCCACTTGCTTGTTTGTGTGAGTGCATACTGGTTGCGTGCATATGTGTCTCTAGGGGCTCACCTAGTGGATGACCCGAGGTTCTAGTAGCCTGTGTGAGTGTGCATTTTGTTTGCATAGTGGACATCGTGTTCCACTTGTAAATATTTTTTTTAGACAAACAATCAAGGCTTGATCCGCATAGTTTTGGATAAACAGTCGAGGCTTGATCCACCCCTCTTTTTTATTTTTCTTTCTTCTTTATGTCTTTGGAAATATATGCTTTTGCTTTGTTGTTGCTTCATACATCATTCACATGTGTGTTATTTTGTGCCTATGTTGGATTTCCATAGGATCTCAATTCCTTGGGATTGATCATCCCTCTTGATTGTTGATTGTCTTATCTCACTAGCATTGGTACACTTGGACTACTCTTGATGTGAGTGTCTAATTTAGTATGATTTTGAAGCAATTTCCCCCTCTCACTAAAGTGGAGGCTAAATGTAGTGCAAAAAAATGTATCCCTTTACATTTTCACACTTGTGTGTGCCCTCCCTATTAAAATGAGGTTCATTGATGCCTTATTTGGTCCTATTTTACATCCTAAAGTGGGGGATAAATGTAGTATAGAAAAATGTATCCCTTTACATTTTTACACTTTTTTGTGCCCTCCCTATTAAAATGAGGTTCATTTATGCATTTTTTGGTCCTATTTTACATCCACAAGCCTTATTAAATGCATCTTTCTGAGGATAATCTCGCCATTTAATAAATGGAAAATAATTATTCAATGTTTGAGGTTGTGTTCTAGATCTAGTGATCTGGGACTCATATGCCACCTTGGGCATATGGGTCCCACCTAGGTCTCGAGACCTGATTTTAAATGTTGCATTGAACTTAACATTTCTTGGAGTTTGTGTCCCATGTTTAAGACACTGGGACTCATACAACCAACCTGGTTATGAGTCCCACTTTAACATGACCTATTTCAAATCAAATTATTGCTAGGATTTCATTTTCCTAGATTTGATATCAGCTTGTAGTGTTGTAATTTTTGGAAATTTGGCATAAACAAGTATAAATACAAGGTTATTTCACATAGTTTCATCGAAGAAATCATAAAAAAAATCTAACAATCTAAGAAATCTTCATGAGAGAAATTTTATGAGATCAAGAGCATTCTGTAGACACATAAAATTGACCTAGACTTGCAAACTTTATTTTCTCCATATTTCTTGTCAACATAATTAAAATATTTAATTATGTCCTATAGTCCAAATTCAACTATCAATTAAATAATTGTTAATTATTTAATTAATTCATGTCTTTTATTCCTCCGGACTATTTAAATAAATAAATTACATCTATTTTATTTAAATAAGTCACTAATTTCTTAGGTTCCTCCATAATTAAATAAATTCCTAAATTTATTTAATTATTGTATGCCTAATATTTCTTTCTGATTATTTAAACAAATAAACTTCATTTATTTATTAAAATACATCATTAATTCCTTATGACATCTTATAATTAAATAAATTCCTATAATCTATTTAATTATTATTCACTTTGACTTTTTCTAATTTTAAATAAAATCATTTATTTAAAATTACCCACTGAGTAAATAATTTACAATAATTATTTACTCTCACATGGCCCCACCACTTTTGAATTTTTAATTCA
This sequence comes from Sequoiadendron giganteum, assembly GCA_007115665.2. NCBI lineage: Eukaryota > Viridiplantae > Streptophyta > Pinopsida > Cupressales > Cupressaceae > Sequoiadendron > Sequoiadendron giganteum. Next base: position 106,371,232 of record CM021100.1, on the reverse strand, counting down.
AAAGGTCAACTCAATCTCTTGAGGGAATTAATTTTAAATTTTTATTTTGATTCCCCACTTGCCTCTTTTTCTGTGCCCATTATCTTCTTGTTACACGAATTCTTGTCCATTCTAAAATCAAATGTCAGCCCTTCATTTCAAATGAACCCTAATGTTGCCCCAATCCTAATTGATGGTTGTCACATTTAATTTCAGCCTTTGATCTTAGGGCATTTCCCAACTAACAATCATGACCATTCATCCAAAATTGGATTTTCTATAAAAAGACAATGTCAACCTCATTTTTTCACTTCATGCTTGGATATCTTGACTTCATGATTTCTTGCTATAGAGTTTAGGCTTTAGATTTTCTTCATACTTACATACTTGCTAGTGTTGAATAGTAAAATCCTTCAATATTTGCTTAGGTCTTTGGCATAGGCTAATAGTTTCTCATCAAAATCTGAGGGAAAACATCATTTTGCAGTAAATGGAGAAGGGAAATGAAGGTCAATCATGGAGGGAATGAAGGCTATTAGGTGAAATATTCCTTTTTTTATGCTATTTTCCTCCTTTGTACTTCATTGTTTAGCTAGGGTTTTGATTATGCATCTATAGTCATGTTAACCTAACTTTCTTCCTTAGTTACATTGGTGAACACGATGCCAAAAACACTTTTTTGTAGATTTCCGTATGGATTTTTCATTTATTTTGTAGGTACAAGTATGAAACACCACAAACACAACCTCTTGAGATGCATTTGATGTGTCACGATACATTCACAAAATCGAGCTGCATTTGACAGCCCAAATGATGCATTTGATCTATTGCACTGCATCTGCAAGCCAGAATGACACATCTACTGTTGCAACACATCTGATAGGAAGAACAATGCATTTTCCTGTTACAACTATACATTCACTTTTTGACAATATTTTATATATTTCTCTTTTTAGTTTCATTAGGATAGTAATTTTTGGGTTACTAATTTGTTGTTGGCGGCATGTGGCAAGCTGGAAGGAGATACTAACCATTTTTTGTTGATGATTTTATAAATCCTTTTCAATCTTAAGGTAAACAAATGAACAAAATTAATCACAACTACAACTTGAATTCACACTTCATGGCTTAAAATGAACTTGAATCCACTCATGGGTTTAAAATGAACACACCTTGCATTGAAACTCATCAAGGCTAAAATTTACTTGCATTCTCATAGCATTGGTTTAAAAAGAACTTTGCTTGTCTCATAGTAAGCTTGGGTTTAAAATGAACAAGTGTTTGATGTGTCTTGTGGTATAGTGATAACTCCTTAGTGTGTATGCAATTCTCTTGTGCCTTGTTGTGATCTTGAGAAACAAAAATACTTAGTGGTTGTTACTTTTCCATCCACATATTTTAATTTGGGTATTAAAATGAACAAACTTGTGAGTGTGGGTTGAAATCTTTGTGTATGCAATCTCCTCATGCCTTAGTGCGATCTTAGGATGACCAAAAATAATTTTTTCAATTCACTTTTGTTTAAATATTAGAGGGGCCTACCTCAAAAGAGGCAATGAATCCAACCATTTTTTCACTTGGACCGGTATATAAAAGGATGAAACTAAACTGTCAAGTCCTCATGGTATGTAGGTCTTAGCCGTATAATGTCATTCGAAACAAGGTACCTACCTTTTCTTTTAAAGTTATAAGAGCCCCTAGTAGAGTGATTAAAGCCTTAAGTGGCTTGTTGGATGCTCGCAAGGTGCCATGTCCCCAAGTATTCACTAAAACCATCTTGTTTAGTTTTCCAAAAATCCTCTATTTGCTGGTGCAAGAGGTCTAACCTCTCACGCTATCCCACATTTTCATGGTTCTTAGTTAACCATCAAAAAGGTTATATGTCTAACAAGGGAAAAAATATTCCTGTTACTAGGCCCCTAGGGTTTTACACCTAAGGAGCACTTGGTTTAGGAATGGAACTCTTTCCACTTTGGTGATATGACTCTTTTTGGTGATTGCATTCAGAGGAAGGGATTGGATGAGGCTGTGTTGTGTGTGAGAAGTGTGGTTGAATGCTAGAAATGAAATGAAACTAAACTAAATATAAAATGTAAATGAAAACAAATGTAAACAAAATGCAAGCTAACTAAATGATCTAAATGTATGTAAACAAAAAATGAATTGGAAAATGCAAAGATGGTGCACCTGGGAAATGAAACTTACAGAATAGGAGCCCTAGAATGTTTTGAAATCTACCTGAAATCCACAAAGGGACACTTACGCCAGAATGGGCGACCTAGTCCTTCTATCGAGAAATTCTACTGGATTGGGTTTTAGAAAAAAGGGTACCTAGAAATACCAAAACCCTTTTTCAGACCTGGTACAAGGAAAAGATTGTCAATGATGGTGACCTAGTCCTCCTGATACTTTCAGGACTTTGAAGGTCTAATTTTGTGGGTCCCCACTTTTACTTTCCTTTTCTGTAGATGCCCGTGTTCGAATCTTCAGAAAATGGCTTGCAAGTTGTCCTTTTGCTCCACCTAGGGTTTGATGACTTCAGTTGACTTGAATGGAATGATTTTACCCTCTTCAATACTTTATTCCTTTCCAAATCTAAGTACAACCTACAAAGAACATGCAAAGACAAAGAGGATGTTGGGGTTAAGGAATAGGGGTTTTCCTAAGTCAAACCCCTTTGAAGGTAACTTAAACCCAAATGAGAAATAATGAAAGGAAAGATGATGGAATGATAAAGCAATGCAAATTATCACCAAACCTTTACTTGTTGAAGTCTACAACATGCAAGAACTAGCTCCAATGGAGGTTGCTTGAGATGCATGTGAAGATGCAAAAATCATGTTAAGGGGGGGTAGGGGGGGGGGTGGGCGTAGAGAGAGAGGCAAAATGAAGATGAAAACCCTTATTTATACAAGATATGCCCTAATTTCTTGAAAATGTCACATGATAAGTTGACACTAGGGTTTTTTAGGAAAATTACCGTTAGGCTTTTGATTTAATTTTGAATTTTAAGCCAAAAGGAACTAGGTCGCCCAAGGTGGCGACCTAGTCCACTTGGGAAAATTCTAGTGGTGGTCGAGAATAAAAAGGTGTTAAATGATGTTTATCAAACTTGCCTCTCAAACACACTTAAGTTAGGCCTAAAAGTACATTAAAGGGACAAATTAACATAAGAAAAGCATTAAATTAGTGATGAAAAGCCTAGGAAAGTGTGAAAATACATTACAACACTTTACAACACTTTGGCACAAAGCTTGGTAAGGGGTAAAAAGAGGTTATTTAGGTGAATTGTGTTGAAAGGGTTTTAGAAAAGTGGGAAGATGTATTACAACACCTCACAAAACCTTTGTAAAAAATCATTATATTATTGCTGATTTGCAAGCATTCAAGAATAAATCAAGGCAAAACAAGGCCAAAATCCAAGGGAAAAGGCCAAAATGAGTGAAACAGTGTCAAAGACTACACTTTTTGGTGACACATTTATCCCCCACTTTAGTGAGAGGATGAGCTTGCTTCATAATAATACTAAAGTAGCCAAATCATGCATGTTGAGTGGGATCCAATGTATTCATGCTAGTAAGGTGAGATGACTATGATCAAGAGGGATGATCAAGCCCCCAAGATCAAGATCCCATGCTAAACCAAACATAAGAAAAAAAGATCACACAAGGAGTGATGTGAAAGAGTGGAGAGAGAGAAAAGGTCGGATCAAGCTTCGACTGTTTATCCAGCGAGTTGTGGATCAAATCTAGGTTGTTTTTCTGAAAGGAAAGGGATGTACTCACTCTAGGCTGACGAGACTTTTGGTTGTTTTCCGATTGAGAATATCGAAAAGGGGGTGAGATACATACACATGGCTGGTATGCACTCACACACACAAAGGTGGCTATGGGGAAAGTTGTGCCTCTAGTTGGGCTTCCCGCTCAACCATACCAAAGTTATACCTCCTAATAAATTTTGATAAGGTTCCACAAAAGGAAAGGGTGTGCTTCATGAGATAAGCAAAGCCTTGGATTCTTAAGACTCATGAAAAATTACAAGATGGCACCACAAGCATGCAAGCTGTGTTTTGCAAGGTGGCCATGTATGTACAATGCACAAATGCAATATGTAAAAAGAAAAATATAAAATGCAAAAATGGATGTATGAAAGATTCTTATTTGGTTCATGTGAGAAGGATTAACTTAATCAATGTTTTGATTAATTTAATGGAGAATTAGGTGATGTGACAATTTAGACTTAGATTTATGAATTGATTTAAGTCAGAAATTGAGAGGAAATGATTTATTTAATAAAGAAGGAATGTGTTAGATTAAATCAAATAAGGTTTAATTTATTTAATTTAATAAGAGGAATTTAGAGATTTTAATCAAATAAAATGATTTATTTAATTAAACAACAATGTAAGGTTAATTAAATTAATTAATTTAATCAAAGGAGGTGATAGACTTAATCCAATAAGTAGTGATTTATTGAATTAAGGATAGAAAGTGATGAAATGCTGAGAATTTGATTTAAGAGGAAACGTTGTTAGTAATCGGGATCAGGTGTGCCAAAACGAACTTGTACATTTTCCATGTCTATATTTTGCCCCTCTTTGAAGCAATGTACTTGTTGCATTGATTTAAAGAATAAACTGCTATGATCAAAGGTCCGGATTTTCTTGAAATTGTTTAGGTGCCCCACTACTGCCCCAGCAGAAGGATACTGCTGGATATTGCCTCCTTGAGAGATCGAATGAAAATTTTGAATTTTTGGATGATTTCGCGAAAAAAGATGACAAGGTGTCCAACACGCCAGAAATGCCCCAGAATGCTCGAAAAGTGCATTAAAATGTCAGAATGGATGAAGAATGACCTTCGGTTTGGTGAAAATGGGATCAAGGCAAAAAACCCCCTCCGAAAAGTCAAATTAGGTCAAAAGGAACCCTAATTTTTGAGCTTAAATAGACCTCAAGGGGTCATTTTCAAAACGTTTGCACTCCTACCTTTGAAGATATTGACATTTGAGCTCTGAGTTCTAGACACCATGGCGCAACAAGAGCTTCCCCTGCACGTTTCAGAGCAGGTACGAGTATTTCAGTGACCAGTCACCGTAGGACCCATGGTATGTACCCCTATCCCACTTTTAATTTTCTCATTTTACATGCATTTAATAGGGTTTACGTGTGGTTGAGTTGGTGCGGTGCGATATTGGGCTGCGGAAGCTCTCCAAACTAGCCCACATGGTCCTATATAGGGCCGCGTGAGCATTGAGCACCGCGCGACGGAGTTTAGGAACTAAGGAACTTCAAGTTCTTAAGTTGGCCACCTGCTCAAATAGCGCCGTGTAGGCCAGGAGCTATCTAAGTCTGCCGCGCGGTGCACAAATTTTTTTGCTATCTAACTCCCCCGTGCAGTGCAGTTTAGAGACTTCCAAACTACCCCACTTTTGCAAACAGTGCCGCTTTTGCTATTTCAAAAGCGAAAGATGACAACGGACATCAAATTTTTTCAGGGGAGCTAATGCGGTACTTTCCTTGTGTAGGAGACATCTAAGGTTATTCATTCGAGGGAGCACCGATGGCCGATACTCGAGCATTTATCTGATATGCATATATTTATTCAGGAGTAGCTTGGGATGCTTGGTCTGTGGTTTGTTTCCTACATCCCTCATGTGCGAGCACATCTGGGTATGATGCATGCCTTGGCCGAGCGATGGCACTGTGAGACTTCATCCTTTCATCTTCCTACAAGCGAGGCTACCGTCACTCTTGAGGATGTCTGGTGCATCCTGTGGCTACCCATTCATGAAGAGCATGTGATTTATGATCTGGAGGAGGGGAGGGATGCCTACTTTAGTGTCATGGGTGTGGACGAGCTCATGCTCTGTGACGGTCAGATAGATTTGGAGAGATACTGGGGGATAGCCCCTACTTACAGCCTTATTCTGGCCGCCATTATTTTTGGCCTTGTAGCTCCTGATCGGCATGGCCGATACTTCAGTCCAGGTTGGGGACTAGCGTGGCAGAAGATGTGCACTCACCGAGTGCGTTATGCCTAGGGTCCAGTGCTGTTGGCCTCCTTATACAAAGATTTACATGAGTTTTCTTATTTGGAGGGTTGGGCTCTTGGGGCTGGCTTGACTCTTCTTCACATTTGGGGTTTCGAGTGGATTTCAGTACTTCACCCGTTTGTGACACCGGTTGCCTTAGATATTGATGACCCTTTGGTGTGGTGGTATGGTCAGGCGACGATTCACTTCACCTACATGGGTACTAATGGCATAGCTCACTGGTGCCGGGTTCTAGATGAGATGACAGTATTTATCTGGAGGCCATATATGGGTATGGGCCTATGGATGGATGATGCAGAGCAACTTTTCTTTGCCCGTCAGGACAGACTTATGCAAGGTCGAGAGCATATGCTGATAGAGAGATATATTCTGGATAGGGTGGTCAGATAGTTCAGGGAGGTGCAGGATGTACCTAATGCTCAGTACATAGCTATCTTTGCCCATATGACAAAGGAGACAACATGGGGAGAGCACATTCTAGCAAACGAGGCAGTGACCTCTTTCAGGCAATTGGTGGCTTGGCCTTGGGCCTATGATCACGTGCCAGCAGATGCAGGGGTGACCCCCACATATAGGGTATGGTTCAGGCCACCAGTGAGATTGAAAATTCTGGGGACAGTGCTTCCTCGTCGCAGGCTGAGGGGTAGGTCAGCGGGCAGGGGTCGGGGAGTTGTACCACCTCCTCAACAGTCACCTCCGAGGGATCTTGCATAGCATGCAGTAGGGCAGGATGGAAAACCCTAGGTGCCAGGACATGATGAGTAGCCCCACGTGCCAGCACAACAGCAATTGGTAGTACAGCCAGTAGGACAACCAACAAGACAGCCAGCAGGCCAGCCAATAGGACAACCAGATGCCCGTGATATGTTGATACAGGTTTTGACGGCTGAGCGGGATGAGGCCCGACAGCGGGTTGCCACTTTGACAATAGAGAGAGATTAGGCACGATCTGAGAGGGATCAGGAGATGGGCCGGCGGAGACAGTCAGAGAGTGTTGCTTCCACATCCCGGGGCTGATCAATCGATATCCAAGATTACAGGGATGCCATCAGAGAGGCCGATTACTATCGACACCATTATCGGCAGGTAGTACCATCTGACCGCAGAGTGCCAAAATTTTCACAGCAGACAGGGAGGCGACTAGTAGAGGCACATGGTGAGAAGCAGCATGGGGAGGGTAGCAGCCAGCAGGGCCCACCCACCTTTTGATCACTTATAGTTTTGCTTCATTTTTGATATACGGGCTATAGTATTTTGGCCTTATTGTACTATGTACTTGATGTACACCTGATCCGATTTGTATTATAACAGTATTTTTGATGATATATATGAGATGATTTGCCCCTACCTGTATAATATATGGATGCAAATATGTGATGTTATGAGATGTTTCTATCCTTATGCTTTATGTGATGCGGTGTATGTAATGAATGCATTTCTTTTTATATTTTCCATGTTTTAATGATGTAATGCATATTAATGATGGTAATGGATGCAAATGGTAATGGTTGTGAATGATAATGAATGATGTAATGATGTCTTTAAGATGCTTTAGAATAAAAAATTTATATTATTTCCCATAACTTTAAGATATTGATATGATGCAATGCTCTTCTGATGCTGACGATCTAGTGGATGCAGAATGTATGCATGGGCGATGTTTTGATTATTGTTATAATACCATGTTAGTGTGGAAAGAAGGTAGAAGAAATGCAGAATTAATGAGTTAGTGAGGATGATGATGGTGATTTACATTTGCATATAGGAATTGAGATTTTCAAAGGGTCAATTGTGTTAGGTTTGATAACACACATAGGTATGATACATCAAGGTATTAAGAACCAGGATGGCGTGGTACTTGGTGTGATGGACTTTGAATTGTCAAATAGATAGGAGTATTCTTGTTCACACTTAACATACCTATTTTATTCAGGATGTAGTTCAAACATTCTAAATATCTCGGACCAAAACACAGAAAAGCAAGCTTTCCTATGTGGTCAACAAGATACTTAAAATATCCTCCCTACAAACCAAAACAAAACATGCATAACTAAGTTATTTTACAAGCATATCCCACAAGCATGGCGGATAAAAGATAATGATCATTGCCCCATTCCTTTCTCTCTAAACTTGTTTTGTTTAGGAATCATCGAGAGGTCCTTGGAATGAGTGCAAAAATAAGATGAGTCAAAAGAGACCAAATAAAGTAAACAAACAAGCTAATGTTCTTCATACCGCTAGCCAAGACTAACTACTGTGAGGGTTACCTGATGCTTATGTCCATCATAGGAAAGCTTCATCCTAGGACATGTAGTGATCAAGGTTTTTGATGGGACCTGATTGGGTGATAAGCTATTGATACTCTGAGGTGACCAACTTGCTTGCTTACTGACTTAGACCTCCAAGACTTTTGACATTTAGGTGTTCACTTTTTGAACCTGCTAAACTTGCTTCTGATTGACTCACCAAAGGGTGAAAACGATGATTGATTTATTAGGAATGGTGATAAATCATGGGTGAAATTGAGATGAAATGGATGCACCATTTTGGATTTTCAGATATTTTGAGACTATTTTTGGTATTTTTACCTTTTGCAATGTTTTTGGCATTTTTGAAATTTGAGACGAACAGGCTAACTTAAAGACGTATCCTAGGGGTCTCGGGAGCTGATCCATAGATGAGCTTTTCCTACGTTATATACGCAAAGACCACATAGTTTGATCGATGATGAACTGATTTGATGATAAGATGGATGGACAAACAGATTGTCCCCCTTTTTATTGCTTAAAGGATTGACTTAAGATAGAGACTAGATGGGCAAACAGATTGCCGATGCGACGAACGCCTAAGGACTGACCTTAACTATCTCGGGGGATGATCAAAGATCAACCTTACCTATGTTAAAGCTTAGAGATGATGTAGTTTGATAGGGGTGAATGACTGACAAGACTCAATGATGAACTTTTTTTTGAAGATTTTTTGATATTTCAACATGTTTTTGATGATTTTTCTGATGAGATTTTGAATGTTTTTGGATTTTCTGATGAATTTGAAAAAATATTATGAGAATATACACGAATCCGATCTGATGCTTGCGAGAATGTGCCCCCAGTGTGGTGTGATAGACTACTTCAATAAAGATAGGACATACTGACCTTAGAAATGCCAAGTAGTTCCATGGTGGAATATGGTACAGACACCAACGCATGCTATGGTACGGATGCGAGCGGATGAGTGGATGGGTGGATGGGTGTTTTGAGATGTGATGGAATGAGTCATTTAGATCCTGGTAGATGGGGGAGGTGCTTTATTTACACTTGGTGCCTATTTTCTAGGTTTTCACAAAGGTACTTGCCCAAAGCGCCACCGAAGTGGTTTTCACTAGAGGACGGTTTTTTTCTTTTTACTATTTTTTGATCTTTTTGTTGTCACCAAGATGCCTGTTTGCCAGGTTTTCATCAAGGTAACCATTTTTTTATGACTTTTTCTGATTGTTTTTGTATTTTTTGGTTCTATACCTTGCAAGATTTAGGTATAATTTTTTTTGAGGTTAGAGCTATTCATGGGCTCCTACAGTGGCTCGCCTTCCGGTGTCGACAACTGATATGCCCCCAATTTGTAACTTGCAGTGATAACAAAGGGTCCCATCTAGTTGGGCTCAAACTTTCCCTTTGTATCTAGTTTTGGCACGTTCTTTTGGTTTTCTTTCAACACAAGGTCACCAACTTGGAAAGTGCGTTGTCTAATCTTCTTGTTGTAGCTCCTTTTTAGGCGATTTTGGTACACTTGTAGATGATTAAGGGCATCCATGCACGTTTCATCTAGTAATTCTAGCTCATTGAGTCTTGTGACCCTGTATTCCTCATATGTGATGAAGTTTTGTAGTGATATTCTCAGTGATGGGAGCTCGATCTCAATAGGGAGGATGACTTCTGATCCGTAGACCAGAGAGAATGGGGTGGCGCCTGTTGGTGTGCAGATGCTGGTACGGTAGGCCCATAAGGCGAGATTTAGCTACAGATGCCAGTCACGACCAGAATCATTGACTGTTTTCTTGAGGATTTTTAGAATTGTTTTATTTGTAGCTTCTACTTGGCTATTGCCTTGTGGATAGTATGGAGTGGAAAAGCGGTGCTGGATTTTGAATTTTTCACATAAATCACGGACATCCTGATTCTTGAAAGGTGTCCCATTATTAGAGATAATGGATTGGGGAACATCATATTGACAAATGAGGTTATTCAGGATGAACTTAGATATTTGTTTCCCCATGATGTAGGTCATGGGAATTGCTTCGACCCACTTTGTGAAATATTTAGTAGCGGTGATGATGAACTTATTGCCATTAGATGAGGTGGGTGAAATTTTACCAATGAGATCGAGCCCCCACTGCGAAAAGGGCCAATGTGTAACAATGGGATGCAGTTCTTGAGCTGGTGTATGAATAAGGTCTCCATGCTATTGGCATTGTAGGCATTTTCTAACAAAGTTGTGTGCCTCTCTCTCCATTGTCGGCTAGTAGTACCCGGTTCTCAACAATTTTTTAGCCAAGGTCATACCACTTGAGTGTGACCCGCACGTGCCATTGTGTACCTCAGTTAGAGCAGTCATAGCCTCCTTAGGTTTTAAACAATGTAGCAAGGTTCCATCGATAATTCTTCAGAAGAGGGTGTCTCCTAGGATGACAAATCATCAAGACCTTTTGACAAAAGTGCATTTTAGGTTTGGGGTGATGTTAGTGGGGAGGATTCCTAACTTTAGGTAGGTGTATATATCATGATACCAAAGATCACTAGGACCAATGAGTTCACACATGTATTCTGACTCTGGTACCTCAAATGTGGGTATGAGAAGCTGCTCTACGAGGAATTCATGTTTTTAGACATTGTGGGGGACGTCTAGTAAGGATCCAATGGTTGCCATTGCATCGGCTGCTCTGTTGTTTGTCCTTGGTATCTGCTCAAAGGTGATGTCAATGAATGATTCTTTTAGGCTTTCTACCACCTTTTTGTATGGTGCGAGCTTATCATCTTTAGTTTTGTATTCACCATTGACTTGGTTGATGATAAGTTGCGAGTCCCCGTAGACTTTTACTGCCATGATTCACCACTGTGCTACAATCTTGAGGCCTATGGTCAAAGCCTCGTATTCTGCAATATTGTTGGTACAGGGGAATGCCAGCTTGTAAGACCTAGGTATATATTCTCCCTGCGGGGTGATGAAGAACACACCAACTCCTGATCCATGTTGCATGTGGGAGCCATCAAAGTATAATTTCTAGTGGTCTGCTGCACCAAGGTTAAAAAGGGACTCATTTGGGAATTCTGATATGAGTGGGTTATCCGTGTAGAGGGGAGCTTCTGCCAGCTGATCCACAATGACTTATCCCTTTATGGCTTTTCGCTCCACATACTCTATATCATGTTCAGACAATATCATTACCCACTTAGCCATTCTACTTGTAAGCATTTCTTTTGACAGTAGGTATTTTAAAGGGTCTATCTTGGCAATCAACTTGATTTGGTGAGCTAGCATGTAGTGTCTGAATTTTTGAGCTGCAAATACCAGTGCTAGGCAAGCTTTTTATATTGATGAGTAATTGAGCTCATGCCCCACCATTGTTCTCCTGATGTAGTAAATGGCCCGCTCGGTTCCCTTTTCATCATGTTGGGCTAAAAGGCCCCCCAGGGCGGCTGTTGTTGCTGAGATGTATAGGATTAATAGTTTATCGACAATTGGTGGCATCAACACAGGTGGTGTAAGTAGATATTCTTTTATTTTACTAAATGCTTGCTCGCATTCGTCATCCCATTTGAAAGCTACTCCCTTGTGAAGTAGGTGTGAATAGGCAATCTGTTTATCTGCCAGTTGCGCTATGAATCTCCGGATGGAATGGAGTCTACCTTGCAATTCTCTTAGTTGTTTTAACATTCTTGGTGCTTCCATTTCAAGGATTGCTTTTACCTTTGCAGGGTCCACCTCTATTCCTCTCATTGAAACTATGTATCCTAATAGCTTTCCCGATTTTACCCCAAAGACACACTTCTTTGGGTTGAGTCTAACCTTATATTGTTCGAGCCTGTCAAAGATAGCACTTAGAGTTGCTACATGGTCCTATCTCTTCTTTGATTTAGCTAGTATATCATCCACATAATCTTCAACTGTTTTATGGAACATGTCATGGAAGATTAATGTCATGGCTCTTTGGTATGTAGCTCCTGCATTTTTCAACCCAAATGGCATTATGTTCCAATAGTAAGTGCCCCAAGGACATGTAAAGGCTGTTTTATGTCGGTCTTCCTTCGCTATCATTATCTAATGATACCCCGAGAAGCCATCCATTAGGGATAGCATCTCATGTTTGGGCGTCATATCCACTATCATGTCAATGTTGGGTAGTGGAAAATCATCCTTGTGACATGCTTTGTTTAGGTCTCTAAAATTAGTGCAGATGTGGATGCCCCCTTTCGGTTTTGAGACCGGTACAAGATTTGATACCCATTCTGGATAGTTGATCAGGCATATGAAGCCAACATTCAGAAGTTTCTGTAGCTCAATTTTTATGAGCAAAGCTATCTATGGGTGCATCTTCCTTAGCTTTTGTTTGACTGGTTTTGCTATGGGGTAAACGGCCAAATGATGAACTACTACTTCAGGGTCTAGACTTGGCATGTCTGCATAGGTCCACACAAAATTTACCTTTCTCTCCTTTAGGAATGCTGCCAATAGTTCTTGTTCCTCTATTTGAAGTGTTTGGGTGTAGAATGTGATTTACAGCTCTGTTTCTGTTCCCAGGTTGATAGGATTGCACTGCTCTGCCAATACTACTGACCTCTCTTGATGTAGAGCAGTAGGGGGAAGATTGAATCCTTCATCCTCTGGCACCTCGAAGAGGTTTTCACCATCGGATGCGTGCTTTATTTTTACTATTTTATGGTTAGAGAGTGCCACAGTGTGGTTTTCACTCAATAACTTCGAGCTTATTCTCGATATTTTCCTTTTGTGACTGAAGGACTCAATCGTCTCCCCATAGTATGCTTGTGTGTTCAGTGTGATGTTGAATCCAACCTTGTGATCTTTGCATGGAACTGTATCCCTTAGTCCCATAAATTCTGATAGAGCCTCATCGTTTTTGAATGAGTCTAGAATCGACAGTCCTCGTTGGTCGTGATCAATGAGCTCGGGGTGTACTAAGTTAATTCGGTTGGTTGGTTGGTTTGACTCAGCTGTGGAGGCACTTATCATTAACAAGGTGGAATCCTCAAAAATCCTAGGGAGACTTGCTATGGTATCCTCATCATCACTACTAGAACAAACATCCATGATATCAAAGGTGTAATTGTCAAGTGGGATCCCTAAGCAAATGGGTGGTCTAGGAGTGGTTGTTGTTACCTGAGGAGAGGACCTAATTGCTCTTCTGGGAGTACCTCTGCCATGTACGGTTATACTTGGAGGAGTATAACCGAGGCCAATGTTTCGCATTCTTCTTTCCACAATGATGGGCTCCAACCGTCCATCACTGTTTCTTCCTAGGCTTTCATTCCTGTTATAGCCCATGCCAAACATCATTTGTAACCCTCTGTTTGTTTCCTCCATGGGTAGGGTGGGAGTGGGTCTTTCATCTTGGTACAGAGTGTTTGTGATGTCCTCCTCGTCCACATTTTCCTGACTGAGATCCCCCCAACTGTGGAATCCAGAGGGTTCTGTTCTAGTGCGAACAAGTGTTTGATTCAATTGTGGTTGCCCATGTGATCTAGGAGATTGTGGTAACTCTCCTACAACAAAAGCATTTCTCTTCATTCTATAATCACCGCATCCATTGTCCTGTATCATGTTCTTGATCTCGGATATGTCGGGGATGGCGGGTGTCTCTGTCGCAGAAGTGGAGGCGAGATTAGTTGGGTCTATGTATGAAGTGGATGGTCCTTCATCATTTTTAGGTACTTGAGGGATCTTGTAAAACTTGGCTTCCAAGTTTTTGCAATAGGAAAAAGGTTTGGGATCCCCATGTATAGTAATCTCCTCATTTTGATATGAGAACTTAATGCACTGGTGATAGGTTGAGGCCACTTCCTTCATTCCATGTATCCATGGGCGTCCCAGGAGGATGTTGTATGGTAAGTCGAGGTCAGGGACCTAACAGGTGGTTTCCATGGTTGCTGGCCCCACTTGGATGGGGATCTTGATAGTGCCTTGAGACACTCTTTCCTAGTCATCATATGCTCTTATGGTGATGCTTTTGTTCTTATTGATGGAATCCTCAGCGAATCCCAATTTCTTTATAAGTTTTAGAGAACAAATATTAAGGCCTGCACCTCCATCTACTAGGACCCATTTGACTTTCTTTTTGTGGATTAGGACTTGGAGGTGGAGTGCATGATTATGAGATGGCTGCGGAGGGAAGTCTTGATTGGAAAATGTGATGAGATTTGGGGTAACGATGTTACCCACCAAGGCCTAAAATTGCTTTGTGTCAAGGGTGGCAGCAACGGTAGACACAGCTAGTGCTTCATCCAGGATCTGTCTATGGGCGGCAGAGATTTTTAGTAGTTCCATGATGGAGATTTGTGTGGGTGTTCTTTTCAGCTGGTCAATTACATTGTAATCATAGGGGATGGCCTTTGTGTTGGTAATGGGGGTCTTAGTAGGTGCCCCAGCAATGGTAACCTTTCCGCCTCATGTGGTGACTCCACAGTCATTGTTGGCTCCCTTGATATTTATGACGATGACCATCTCATTGACATATCCTACTATCTCCTCATATACTAGATTAGCACTAGCATACTTTTGTTTACCCTTATTATTCCCTTGGTTATTTCCCTGATTGTTCCCTCGGTTATGATTCGGCATCAGATTCGTGTAGATTTTTAGGTCTTGGTTTCTGGTCGGCTACTCGATGTTGATGACCTTATCCTTAATGAGGTCTTGAATGATATTTTTGAGTCTCATGTAGTTGGCAGTGGTGTGTCCTTTGACTTTGTGAAAGTCACATAGGAGATTCTCATTGTACCATGGTGATTTGGTCATGGGCTTCATGTATTGTTCAGAGTTAGAGATTTTGATTAGGTTCTCTTTGACCAGTTTCTTCATGACAGACTCAATCAATTCACCAAGTGCTGTGAACTTCCTCTTGGGGGGAAACTTATTACGGGGAGGTGGTCCTCCTTGATTACCCACATTGTTGACTTGACTGGTGGAAGGTGGTTGTGACTGTGCTACTACCGCATTAGTTTGCACATTGTTGCGATTATGATTTTGTGGTTGATGATTTGGGATTTTCTGCTTAGGGGCACTATTGACCACCTTAGCATCGACCACGCCATCGTTCATGATATTTTTATTCCTCGACCATGTTCAAGGTTTACAATTGTAGTTGTTAGATGGACGGTTATCCTGCAGTGGAGTGAATGTTGGTGTGCCTCCTCATGCAGTAAGGGCTCTTTCGATGTTGAGCACCTTTGGAATTAGTTGATCATAAGATGTGATGCACTACATTTTTAGGTAGAACGCCAAGTTTTCATCTAGACTGGCTATGATGGTGCAAACTTGTTCCTCTGGCATAGTCCATTTGCTCTGATTGGCCTTGGATCGCCATCTTTGCAAGAAGGATGTGAATAGCTCTCCTTTTCTTTGTTTGAGTGCAGATAGTTCTTCTAAACTGACATCTGCACCCATATTAAAAGCGTAATTTTTAAGGAAAGCCTCCACTATTTCTTTGAATGTTTTAATGCCCGTGGGTAGGCGAGAAAACCATTCCATAGCTAGACCAATCATACTTCGAGGGAAGAGCCACATTAGATACGTGTCATCATATGCAACTTCCATGTAGTGCACTTGAAATTCCTTGACGTGGTTTTCAGGGTTGCCCATTCCATTGTATTTATCAAATTTGGGGATCTCAAATCCCTTTGGGAACGGTACCATGGTGAGACTTCTATCAAATGGATAGGGGCACAAGTTTCTTGGTGTCCTTGTGGTTTTTCCTGCTTGCAAGTCCAACACCTGCTGTGAAAGTAGTTTGATTTGTGTTGCGACATCTTTGCTTGGATCGATGGGTGGGATGAATGAGTTGTAAGGCATTTGGGGAGTGCACGTGGTGGGAGGAGTACTAATGGGTGTTTGCTGCAAGCTTGGATGTGTGTTTAAGGCTTGTTTGTAAGCTTGCATTTGTGCCAACAATGCCTGTTGTTGATCTTGTTGTTGTTGTTCCAATAGCGCTTGTTGTTGGTCCATCTGTTGTTGTTCCCATGAAGCCTGTTGTTGGTCAAGCTATTGTTCAGCTAGTAACGCTTGTTGTTGGTCTAGCTGATGTTGCACCAACAATGCTTGTTGTTGGTCGAGCTGTTGTTGTGCCAATAAATCATGTTGTTTAGCTTGGTGTTGTGCTTGAAATTCTTGCAGGGCTTGTTGGTAGGCTTGTAGGTGGATCACTTGCAATTGCGCCTGGTATTGAGCTTATGCCTATTGTTGGGCTTGAGCTTTAGCTTGGTCTTGAGCTTGGGCTTGCGCTTGGGCTTGGGCTTGGACTTGCGCTTGAGCTTGAGTTTGTGATTGGGCTTAGGCTTGAGCTTGAGCTTGCGCTTGCACTTGGGCTTGCTACTTTTTTTGTAGTACTCTTTGTTGGTTGGCCTTTTGGAGGGTTTGGATTAGAGTGGTGAATGAATTTGTTGGGTTGGCTTTTGGTGGGATTGGTAGTGGAACAAGAATCATGCCAACTATCATGGTGGGTGGAGGGATTGTGGTGGTGATTGTGATTTGGGTTGTCGGAGGGGTGTTTGAGATGATTGGTCCTTGAGGAGGCATGCTTTGGGAGATTTGAGGACCAATAGATGCATTAACCGTGGTGACAAGAATAGTTATGATTTGTTGTGAGGATATGGGCTAAAGAAGCAGGTTCAAAGTGGTGGTCGGATTGCTTGGATTGGCAAAAATTTCGATGGGTAAAGGTGGAAGACCCATTCCAAGAGGTGATGCGGAGGCGAAAGGAAGCGGGGGAAGGGATGATGCACCAATTTGGAAAGAGAAAGGATTGATAGCTTCCGTCATTCCAAACAAGCCAACTTCCTCATGTGGTGGGGCAGTTGGTATGTTCAATTGATAGGCTAGTGTGGCGTGAAATGAGGATGAACCAATGGGATTATGAAATGTGAGTGGGACGTAAGGGTGAGATGGGTTTTCTGGAATAGATGTAGCCGGTGTGGGGGTGATGATTGCTTCTTTATTAGCCACAAGGTGATGTTTTTGCAATTCCTGGAACATGGTACTCCCCTTGTTCACATTCGGGGAGGTTGGTGTGATGACTAATGTGGTGCAAGGTACTTCTTGATTGATGTTTGACAATGGGGATGCATCTATACTAGTGCTTGTGTTAAGGTTAGGAGGGGGCATGACCCCTCCTCTTGCTATCATATTTAGGTATTTGAACATAGCACTAACAATTTTGTGGTTCTCTAGATTTTGAACCATTTCCATGATTTCATTTGGTGTCATCCCCATGTCTTCATTTGTGTTGTTCTTTTGATGACTCTCCTCTTGAGGATTTTGTGATGATAAGGTAGAGTTTCCTGGGGGATTGCTTCATCCTGCTAGGTTCACTTCAGTGTTTAAATGACTCATATCCATAGAAGCTAATATTTCTCTGATATTATCCATGTCCTTGTATTGAGATCTTGTTTGGACCATAAAAAATAGGGATTTGTTCGATCCTAATCCTTTAGGTCCAAAAGAGAAGAACTAGGGAAGCTAAAAGATCAAAGATGGTGATAATGGTGATGGGTTAAATGGATGGGATGAGTGAGTGAAACCTTTGGAGAACTTTTGAAGGTATGTGCTAAACTCATAAGGGCTTTTGATTTGATGGATTGTGATAATATGACTAGATACGTTAAGTCAAACAAGATTGTTGTGAAGTTGTTTTCCCTAGGAAGTTGTGTTATCCTAAGGGAACTTGCACAAATGGATGAATTGACAAAGTGTGTTATGCCAATGTGTTTGAGAACTAATAGACTTTAAGAAGTTGTGTTATCTCAAATAAAATGTGTCCAATGGTTTAAGACTATGTTGGCTGAGTGTGTTTAAGCCAAGATATGATGATGTTGATTTAGCCCTCTAAGTTTAGCGTGATGATTGATTCTAGAGTTCTCAAAAGGTTTGATGATGAAATGAGAATTGATTTGATGGAGGAATGAATGGGAATGAAAAATTTGATCTTGAACCTTAACCTAGATGCGACTCTCTCTACAAAACCTCGGTATTGAAGAACATGCTAGACTTCCTATGGGAGAAATGCAAACCTTTGAAAAAGTTCGGGATTTTGTTGACAATAAAATGCATACAATGCGGGATTTTTCCTTGAGGCTTTTTTGTAGAAATTGTATACAAGTCTCTCCCTTACTTCAAAGAGCATCTCAAGGCGTTGCTCACGAATTTTTAGACTCACTTTCTTGAACTTTGGCTTTGGGATTTTAATCTTGTGGGAAATCATTGGAAACAACACATGTGTAATTCAATTTGTCTCTTTATCTTGGTTAAATGAGGTTTTTTTTATCCAAGATACTTGCTTGCTTAGGTTTTCAAAATATATGTCTAGTGTCCCATTTTCTTTCTCATCCCACAAGGTCCTTTATGTGGAAATCAAGGAAAATAGGGCAAAAGTTCCCTATGTTTATCCTTATTGAAAAAACAAATGATGATAGAACTTGTACACTTAGAAACCTCTAGGAATGTGATTCCTAGGGAAAGCAAGAGTGGGAAAGTTCTTCAATAGGTATTTGTTTCCCACAAGGTATTTGAAATTTCAAGGTTTTTGTGTATGTTCGTTTTTCAAAATGTTTTCAAGATCAAGCAATGTGTTTTTTCCAAGCACATTTTACACTCCTAGGTTGATGAGGCAATACCTTGTTGGGTTCCCACTTGGATAAATCCAGTTGTGCATATCTTGTGCAATGGCTAAATGTTTGACCACACTAGCTCCCCTCCATGGCACTCACTTATTCGGGTCAGCCAAGCATTAGTACCCATGAATCTCTCATGGCATACCTTCCATTTCCACAACAAAGACCGCATGTTACGTGGGGCGGCTTCAAAGGACATGACCTTTTGCACCAACAAGATAGACAAGGTTTTGGCCTTTTTCTAAACAAGGGGTTCTAATTCGGGCATTCCGTTCATGGGGGATTATCCAACATCAGTGAGAGTCCATTGTTGTCCATCTCGTCGGAATAATCCTCGTGATATTGGCCTTTGTTCCAATATCCACATTTATATCCCGGGTGGAAGTCGCTTGGCTTTAGCGTGTTCCCGGTTGGGTCTTTCCCTTGGGTGAGTACTTTTTCCCACAAGGCAGACCCTCTAAGATAAACAAAAGCGAGCTAACATATCCCATCGTTTACACAACCTTTGTTGAAAAACAAAGGGGAAACCTCTGCAATATGTCATGCTCACACTTGCATGTTTTGTTCAATTTTAAGTGCCCAAATCAAAATGTGGAGGCAATCTTTTTGACAAGTTAATATCACTAAAATGCTTTTGATTCTCAAGATCGCTATAAAGCGCGAGAGAAGCGCATACGCATTTTAATGATGTTAATTTGTGAAAAAGTTTGCAAAACATGAAAGACACTTGTTCATTTTAACCTTCAAAGCAATGATGAATTCTTTTTAAAAGCACCAAATGAAGTGTGAAATTGCCTTGTTCAATTATTACCTTTCAAACCAACTCTAGTGTATTTGCCTAAAATTCTTTTTAGCCCCTTGGCAACAATAGAAAATAAAGTTTGTTTGTTCTTTTTAGATCCCAATGAAAATTTAGTATTCTAAGGTCAAAGATTTTAACAAGTTCTTTGAAAAGTGTTGAAGAACACTTAAGTGTTTAGAAATACTTTGCACAAAATGAACATGATATAAACGAAAATTTGAACATTTTTTAAAGCCCAAAGTAAAATTAGTTTTCCTAAGGCCAAAGATTTTAACAAATTTTCTCAAGAAGTGTTAAAGAACACTTTTAGTGTTTAGAAACACTTTGGGTTTGTGAAGATAACATCATGGTGAACTTCTCCTTTTGCCTCCATCTTGCAAAATAATAGAAAAATAGAGAGTAAAAAAAGAAATACAACAAACCAGGTTAATACTAAAAAAAATTATTCAAATTTTAGAAAACCAGACTGATCCCACGGCAGAGTTTAGCAAGTGCGGTGCTTCTTAATGGGTGTGGTGCTGCTTAAAAACATAGGCGGTGCTATATAGTGCCACGTGGTCGACTGTATGCAGTGCTCTACATAAACAGAGACCACGGCTACGACGGAGTTTTACACGTGGTGGAGTTTGGAAGTGGCGGTGTTCGACAAATTTTCAAATTTGAAGCGCGGGAGGCAGTTGCGGTGCTATATGGTGTCACGGGCTTCGGGAGGTGTGGTACAATACAGCATCGTATATGAGTCTGCGGTGTAATACAGCACCGCGTGTCTAGTGCGTGGTGCAGTTTCTTGTATATGAACAAAAAACATGAAAAAATTGCAGAATTTTGAAAGAAAAACGTGTCAAATGTGAGCAAGCCCTCCTTCTAGCGCCAAAATGTGAACCCCTAAACTTGCAAAAGCACAAGGAAGTCAAACATTGTTAGTGTTAGATCAAAATGCATGTAAATATTTGAAGGATTCCCCATGAAATCCACTTATTAAGCTAAAATTAGGAAAATGAAGAACATGAAGCAAGAAACTTGAATTAAATCCTAATTAAGCAAATAAGTTAAAGATCTTATGGGGGAATTGGTGCCAATGATATGTTGCAATTGGCCCTTTCCCAATTCCTATGGTTGCAATGTGGATTGATGAAGAAATGGTCAAATCTCCAAAAAGATTCGAGCATAACCTTGGTGCAAATGTGAAAATGATAGGAATGTATGGATGAAGATAGCAAAATCAGTTCTCACTTGAAGAGAGTAACTTTGCATATGAGTTGTGGATGAAGATTGAGGAGAAGAGTCCCCAATTTATAGATTCAAATCTTGGAAGAGATAGTGAAAATAAGCAATGTGGGACAAAAGATAGTCCAATGGCATTGTGCCACTTGTCCAAATGTGATTGGATGAGGAATGTGCAAGTTTTGGCCAATGTGCAATAAATGCAATTAGGTGGCATTTCAAACTTGAGAAATGACATGTTGAAGAGGGAAAAGGAATGAAGTTAATGTCACTTGGCTCAAGGTCAAGGACATGTAAGAGGCTTTTAATGCCTTGTTGGAAGGACCAAGTCCACTTGGACTTTTTGAATTCAAATAAGGAATATTCCCTTTTTGATGCTTTGTGAGGGAAAATAGGAGAATTAATAAATCAAAGTAATTGATTTATTGTGCAAGTTGCATTCTCTAGAGAATTTTAGTGAGAAGGATTAACTTAATCAAGGATTTGATTAACTTAATGAAGAATTAGGTGATGTGACAATTTAGACTTAGATTTATGAATTGATTTAAGTCAGAAATTGAGAGAAAATGATTCATTAAATAAATGATTTGATTTATTTAATAAAGAAGGAATGTGTTAGATTAAATCAAATAAGGTTTAATTTATTTAATTTAATATAGGACTTTAGAGATTTTAATTAAATAAAATGATTTATTTAATTAAATAGCAATGTAGGATTAATTAAATTAAACTGACTAATTTAATCAAAGGAGGTGATAGACTTAATCCAATAAATAGTAATTTATTGAATTAAAGGATAGAAAGTGATGAAATGTCAGAATTTGATCTCGAGAGGAAACGCTATTAGTAATCTAGATCGTGTGCTAAACTAATTTTTTTCATTTTCCATTTCTACACAATTTATCTTTGAAATCATGATATTTGGAATCATATATCAATACCCAATCACCTACCTTGAATGTTTTTTATGATGTGCTTCTAGTCGCATTTCATCTAATTTATTAAACTGTGTAATCTAGAGCTTTTGGGCATGTACGAGATCAATTACAACCTCCTACACTATATGTAGTGTTTCTAAATCATATTCTATGGGGAGTATCCATTTATCCCCATAGACTAGCTCATAGGCATTAAAATTGATAGTATTCTACCAAGTTGTATTGTAAGCCTAGACACCTTCAAACAACCTATCGACCTAGTCAATCTTATTCGTTGAAATGGTCTTGGTAAAGATATTTTGAAATTCTTTGTTGGTTACTTCAACTCGTCCTTTTGTCTAGGGGTGATATGGAGAAGAGTTTTGATGACTGCTTTGGTATCGATTCATAAAAGCCTTGATCATTGTTGAAATGAACTATGGGACCTGATTTGAGACCAAAACCCTTGCGGATCCAAAGCACTGCATAATATACTTGTATAAGAAACCTACAAACTAAAATAAAAAGATGTATTTTTAAAGATTTTAATATGGTGTGGTTAGAGGACAAGATACTAAACTTCGATACCTTGATCACATGAGAAAAAAAATCAAACATGACCCTTAATGATAACATACTTACAAGACAAACTTATGAGAATTAAGTATATAATTGAAAGTTGTAAGCTAAGTGTGGTTCTATGACCAACAAGTGCATACCCCTATGTAAAATATAAATTTTAATGTATGAAAGTGTTTCAAATGTCTACAGTTGAACCAAACAAGTTCATATGTTGTAACGAAAGAAAATTATACACTTTGATAGTATTTTACAATCACTACGAGGGAAAACTAATTGCTATAGCAATATATTAGCAAATGTAGTCCTTCTAATACATATAATGTAGTTATCCCCTAAACAAATCCAAATAGCTAAGAAAATGTTCAAACATAAAGAGATTTTTACATTAAATTCCTTCTTTAGATTTACAAGGCATAAACGCATGAGAAAAATAAATTCAAAATACTTGAGTTGATGTCCAAGGGTTCCTTGCTCACTATGCATAGAGTTTATAATAGGGAAAGCCCTAAACTAATCCCCCTTATTACAATAGAAAAATATACATTTATAGATTGTTGCAAGAGAGAAAAAACAACATAGTTGTGACATCTAGATAGATCTTGATCGTCAAATACTAGGTCATGATTAGATTCAAAAAATAAGTTGCAACAACCATCAGCCTAGAAATGAATTCATGACATAGGATAAATCTAGGCCAACAAAAGAAATTGAATGGTGCAACTTGAAGCCCATACTACTAGTATGCCCAAGAAACCTTGAAATCAAAGATTTTCTTGAATTTTGGGAAGGAAATTAAAAGGGAAATTAGATATGTAGATAATTTGAAAATCCAATCGACCGATTAAAAGAAACAACAGATTGTCCAATAATTAAAAACACTAAATCTTTAAAAAATCATATTTAATTTCATCTAGGGGAGAAGTCCCAGTTACCGCCACCCATTGAATTACCGCCACCTCCATGCTCACTTAACCCTCCAAAAAAAATTCACTTTGATCCATTAAAAAACTTTATTTTATTGAATAAATAATTACAAAAACACCAATGGCTGCTCATTAAGTGCTAAAGTGAATGAGACCCATTGACTTTTGAGTGGATTTGAATGATAAAACAGTTATAATTGATTGAAATTGTAGCCGGCGTGTACTGAGGTGTTAGGTGGCGGCGAGCAGACGACACCTCTAAAAGGTGTCTTTTTGACCTCTGCACGCATATCCAATGCTCTTGCACTCTACTGAATTGCCCAGAAGCCAAAAGCTTAGTTATAAGCTCTTAACTTGTGAGCGAAAAAAACCCATAATTTTTTTTTTCGATTCAACGTACGGTTTGGATTCTACGGTTGCATGAAGTTAGCCCTGGCGGATATTGGGTCTTCTCCTCTAATAACACACCATCCAACATTTAAAACCTTAACAAACTCACAATCTTCCAATGTAATTCAATACAAAAATCCAATTCGAAAATTGATAGCAACTCTATGGCTATCATTTACGGCATATCCAATTTGAAAGAGAGCAACTTGAATTTCTCAATCCATGGTTACCCTCTGTCTAGAAAATTGGCCAGCAATTGAAATGATTCTGACCCTTGATCTTAATAACTAGTAGACTCCACCCAAATGCGTTGAAACTCCACCCAAATGCATTGAAATTCAATGAATGAAAAAATGATCTTGATGGTCGTCAATCTCCAAAAAAATAACATCTGCATGTTGCACTCCAAATAAAGCTTTTTATCTCCTCAACCAAATCTTTATATCGACGGTTATACCTGATCTAAACAAGATGCAGGACCATTCCATTAATCTTTTCCCTTCATTTATATTTCTCTTTTGCCACCGAATTCCTTTTATGCCAGTTATGTCTACTGCCAGTCTTAAAGTCCATCATAAATACCTTGCAGTTCTCACCTATAATTGATAGCCACTAGCATTTTAAATTCTCATGCGTGCGACTTGGAAATAGGAGAGTAGAAAGGTTATAATCAATAATAATAAGATTACAATCTTACGTGGCTGCATGATACTTGGCGACTGAAGTGGAAGCATGTAGTCCTCTGGAATCGATACTAACATCTTGATGGTCGTCAATCTCCAGAAGAATAACACCTGCACGTTGTACTCCAAATAACACCTGCAAGCTGCAATCCAAATAAACTACAGGATATTTTGGTAGATTTTTACCAGATTGCCGCCTCTCCAGTTGGTTCGATAAGTCTCTCCTGTCTTTAAAACTGCCACCTGTAGAGCTCCTTCGAAAACTTTTGTTTCTTTTAAAAACTATTAAAAAATAATATCTACCATATCTCCATCACAATGTAATCTCTCCAGAGTAATGTATCATAACTGCATTTATGTTGCATTAGGTATACGATATTTTCAGTCCATTAATGCACCATTCCTACGGCCATTTTTCACCATCTCCGTTCTTCTACAAATAGAACAACCAATCTGCTAAATTTATGAAGGACAACCATTGCACAGAGCTTGTTAAAAATCAAGTACCTACTTTTGCTAATTTGTATAATTGTTTTACTATTACTTGTTTCCAGTATCTTTTTTAGCTCTTTAAATCTTTCATGGAAGGCTTGTGCACTAGTTGTGAGCATGTACAACCTTTTTTGACTTCATGTAATATAAATGTTTTTTGGCAGCATCAGTAACAAAAGGAAAACTGAATTCGCCATTTAATCCAAGATGTTGTTAATCCTCCATCCACGTTATCATCCTTTTTTGTCTATGTTGTCTATGAAGGTATTTAACACCCTCAACGAGCTGCACCATCAGACAACTATTTCCCCTGTTTTGTTATTCCTGGCCCTATAGACAACTCAATAAGTAAATTCATGAAGGCTTTTGCAACCTTGTAACATATAATGAAGCATGAGATGTAGGGAAATTGATTTTGGTTTGTGCAGATTTTTGTGGCAAGTCACTTGCAATGATTTCAGCTAGGTGTTTTTTCAACTACTATTTCCCAGAGTTGACATCTCATGAGCCTGAAGAAACATATAAATACACAAAAAATGGTTGTGGATGAGAATTAAACGTAGCTGGCTAATATGGAGTTATCAGCTATATTAATTGAAATTGCTTAGCACACCTTCTTTCAAAGGACATCTCCCTCTTCCCTGTCACTCTCTCCATGTAAACTTCCATGATGGCTTCTCTTTAGGCTATTGCTCTTCCTTACAACTGTGACTTTTTGTTCCTCTTTCCCAGTCCTTCATCCTCAGACTTCAAATCTCTGGGGGAATTGTACTCCTCTGCCCACCGTGATGTGGATATATACCGAGAAGGAGGGTGGTAAGACTCTTCCTCATCTTCAAGTTGCTTGGGGCTATCGGGCAACTGCCCAGGCTCTCTTTCCTCCTCTGACAATGATCACAGCCGACGATCTTGCATTGGGATATAATTGACACTAGTACCATCCACTTTCTCATTGCTTTCATTGCCTGGAACACTGGGATTGGGTGAGGACGGAGAAACTGAATCTTCAAACCCGCCATAGAGGAATGGAAGCGTAGGTCTTTTCATTCAAATAATCTGTCTGCTGACTTGCTAGGAGAATTATTTTTTAAAAGGGCAATAGTAGCTCTTGATCCAGAACCCTCAGAGGTGGCTCTGTTTCCGAGAGAAGTTGTAATTTTGGCATTTGGATACGTTCATTCTCCAGGGCGATCAGAATTCACTAAAAGTGAGGGAGATAACGGAGGGGGCAAAGTAAGTTTTGTGGGGCTTACCTTAGAAGAAACAACACCATCTCCAGCACTAAAGGCCCTAAATTATTACTCACAATCCTAGCCTGAGTAGTGAACGGGGAGGCCGGCTTCTCTTCCAAATCCCAAATAATTGGAGAATATTTTCTCTTTTTATGAATAGGAGGACTAATAAAGTAGTTGAACCGACAAGAGCTTATGGTCTTGGACAACGGTAATGATAGTGAAGATATTAATCATGATCAACGACCTCAGTCAGAGTCAGATGATGAACTTGATTCCACTGTTCCAGTAGAGCCTCCTGTACCAACGCTATGGACAATTAACATGTTACAGGATTGCAGAAGCGTTGATGAATTTGAGAGGCTTAATAACATAGATTTTCCTTGCATTATTCATGCACTGCTTCAAAGTTTTCCGCAATGACTATTATTTAATATTTAATGTGCTATTATTTATAGATTAATTCAAATTTAAAAAAGATTTCTTATTAAAATTGTTTATTTGTATAGTTCAGTTAAGATGTTTGCACTTATACTTTTTGTATATAAGAATCAGTATTTTTTAAATTATTTTTGTTCCAATTTAAATAGTATGAAAATTTATGTTAGTAATCTAAAAAAATAAGTTCATTTTTATTTTTATTTTTGAAGTTATTAAATTAGTAATAAAATCGATAACTATTGTTTCTAGAACAACTTTATTTAAGTTTCATTTGTAAAATAGTTTATGTAAAAAGAACATTATTAAATTAAATAGTTAATTAAAAACGTTTATGTGAAAAGATGTTTATTACTTCAAAAAATTATTTATAATTTTTATGGACGCTAATTCTTTTTAAAATAAACATTCTTACACTGACTTGACTTTTAAGTTGAACTCATTTGGTATTGTTAAATTGATGTTTATTAATTAAAATATTTATTTATAATTTGTACAAAACCTAATTCTTTTTAAAATAAACATTCTTACACTGAGTTGACATTTATGTTGAACTCATTTGGTATTGTTAAATTTAATTAGTTTGTCTTATTTGAAATGTAGTTTATTTTGGTACATAATGTAATTTACTTGACTCTAAGTTTCCTTAAGTTTACATCTTTTTGTTACTTTATGTTTTGTACTAATCCAATTAAAATGAACGTATTACCAATTAAAAATATTTGTATTAGCTATAGTGTGATTTATAATTCTTTTGCATTTTGGTTTTAAAAATAATGATTTAGTTAACAATATGTGCTATTTCAAATTTACTACATCCAGGAATGGCACTACCTCATTGTCAGACTGATATCATAGAAATATCAGACAGTGACAATTCACCTGGAGTTCCAATAGATTCGTCTCCTTCACAGAATTGGGATGGAAGTTCTGCAAACATTGTAGATCTCTCAAATGAAATTATCAGTATTTGCTTTGACAATTTCGAAAAAATAAAAACAGTTGTTCAAAATATACATAATGTCCAAGGTTTTGAAGTGCAAGCAATGGAAGGCACACTACAAGAATTCCATTGGACTTGTGACAAGATTGCTACGTTCTATAAATTTCTACGAGAGTTGCATGCTGACGAGTTGTATGGGATGGGCGGTGCTCAACAAATAAAACGTTCTTATGAGAACTATATAAACCATGTCTGAAGAGCATTAGTTCTTGCAATGTGTTTATGGTCCACTACTATAATGTGAATACGACCACTCCCAATTTTGCCTACTATGCTACTATTTTGTTTCAAACTCGCAAAATATATGTTTTTTTCATATTGTAACGACCAAGGCTATGTTCCTTGTAGAAAAAAACATTCATCAAGATCCGCTAAAGTTTGTAGTACACATCTTGTTCAAAACTATGTATTTCATATCACTATATTGAAATACAATTTTCTCATGAATTAACTATAATATTGCCTTATTTGTACTTCTTGTTAAACTTATATCACATGCACTCTCTTTTACACTTTTATGTCATCAAATTCCAGCTATGTACCATTGTACAAAATTGTACCCATGATTGTAATAAGTCATATAAACAAGAAATAAGTAAACAATTCTTTTCTTTTTTGTAAATCTATATATTTACAATCATTTCACATTTAAGTTATCAATGCTTTATGGAGAATGTGAACCATTATTTTCCATTTTCCAACATTGAAACTTCTTCAACAATAGAATGTTAATAAATTTAAATTACAAGTAAACATTATCTATAGTAAAGATTGAAATTTTCAATCGTATTGTACAACCCCCTTTTAACAAAAAAACCATTAATTCGTTGTGTCAGGGACAAGTGGTCATCACATTTTGTACTCTCTCATACTTTTTGTGCTCATTATCCACAGGTATGTTTCAAATTTCCAATTTTTTCTTCAACGTTATTGTGCAAACATTGACTTTTGCAAGTTTCCTTTCTAAACATTCATTTTACAATGACATTTTATTACAGGTTAATTTCTTTAAAGATATCATGCATGTACTGCTACTTTTTAACAAATTTGACATGCTATCTACTTTTATACATTAACAATCCTTGAAAAAATAGATTATTTTAAAATTTTCCCTTCGCATATACTATCTTTGATATAAATAATTTTGAAAAAAGAGATTATTTATATCTTCCTTACCACTAAAATTACCTTCAGCTAACTATCTTTGATCATCTTGAATCTTGAAATTATATTTACTAGATAGAATTTATCGCTTGAACCTTACAACTTTTTATACTCCACTCATTTTAGTATATAACATACAGAGCATTCTCTTAATTTAATTGTTTTACAATAAGATTAATCCTTGTTTTCCTTACAATATAACTATACTAAATGGATGTCTTTCCATTTCCTATTATCTCTATACACACTACTATTCAGGTTCAATTGACTGTCTTTGACTATCACCATTGTAACACAATATAGCGTCTTGTGCCTTTTAAAGAATACCACTTAGGGGGTAAATTTACATTCAAAGCATTACCAGATTAGCATATTTCAACATATGGAATCTTGCTTGTACATTTTATTTCACATATTTTCTATCACTATGATTGTGTTGTTCTCCATTACCTGTCCATTAAGTGCGATCGCTTCAAGCGAACAATAACCATATTATATTTACAACTTTCTCTACATTAACTGTCCATATCTTTATATGTTTTTGGTTTCTATTCTCGTCCAAATTTTTTATTCGCATAAATCTCTCTCACAAAACTATTAAATTTCTTTTGTCATCAACATTTCTTACTATGGAAGCAGAGAATGCAAGGATCCAAGAAAAACGTTCTCATAAAAATGAACTGAACCTCAAACGATACCATGCAAATAAAGGTGAAACCAACAAACGAAGACGTGAAGCTAATCAAAATCTTTCTGCTACAGTCTCAACATCTACAATCTCTCCTCCAATTGACTTGTCCCACCTACAAGGTATTGCACCTCACTCACAAAACATAGTTCAACCCACCCCAAATATCAAACTACACCCTTCACCACTTTTTACACAAGATTTTTTCTCTGCTAGGAATAAGTTCCGATCAAAGTTAGATAACCTAGCACAAATGTCAACTTGTATGATTTGCATGGAGAGATATCTAGGAATCAAAACTAGACAGTCAAATGGATTACCTACTTGTTATAGATGCACATCTGAAAAGAAAGACCATCGATTCTCAAATTGGAACAACATGGACCCTAGTGAGCAACCTTTATGCTTAAAAATTCTATCCCAAGTTGAGGAGATGTTAATAGCAAGGGTTAGCCCAATTCTTCAAGTTACCTATGCAAGGGGTGGGCAACTAAAATATAGTGGCCACACTATTTGCTTTCCTCAAGATATATCTGCAATTGCATCCTACTTGCCTAGGCATGTTACTGATCTTGATATACTAATAATTAACAGGGAAGAAATCGGAAAACAACAATATAGCTTCCTTGTTAGTAGAGGGCGTGTCCACGAAGCACTTAAATATAAGATTTTAAATGACCCATACTACAAGGATGTCCAAATATATGAGCTTGCTTTATCCAATTTTCCAGAGTCTTCTACTGACATCTCAAACCTTATTTATGCAACATCTTCAAATCCCAACACCACAAATACAAGCATTGAGGAAACAAGTGACACTGAATATGATCCCACCGATCACAATATGTTGCCAACAATGTCTTTTGTGTCGAACCTCCCACATGCATGTACAAAGGTCGAAGAAGTGCGCTCTTTGTTACAACTAGGTGCAGGACGACCAACACCAATCATTGCATGGCCACCTATTTCTCCATCTCCTATCAATGAGTACACCACATAAGGACTATTTGCTATGGCTTTCCCCACTCTATTTCCAAAAGGAAGAGTTGCTTTCAAGCAACAACGTATCAAAGAAATTAAACTACATGAATATGCTCTCCACCTTTTAAGGTACCACGACAATCGGTTTGGCCAACACCCTCGATTTAGGTACTTCGTACTAAATATTATTATGCGGCACTGCAGCCAAGCAACCTCATCTATTTTTGTTCACAAAAATATTGATGGTTACATGCCCTCTCCAGTCTCTGACCTTCGCCAAAGATTGCAAGATATTCTAGATGACAAACTTGCAGATCAACTCATGCGATTTAGTTCGTCAATTCGTGGTACTTGTCCATTTTGGACCCAACGTCGAGGGGAACTCTCTGACATGGTCATTCAAATAGGTTGCCCCTCACTTTTCTTCACCCTTAGTGCAACAGATACAAAATGGCCAGACTTGCATACCGTCATGCCTACCACGCCTCCTACAATCCTTCTATGGCCTCTACATGGAGAATACAAAACATTGTACAAAATCCACACCTTACCGTAATATACATGCACCACAGGTTTACTGCATTTCGGGAAGAGGTCTTGGAAAAGCTTCTTGGTGCATTAGAATATTGGTATAGGTAATAGCTTCATTTCCTCTTCTTACACAATCCACACATTTTTGATTATTTACTACAAAGCATCCCTTCATTTCTTACAATATACCCTTATCTTTTTTGTTTGCTAAATATCATATTTTTGTAGATATGAATGGCAACACAGAGGATCTGCACACATCCATGGTTTTCTATGGCTCGAACATGCACCTGATATTAGTAGATTACAATGGAATGACCTTCAATCTGTACAAGCTGCACTTGATTACATAGATAGATATGTCTCTGCCTGGAATCCACGTAGCCTCAATTTGAGAAGCCAAACATTTCACCGCTCTGTTCTTGATGTTCCTTGTTTGTTGGATACAAGAAGGATCTTGTCACGCAACCCTTCAAGTGACTATTGTGATTCATCAATCGTGTCGAGCGACACACAAAGTGTACTTTGCTAACATGCCTTAGGAAGAAAGGGCCAACCACTATGTGTCGCTATAAAGCACCATGGTCCATGCAAGACAAGTCAAGCCTTTCAAATGAGGAGACCACGCACCCTAAGCACACACTTGCTCACAATGATGATCACTTGAACCTTCACAACCCATCTATGCTCTCTATTTGGAGGGCCAATGTAGATTGTCAACCTGTACTCTCAATTGATGCTGTCCTCAAATATATTGCAAAATATGCAGCAAAAGCTAAGCAAAAGTCTGAAACATATCATGCCATGCTATCTCGCATCTCAACCAATTTAGATTCAGAAATGCCTACCCCAATAGCTTTTCGAAAAATGCTTACTGACAGCCTTGTCGATCGTGATATTAGTGCCCAAGAAACTTGCCACCTTTTACTAAAATTACCCCTCTCCATATCCAGTAGGACATTTGTCTCTTTAAATGTTAACCACCACAAATTTCAACGTGTCTCAATCTCATCCATGTCAATTACCACTTCACCTACATACATTGATACCTACATGGCTCACCCCATACAACTAGAGGCAATGCCTCTCATTGAGCTTACCCAAAAATGGACCTTCAAAGCATCCCGAAAAAATGAACAATGGAAGCAGCGCCCCTAAAAGGAATTGTTCGCGTCTCACCTAGGTTCACAAGCATCCCTGCAAGAGATGACAAAAGTTTTCATGAATTTTGTTGGGCTGAACTAATTCTATACCACCCATTCCGAAACATTGACATTGACTTTGGCTCCTTCGAACATCAAATTATATCACAATGGGAAAGGTTATCTTCGACATACACCCCATGGCACGTACACCGCAACATTCCAAATCCAGCCGAACAATCAGATACTAGCAGCAGCTCGAGCATTGAACATGTGTTGCAAGGACAAAGTCTTGAAGAATGGTAGCTTCTCTCAGGTTTGCACCCAAACCTTCCTATACAACTTGATGCACTGGACATGCTTGGTCGACATGACATTAACATTCACCATGACTGGGAACATACCGGCTTCACCCAACAACAAATGCATCTTGCAACTGCTTTCATAGACTGCAATCGAGGAACCTATCAATTGCACCGTGATCTCAATGAACACAGCCTTACTACTTTCTCTACTCAGCAACAAAAAGCATTTGATATAATTTGGTCTCATCTAACCACTTTCCCACTACAACCACCACTAAAGCTCATTGTTCAAGGAATTGCAGGGATTGGAAAATCACACCTCATAAAAAAATAAGGTCTGCTCTCAACAGCTCGGCTCCAATTCATGAGTCACCTTTACTACTTCTAGCACCTACAGGTTTTGCTGCATTCAACATTCAAGCATCAACAATTCATTTTGCCCTTCAAATTCCAATAAAAGAAATGGTCCCCCTACAAGGGAAAACACTTGCGGCCTTCCAAGAAAGCATGCACTTTATTAGGTACATTTTAGTAGATTGAACGAGCTTCATAGGGCCAAAGCTGCTAGAACGTATCGACATGCGACTACGACAAGCATTCCCTGCCCACAACCACCTTCCCTTTGGAGGCCGCTCAATTATTCTCTTTGGTGACTTGGGACAACTACCACCAGTTAAAGATATCCCCATGTATGCTTCTACTTCATATGGTGGCACTCTATGGCACAGCTTCACAACAGTGGTAACTTTGACCAGATTATTTCGACAAGTTGGTGAAGCTCCTTCCCAAATTGCTTTTCGACAACTTCTATCAAATCTACGGAATGCAGAGCCTACACAAGAAGACTGGGAAATTCTAATGTCACGCTCAAGTTCATCACTCAATGCTATAGAAAACTCTATTTTCTTGTCAGCCATACACCTTTTCGCAACAAATGAAATGGTGTTGCTACACAACAAACGTATGTTATTGTCTTTGGCAACATCGGTTGCCCTTTCCACTGCAGAGCAACTCAGGGGGTCAACATACACAAATCCAGATGAAGAGCAACTTCAAGCTCATATATTATTGTCTATTGGCCAAGAGGTCATGTTATGTTCTAATATTTGGGTCAAAACAGGACTCGTGAATGGTGCACTTGGTCACATAAAACAAATTGTATACATTGAAGGTGAAAAACCACCTCAACTACCCTTGTTTGTCATTGTTCAATTCAAACATTACAATGGCCCACCTTGGGATCATAACAATCCAAATGATGTCCCCATAACCCCGCTCAGTCGTGGCCTTCATCATCAAATTCCACTTAAAATGGCTTGGGCACTAACAATACATAAGTCACAAGGTTTAACACTTCCAAGGGCCACAGTTGACATTGGAAACATTGACTGGCAAGGCCTCACATTCACTGCTATTTCAAGAGTACCTGATCTACCAAGCCTTCGCATACACCCATCCTTCATGTTCCAACGCTATGCATGCATGCAACAAAGTCCATATATTGCATGCCGGAAAAATGAAGAGACTTGCTTGACAATATTGTCACTTTCAAACTCCTCAAACAATTGAAGTGAATTCCACCTACTACAGGTACATCACTTCCTTATTTACTTCACTACCACTATTGATGTACTTTAATTATTGTAAATTATATTAATTTTTTTCATCTAAGCACTACAAACTAATGGACCAAAGGTAACTTTTTATTTATTTGTAATACCAAATTGACCATTTCATTTTCTATTATCTACTTCTCAAATACTAACTACATCTTTTGTTTATTTCTTTAGTACAATAAAATAAATATGTTCTTGTAATGCGATGTATGCAATCCATTATTCGAAGTACACAATCCATTTTTATGCTTGCATAGGTGTGTGAAAGATCTTTTCATTTTCTTTTTTTCAATTTGACTACCACCCTTAAATATTATAATCTTTGAAAATATTTGATGTCGAAATGTAAGATGGGTTCATTTGCCTTTAGTGCAGATAATTGATTCCTGCCACCTTTGTATGTGTACTTTTCCTCCTTCGACCACAATCAATAACTTGGTATATTTTCTCTCCAACCCCTTTGCAAGGTATTCATTTATGTTTTCTTTCTAATTTTTGAAGAATTTTTTTAGCATTTCGATACTTTTGAATGATATGATGATGAACAATGAAGAGAATTCAGAATCGTGAGAAGAGATGGAGCCACTATTTAGCTCTGTGCACGAGCTTCTGGGAGTCCCTGACAATATGGAGAAACTCCTCAATAATCCCACACACAATTATATTTTGGACAACACATCCATGGCTTCCACTCCCATTGATATCAAAGAGTATCCCAACTATTATGTCTTCATAATCGACATGCCAGGCCTTCAAAATGACAACATCAAGGTATTTCCATTATAAACCACTAAAAACCTCATTTTCTCTACATCTTGGGGATGAAAAAGCTTCTAATAACTGGCCACTAAGACTAACTACACGGTTGTTGTTTATTTAATAACAAAAAGGTTCAAGTACAGGATGAGAATGTGTTGACGATCATTGGATAGCGAAAGAACGAGGAGGACAATCATGTCAGATTCATCCGAATGGAACGCAAGGTCGGAAAATTTATAAGAAAATTTATCCTACCTCACAACTGCAATATGGAGGCCATTTCAGCCAGATATCAAGATGGAGTGCTCAATGTTACTGTTCCCAAGCTTCCTCCTCCGGAGCCCAAGAAACCCAAGACACTTGAAGTTAAAGTTGCTTAGTTGCTTGCCTTTGTAGATTATCTTTTTCCATTTTCAATTTGTACAACACTCACAAATCTTAATACATCTACTGTGTTTAAAACATAAAACTTACTGAATGTAGTATTTTGGTCTATATTTTCACCACCATATTTCCTCCATACGTACTTAGATATTTAAAAGTTTCGATAACATCATTTTGAAAATTTTAGAACCTATGTCTGGAACTTCAAAGGTTCACAACAATGTGTAGTTGAAATCTCAATGTAATGATAACTCAATTTCCTTATTTATATAACTGGCTTACAGATCATTTGTTTATACTATTATATTCAGTTGCATAAATTCTTGTAATGCGAATTAAAAATTACATAGAAAACACTTCATTTTCAACATTGTAAATATATCCTTATTCTACATTTTTATCTCACATAATTTTGATCGCATTTAATTTACTATACTATTTCAATTTCATTTTTAATTCGTGTTGTTCTCAAAAGATCGATACAAACTGTTCTATTTCAACCAATATGACTACAACTTCATTTAAGCTAACCAATCGTTTCCATCAAATTTAAAAAATACTTTCGTTTTCTTAATTATGTCAATACCTATCTTCTTCAACCATTTATTCAGCGTACCCAATTGCATACCTAAAGTGCAATAGCTAGTACAAATATTTCCATTATGACGTCTACTAGACCAAACAGTCTAAAAGACCATTGGTAAACGTTCCTGTCAGCATAAACTAATATTTCTTTCGTGTGAGATATAAGTTTTGGAATCTAAAGATAGGCTCGAAAAGGCTCTCAGATTTACCGTTAAGATTTTAAAATTCTTTTGGTGTTGAAGGCCACGTCTCATTCTCCCAAACAAATGCCAAGTTTGTGGTATACCTTGTGGCGATGCCAGGTATGCATAACATGTGGTTAAGAGAGCTTTAAATGGTGACGTGTCTATATTGCCTTGTACTCTCTTCCACTCAATTGGGTAGTATCATTTTGCACATCCTTCTGAATGGCAAGTTGCAGGAGAAATTTGATGGATTCGCTTGCCTTTCGCTCCTATTCTTTAGCTCTCTATACAAATACAAATAAAACAGGCCTAAATTTGAGAGCGATGACCATGGGACACACCCCGAAACTTATAGACAGATACAATTATAATAGATTTCATGCCAAATCTAATCTTGTTTGTTGCTGTTCATCTTCTGCGAAATACGAAGTGCAGGAGGGTCCGTCCTGTATATTTGTGGGACCTCTCGAAACTGCTACAAAAGATATGCTGGAAGCTCTCTATCACCAGGTGAGCTAATCTTTCGTATTTCTTTCCCTTTTTTTAATTTTGGTGGAGATGGGTATAAGGGCTAAGTGCCCAAATTCACTCTTCTGCTTATAGTCTCTTAATCTGAATGCCAATATTCTCTACTCCTAGAGTTCTCATCAAACCATTTTGCTTCAAAACATTATAAACAACCTACTGTATGATTCGATTTGAGTAAAAGACAAAGGCACTTGAAAAAAACAGAACAACAAAGTGGACAACTAGGTGGGACATTAACTTGCTCTAATGCCTGAATAGAATTTGGCTTACCAGAATTCCCAAACATTTATTCAAGAAATTAAAGATTTTCTTTCAGAGAATGCCCAACTATTA
>CM021100.1:106285405-106334319 GCA_007115665.2 Sequoiadendron giganteum | reverse complement strand
AGACTTTTAGTGCCATGATTCACCACTGTGCTGCAATCTTGAGGCCTATGGTCAAGGCCTCATATTCTGCTATATTGCTGGTACAAGGGAACGCCAATTTGTATGATCTAGGTATGCTGTCTCCTTGCGGGGTGATGAAGAACACACCAGCTCCTGATCCATGTTGCATGTCGGAGCCATCAAAGTATAATTTCCAGTGGTTTGCTGCACCAAGGTTAAAAAGAGACTCATCTGAGAATTCTGATATGAGTGGGTTGTCCATGTAGAGGGGAGCTTCTACGAGCTGATCCACAATGACTTGTCCTTTTATGTCTTTTCATTCTACATACTCGATATCATGTTCGGACAATATCATCACCCACTTAGCCATTCTTCCTGTAAGCATTGCTCTTGATAATAGGTATTTTAGAGGGTCTATCTTGGCAATCAACTTGATTTGGTGAGCTAGCATGTAGTGTGTGAATTTCTGAGCCGCAAATACCAGTGCTAGGCAAGCTTTTTCTATTGATGTGTAATTGAGATCATGCCCCACCATTGTTCTACTGATGTAGTAGATAGCCCGCTCGGTTCCCTTTTCATCATGTTGGGCTAAAAGGGCCCCCAGGGCGGCTGTTGTTGTTGAGATGTATAGGATTAACGGTTTCCTGACAATCGGTGGCATCAACACAGGTGGTGTAAGTAGATATTCTTTTATTTTACTGAATTCTTGCTCGCATTTGTGGTCCCATCTGAAAGCTACTCCCTTGTGAAGTAGGTGTGAATAGGCAATCTGTTTATCTGCTAGTTGTGCTATGAATCTCTGGATGGACTGGAGTCTACCTTGCAATCCTCTTAGTTGTTTTAACATTCTTGGCGCTTCCATTTCAAGGATTGCTTTTACCTTTACAGGGTCCACCTCTATTCCTCTCATTGAAACTATGTATCCTAGCAGCTTTCCCAATTGTACCCCAAAGACACACTTCTTTGGGTTGAGTCTAACCTTATATTGTTCGAGCCTGTCAAAGATAGCACTTAGAGTTGCTACATGGTCCTATCTCTTCTTTGATTTAGCTAGTATGTTAGCCACATAATCTTCGACTATTTTATGGATCATGTCATGAAAGATCAATGTCATGGCTCTTTGGTATGTAGCTCCTGCATTTTTCAACCCAAATGGCATTACGTTCCAGCAGTAAGTGCCCCAAGGACATGTAAAGGCCATCTTATGTTGGTCTTCTTTTGCTATCATTATCTAGTTATACCCCAAGAAGCCATCCATCAGGGATAGCATCTCATGTTCGGCTGTCATATCCACTATCATGTCAATGTTGGGTAGTGGAAAATCATCCTTGGGACATGCTTTGTTTAGGTCTCTAAAATCAGTGTAAATGTGGATGCACCCTTTCAATTTTGAGACCGGTACAAGATTTGATACCCATTCTGGATAGTCAATCGGGTGTATGAATCCAACATCCAGAAGTTTCTATAGCTCAATCTTTACGAGCAAGGCTATTTGTGGGTGCATCTTTCTTAGCTTTTGTCTAATTGGTTTTGCTTCGAGGTAATTAGCCAAATGATGAACTACTACTTCAGGGTTCAGACCTAGCATGTCTACATAGGTCCACGCAAAATTTACCTTTCTCTCCTTTAGGAATGTTGCCAATAGTTCTTGTTCCTCTGTTTGAAGTGTTTGGGCGTAGAATGTGATTTGCGGCTCTGTTTCTATTCCCAGGTTGACAGGATTGCACTGCTCTGCCAATATTGCTGACCTCTCCTAATGTAGAGCAGTAGGGGGAAGATTGAATCCTTCATCCTCTGGTGCCTCAAAGAGGTTTTCACCATTGGATGCGTCCTTTATTTTTACTATTTTATGGTTAGAGAGCGCCACAGTGTGGTTTTCACTCAATAACTCTGAGCTTATTCTCGATATTTTTCTTTTGTGACTGAAGGAATCAATCGTCTCCCCATAGTATGCTTGTGTGTTTAGTGTGATGTTGAATCCAGCCTTGTGATCTCTAGATGGAACTATATCCCTTAGTCCCATAAATTCTGAGAGAGCCTCATTGTTTTCGAACGATTCTAGAATTGGCGGTCCCCGTTGGTCATGATCGATGAGCTGGGGTTGTACTAAGGTAATTCGGTGGGTTGGTTGGTTTGACTTAGCTATGGAGGTGCTTATCATTAACAAGGTAGAATCCTCAAAAATCCTAGGGAGACTTACTATGGTATCCTCATCGTCACTACTGGCACAAGCATTAGTGACGTCAAAGGTGTAATTGTCGAGTGGGATGCCTAAGCAAACAGGTAGTCTAGGAATGGTTGTTGTTACCCGAGGAAAGGACCAGACTGCTCTTCTGGGCATACCTCTGCCACGTACAGTTATACTCAGAGGAGTATAACCGAGGCCAATTTTTCACATTCTTCTTTCCACAATGATGGGCTCCAACCATCCATCACTATTTCTTCCTAGGCTTTCATTCCTGTTATAGCCCATACCGAACATCATTTGTAACCCTCTATTTGTTTCCTCCATGGGTAGGGTGGGAGTGGGTCTTTCATCTTGGTACAAAGTGTTTGTGATGTCCTCCTTGTCCACATTATCCTGATTGAGATCCCCCCAACGGTGGAATACAGAGGGTTCCATTCTAGTGCGGACAAGTGTTTGAATCAGCTATGGTTGCCCATGTGACCTAGGAGATTGTGGTAACTCTCCTACAACAAAAGCATTTCTCTTCATTCTATAATCACTGCATCCATTGTCCTGTATCATGTTCTTAATCTTAGATATGTCAAGGATGGCGGGTGTCTCTGTTGCAGAAGTGGAGGCGAGATTAGCTAGGTCTATGTATGAAGTAGATGGTCCTTCATCATTTTTGGGTACTTGAGGGATCTTGTAAAACTTGGCCTCCAAGTTTTTGCAATAGGCAAATGGTTCGGGATCCCCATGTATAGTGACCTCCTCATTCTGATATGAGAACTTAATGCACTAGTGATAAGTTGAGGCTACTGCCTTCATTCCATGTATCCATGGGCGTCCTAGGAGGATGTTGTATGGTAGGTCAAGGTCGAGGACTTGACAGGTGGTTTCCATAGTTGCCAGCCCCACTTGGATGGGGATCTTGATAGTGCCTTGAGTCACTCTTTCTTGGTCATCATATGCTCTTATTGTGATGCTTTTGTTCTTATTGATGGAATCCTCAGCGAATCCCAATTTCTTTATAAGCTTTAGCGAATAAATATTAAGACCTGCAACACCATCTACTAGGAATCGTTTGAATTTATTTTTATGTATTAGTACTTGGAGGTGGAGTGCGCAGTTTTGAGATGGTTGCGGAGGGAAATCTTGATCCGAAAATGTAATGAGGTTTGGGGTAACGATGTTACCCACCATAGCTTGAAATTGCTCTGTGTCAAGGGTGGCAGCAATGGTAGATGTAGCTAATGCTTCATCAAGGATCTGTCTATGGGCGGCAGAGATTTTTAGTAATTCCATGATGGAGATTTGGGTGGGTGTTCTTTTCAACTGGTCAATAACATTGTAATCATAGGGGATGGCCTTTGTATTGGCAATGGGGGTCTTAGTAGGTTCCCCAATGATGGTAACCTTTCTGTCTCGTGTGGTGACTCCACAGTCATTGTTGTCTCCCTTGATATTTATAACAGTGACCATTTAGTCAATGCATCCAACGATCTCCTCGTATACTAGATTTGCACTAGCATACTTTTGTTTGCCCTTATTATTTCCTTGGTTATGATTCAGCATCAGATTCGTGTAAATTTTTAGGCCTTGATTTCCAGCCGGCTGCTTGATGTTGATGACTTTGTCCTCAAGGAGGTCTTGGATGATATTTTTGAGTCTCATGCAATTGGCGGTGGTGTGTCCTTTGACTTTGTGAAAGTCACAAAGGAGATTCTCATTGTACCACTGTGGTTTGGTCATGGGCTCCATGTATTGCTCAGAGTTAGAGATCTTGATTAGATTCTCTTTGACCAGCTTCTTCATTACAGAATCAATTGATTCCCCAAGGGCCGTGAACTTCCTCTTGGGGGGAAACTTGTTGCAGGGAGGTGGTCCTCCTTGATTACCCACATTGTTGACTTGATTGGTGGAAGGTGGTTGTGACTATGCTACTACCGCATTAGTCTACACATTTTTGTGATTATGATTTTGTGGTTGATGATGGTTTTGGGTATTTTGCTTAGGAGCACTGATGACTACCTTAGCATCGACCATGCCATCGTTCATGATATTTTTGTTCCTCAACCATGTTCGAGGTTTATCATTGTAGTTGTTAGATGGGCCGTTATCCTATGGTGGAGTGAATGTTGGTGCGCCTTCTCGTGTCGTAAGGGCTCTTTCAATGTTGAGCGCCTTTGGAATCAATTGGTCGTATGATGTGATGCACTGCATTTTTAAGTAAAATGCCAAGTTTTTATCAAGATTGGCTATGATGGTGCATACATGCTGTTCTTCTAGCATAGTCTACTTGCTCTGATTGGCCTTGGATCACCATCTTTGCAAGAAGGATGAGAATAACTCTCCTTTTTCTTGTTTGAGTGCAGATAGTTCTTCTAAATTGACATCTGCACCCATGTTGAAAGCATAATTTTTAAGGAAAGCCTCCACTATTTCCTCAAATGTTTTAATGCCCATGGGTAGGCAAGAAAAACATTCCATAGTTGGACCAGTTAGGCTTCGTCGAAAAAGTCGCATTAGGTATGTGTCATCATATGCGACTTCCATGTAGTGCACCTAAAATTCCCTGACGTGGTTTTCAGGGTTGCCCATTCCATTGTATTTATCAAATTTGGGGATCTCAAATCCCTTTGGGAATGGTACCATGGTGAGACTCCTATCGAACGGATAAGGGCACAAGGTGCCCGGTGTCCTTGTGGTTTTTCCTGCTTGCAAGTCCAACACCTGCTGTGAGAGCAGTTTGATTTGTGTTGCGACATCCTTGCTTGGATCAGGGGGTGGGATGAATGAGTTATGAGGTGCTCGAGGTGTTTGATGGGTGAGGAGAGTACTGGTGGGTGTTTGCTGCAATCTTGGTTGTGCGTTCAAAGCTTGGTGGTATGCCTGCATTTGCTTCAACAATGCTTGTTGTTGATATTGCTATGCTTGTTGTTCCAACAATGTTTATTGTTGGTCCATCTGTTGTTGTTCCCATGAAGCTTGTTGTTGGTCAATCTACTATTGGGCTAGTAAAGCTTATTGTTGGTCTAGCTATTTTTGTGCCAACAAATCTTGTTGTTGGTCGAGCTGTTGTTGGGCCAACAAGGCTTGTTGTTTAGATTGTTATTGTGCCTGAAATTCTTGCAGGGCTTGTTGGTAGGCTTGCGAATGGATCGCTTGCAATTGTGCTTGGTACTGTGCTTGAGATTGCACTTGAGCTTGTGCTTGTGCTTGCACTTGAGCTTGTGCTTGGGCTTGCGCTTGAGCATGCGCTTGGGCTTGCACTTGTGCTTATGCTTGTGCTTGGGCTTGTGCTTGTGCTTGGGCTTGTGCTTGCGCTTGGGCTTGCACTTGGAGTACTCTCTGTTGGTTAGCTTTTTGGAGTGTTTGGATTAGCATGGTGAATGAGTTTGTCGTCTTGACTTTTGGTGGGATTGGTGGTGGAATGGGAATTGTGCTGACTTTTGTGGCAAATGGAGGGATTGTGGTGGTGATCGGGATTTGGGTTGTGGGGGGGGGGGTGGTTGAAATGATTGGTCCTTGAGATGGTATGCTTTGGGATACTTGAGGACCAATTGTGGTGGCGGCTTGTATGGTTATCACTTATGGTTGTGATGATGTGGGCAAGAAGATGGAATTGGGCATGATGTTTTGATTGTTCGGTTCCAAGAAACCATCAGTGTTGATAGAAGGAAAACCCAATCCAAGGGGTGATGTGGTGGAAAATGGGAATGGGGGAAGAGGTGGAATTTTGCTTTGGAAGAAAGGGTTTGCGACGTCAATCATTTCAAACAAGTTGCCTTCTTCAAGTGGTAAAGAAACTTGTGTGTCTAATTGACCAGCGAGTGCTGCACAGAATGAAGATGAGCCAACATGGTTATGAAAGGTGAGTGGGACGTATGGGTGAGATGGGTTTTATGGAATGGATGTGGCCAGCGTGGGGGTGATGATTGATTCTTTATTAGCCACAAGGCGGTGTTTTTGCAATTCTTGGAACATGGCACTCCCCTTGTTCACATTCGGGGAGGTTGGTGTGATGACTGATGCGGTGCAAGGTACTTCTTGATTGATGTTTGATAATGGGGATGCATTTGGAATAGGCACATATGTACTAGTGCTTGTGTTAAGGTTGGGAGGGGGCATGGCCCCTCCTCTTGCTACCGTATTTAGGTATTTGAACATAGCATTGAAAATTTTGTGGTTCTCTAGATTTTGAACCATTTCCATGATTTCGGTTTGTGTCATCCCCATGCCTTCATTTGTGTTATCCTCTTGATGATTCTCCTCTTGAGGATTTTGTGATGATAAGGGAGAGTTGCTTGGGGGATTGCTTGATCCTGCTAGGTTCACTTCGATGTTTAAATGACTCATGTCCATAGAAGCTGATATTTCTTTGATATTCTCCATGTCCTTCTTGTGTTGAGATCTTGTTTGGACCATAAAAAATAGGGATTTGTTTGATCCTAATCCTTTAGGTCCAAAAGAGAAGAACTAGGGAAGCCAAAAGATCAAAGATGGTGATAATGGTGATGGTTTAAATGGATAGGATGAGTGAAAACCTTTTTGAAGAACTTTTGAAGGTATGTGCTAAACTTGTAAGGGCTTTTGATTTGATTGATTGTGATAATTTGACTAGATGCGTTAAGTCAAACAAGATTGTTGTGAAGTTGCTTTCCCTAGGAAGCTGCGTTATCCTAGGGGAACTTGCACAAATGGATGAATTGGAAAAGTGTGTTATGCCAATGTGCTTGAGAACTAATAGACTTTAAGAAATTGTGTTATCTCAAAGAAAATTTTGTCCAATGGTTAAGACTATGTTGGCTAGGTGTGTTAAGCCAAGATATGATGGTGTTGATTTAGCCCTCTAAGTTTAGCGTGATGATTGATTCTAGAGTTCTCTAAAAGGTTTGATGATGAAATGAGATTTGGTTGATGGAGGAATGAATGGGAATGAAAACTTTGATCTTTGAACCTTGGCCTAGATGCGACTCTCTCTACAAAACCTCAATATTGAAGAACATGCTAGACTTCTTATGGGAGAAAAGCAAACCTTTGAAAAAGTTCAGGATTTTGTTGACAATAAAATGCATACAATGCAGGATTGTTCCTTGAGGATTTTTTGTAGAAATTGTATACAAGTCTCTCCCTTACTTCAAGGAGCATCTCAAGGCATTGCTCATGGATTTTTAGACTCACTTTATTGAACTTTGGCTATGGGATTTTAATCTTGCGGGAAATCATTGGAAACAACACATGTGTAATTCAATTTGTCTCTTTATCTTGGTTAAATGAGGTTCTTTTTATGCAAGACACTTGCTTGCTTAGGTTCCAAACTATAT
The DNA here is from genome assembly GCA_007115665.2 of Sequoiadendron giganteum. Classification (NCBI taxonomy): domain Eukaryota; kingdom Viridiplantae; phylum Streptophyta; class Pinopsida; order Cupressales; family Cupressaceae; genus Sequoiadendron; species Sequoiadendron giganteum. The sequence goes on along the minus strand of CM021100.1, from coordinate 106,326,825 downwards.
GTCTAGTGTCCCATTTTCTTTCTCATCCCACAAGGTCCTTTGTGTGGAAATTGAGGAAAATAGGGAAAAAGTTCCTTATGTTTATCCTTATTGAAAACAAATGACGGTAGAACTTGTGCACTTAGAAACCTCTAGGAATATGATTCCTAGGGAAAGCAAGAGTGGCCAAGTTTGTCAATAGGTATTTGTTTCCCACAAGGTGTTTGAAATTTCAAGGTTTTCGTGTATGTTCGTTTTTCAAATTTTTTCAAGATCAAGCAATGTGTTCTTTCCAAGCACTTTTACACTCCTAGGATGATGAGGCAATATCTTGTTGGGTTCCCACTTGGATAAATCCAGCTGCACATATCTTGTGCGAATGGCTAAATGCTTGACCACACTGGCTCCCCTCCACGACACTCACTTATTCGGGTCAGCCAAGCATTAGTACCCATGAATCTCCCATGGCATACTTTCCATTTCCACAACAAGACCGCATGTATAATGTGGGGTGGCTTGAAAGGACATAACATTTTGCACCAACAAGATAGACAAGGTTTTGGCCTTCTTTTAAACAAGGGGTTCTAATTCGGGCATTTCATTCGTGGGGGATTATCCAACATCGGTAAGAGTCCATTGTTGTCCATCTCGTTGGAATAATCCTCATGAAATTGGCCTCTCTTCCAATATCCGCACTTATATCCTGGGTGGAAGTCACTTGGCTTTAGCATGTTCCCAGTTGGGTCGTTCCCTTGGGTGATTACTTTTTCCCACAAGGCAGACCCTCTAAGATAAACAATAGCGAGCTAACATATCCTATCATTTACACAACTTTTGTTGAAAAACAAAGGGGAAAACCTCCACAATATGTCATGCTCACACTCGCATGCTTTGTTCAATTTTAAGTGCCCAAATCGAAATGTGGAGGCAATCTTTTTGACAAATTAATATCACAAAAATGCTTTTGATTCTCAAGATCGCTATAAAGCATGAGAGAAGCGCATACACATTTTAATGATGTTAATTTGTGAAATTTTTTGCAAAACATAAAAGACACTTGTTCATTTTAATCCTCAAAGCAATGATGAATTCTTTTTAAAAGCACCAAATGAAGTGTGAAGTTGCCTTGTTCAATTATTACCTTTCAAACCAACTCTAGTGTATTTGCCTAAAGCTCTTTTTAGCCCCTTGGCAACTTTAGAAAACAAAATTTAATGGTTCTTTTTAGATCCCAATGAAAATTTAGTGTTCTAAGATCAAAAGGTTTTGACAAGTTTCTTGAAAAGTGTTGAAAAGCACTAAAGCGTTTAGAAACAATTTGCACAAAATGAACATGATATCATAAAAGAAATTTGATTGTTCTTTTTAAAGCCCAAAGTAAAATTAGTTTTCCTAAGGCCAAATATTTTTAACAAACTTTCTTAAGAAGTGTTAAAGAACACTTTTAGTGTTTAGGAGCACTTTGGTTTTTGTGAACATGATGTCATAATGACTCCTTCCTTTGCTCCAACCTGCAAAACGACAATAAAACAAAGAGCAATAAAGATGGGAAATCAGATTGAAAGGTTAAAAAATCTTGAACTTAAAAAGCACATGTTAATTTAAAATTTCACTGTCTTCCTGCGGTGAAGTTTGGAAAAGCGGTGGAGTTTGGAGAAGCGGCGAAGTTTGGAAGACAAGCGGCGCTATATAGCACCGCACGAGTGACTTTGGGAAGTGCTCTGCACAGACAGAGAGCGCAAAAGCGGTGCAACAGAGGCCCGCGGTGCAGTTTGGAAGCGACCTGCTTTAAAAATTTAAAATTTATGGGTAGGAATAGTGATGTAGTGGAGTTTGGAGAAACCGTGGTTCAAAATAGGGCCATTGTGGTGAAAGCGGTGGAGTTAGGACTTGCGCGGTGGGGTTAAGAAATTTAAAAAAATGACAGGTGGGAATTCCGTGACGTAGTTTGGACAATGTAACTGCGGGTCGATATGGAGCCGCGAGACTCAAAGTGGTGAAGTATAGTGCCGCGGAGCTGGACGCGGCACTATATAGCGCCATGCGGTCTAGTTTGTCTGTGTCTGCAACAAAAAAAAATTAGAAACCACAAAATTTGAAAATGTGATTTAATTTTTTGACTTGCTGCCCTCCTTCTAGCGCCAAAATGTGAACCACTAAACCTGTAAATGCACAAAGACGACAAACATTGTTAGTGTTAGATCTAAATGCATGCAAACAACGAGGGATTCCCCATAAAATCCATTTGTTAATAAACTTAAAATAGGAACAAAGGAAGAACAACTAAAATAGATGAAAATTAGTCCTAATTAAGTAAACAAAATGATGATCCCATGGGGGAATTGGTGCCAATGATATGTTGCAATTGGCCCTTTCCCAATTCCTATGTGCAAATGTGAGTTGATTGAATCAATGGTCAAATCTCCAAAGAGATTTGAGCATAATCTTGTTATAATCTATGAAAAACGATGGATGATTGGAAGCAATGAGCAAAATTAGTTCTCAATTGAAGAGAGTAACTTTGCATGTAAATTGTGGATGAAGATTGAGGAGAAGAGTCTCCAATTTATAGATTCAAATCTTGGAAGAGATAGTGGAAATAAGCAATGTGGGACAAAAGATAGTCCAATGGCATTGTGCCACTTGTCCAAATGTGATTGGATGAGGAATGTGCAAGTTTTGGCCAATGTGCTAATAAATGCATTTAGGTGGCATTTCAAATTTGAGAAATGACATGTTGAAGAGGGAAAAGGAATGAAGTTAATGTAACTTGGCTCAAGGTCAAGGACATGTAAGAGGCATTGAATGCCTTGTTGGAAGGACCAAGTCCACTTGGCCTTTTTGAATTCAAATAAGGAATATTCCCTTTTGATGCTTTGTGAGAGAAAATAAAGGAATTAATAAATCAAAGTAATTGATTTATTGTGCAACTTGCATTCTCTAGAGAAATTTGGTGAGAAGGATTAACTTAATCAATGTTTTGATTAATTTAATGGAGAATTAGGTGATGTGACAATTTAGACTTAGATTTATGAATTGATTTAAGTCAGAAATTGAGAGGAAATGATTTATTTAATAAAGAAGGAATGTGTTAGATTAAATCAAATAAGGTTTAATTTATTTAATTTAATAAGAGGACTTTAGAGATTTTAATCAAATAAAATGATTTATTTAATTAAACAACAATTTAAGGTTAATTAAATTAATTAATTTAATCAAAGGAGGTGATAGACTTAATCCAATAAGTAGTGATTTATTGAATTAAGGATAGAAAGTGATGAAATGCTGAGAATTTGATTTAAGAGGAAACGTTGTTAGTAATCGGGATCAGGTGTGCCAAAATGAACTTGTACATTTTCCATGTCTACAAAATGAAATGATACACACCATTTTTTGAGCAATTACTTTAAAGTAGAGAAAGGAAAAATGCAAAGAGAAAGAAAATGACATGAGAGCCTACTTGAAAAGCCCTATGTCAAGTGATAGGTTTCCAAGAAAGGCTGCGTCATGTAAAGGAAAAAGGGAAAAGAAAAAAGATAAAGGGGGTTTCCCCAAAAATGAAAAACACCAAAAACATAAGGGATCTATGGATTTAGGGTCAGTATGTTTGTTGCTTTAATGTTTGTGTAGAGGGCACAAAACTATCATCATTCCCTCAAATACATAGAATTGGAAGAAGACACAAAGAGAGCGAAAGAAAGAGTCATTGTGGGTCAACATAAAAGAGACACAGGATGTCTTGATGCTTTGTATCATCCATAAAAGAAAAAAAAATAAAAAAAGGAAAAGAAAAAGAAACAGAGCCTTTTTGAGTCAACATGAAGGAGACATTGTGATTTGGATTCCTTGCATCATCCTCAAATGGAAGGAAAAAAGGAACTAAAAAGAACAAGAGGGGTCTATTTGGGTCAACATGAAGGAGACATTGTGGTATCAAAGCCTTGCATCATCCCCAAATGGAGGAAAAAATAAAACAAAAAGTGAAAAGATCAAACGACATAGAGAAGAGTGAAGATACATATAGAAGAATGTCACAAAGAGAGGGAACATCAAACATGATAATAGGGGGAAAACATGCCACATAAATTCAAAAAGAAAAGAAAATACTAGTAAGGCACATGTGTGTCACTCAATGAGCAAGTAATGCACCTCCCAATCTTGATCGGTATAGAATTCAGGTGGGCGACTAGCTAGTGGGACAACAAAAATTTACGAACTAGCATCAAGGTCAATGCTTGTCCTAGGAGAAGTGTCATGTATGCTCATGGAAGAGGAAAATAGTAAATTCAAAGTGTGGTGTACCTCGTCATCTATCTAAGCATTCTCATTGTTGGGTCTCAAAAACATAATTCTCAACCACGAGAGGTTGCCAAGATCTCACAACACTTTTGGAAAACTAACAAGGCCAACCAATATAGTTGAACCTTCTACTCTTCAGGCTCTACAGAACCTAGGTGGGTGCACCTATGTGTATGTTGCAGATTTAAGATGTGTTTCCTGGTTGATCAATCTATCCACAATGGCAATGGGTAGTGGACAAATAAAATTGCTACAACTAATCCTACTCCTACTGCATAAATGAAAGGTTTTTGAATAAATTGTTTGATGTGAATTTGTATCTCTGGGTTGTGGCAAATCAGTGCCTTCTATCTACATGGGCAATGGAGTAAAAAATGATGTGTGTTTCCTCTTATTGGCTTAACTATAGTTGTTAGGCACTCTGAAAATTCTATTGCTGGCATAAAACTTTACTAGGTCTATGACTTGCATAAACAGTGTTGGAATGTTTCTCTATCAAGTTCTTCTTTACCTATCCAAAATAAATCTTAAAACCACTATGATTTATTAAGAGAATTTAATTCTGGCTTGCAGACACCAATTAATCAAATCACACAAAATGGAATATATTTTTATAAATTAGGGAATATGCTTGCTATGATGATTTAAATGATTAAAAGACCTCAAGTTGGAGACAACCAAAATAAAGAGTATAGATTGATGCAACAAAACAATTGAACACCAAAGAGAAAATCACTAGTTTAAAACATTAGTCTTCATTGTTTCTACTTCAAGAAAATTCTGTACATTATTTCCATCCCAGTCCCTTCTCAAGAAAAATCTAACTCCTACTCTACTTTCTCCCCTTCTCTCTCTGATTTTTCAAATATTTATACAAAATATTCAAAGAGTCACGACCTCTCAATTCTAATTACAACTGTTTGTATTTCACTAATAGAAAAATAAAAAATTTAATTAGATTGCCTTATCAGAAAATTAAATGTTTCAAACATAGTTTTGTGTTTTAATTTTTCCCTTTAATAATTTATCCGGTCTTTATATTTCGCTTCCCTATCTTTTCGCCCATTATACTCCTCTTTACATGCTACTACGAAGTCTTTCCTCATATTTACCACTCTATCGTGGTAAACTCTTTGACTGGTCGTAGTATAGCAGTTTACCTGTTACAGTCTATCCCTTTCCTCTGTTAATTATTACCACACCACCACGGTCTCTGACTTTGCTACGTGCAGTATAATGATAGCCGCTAACCATCATCTTCATCGAATGTCTCCATTCACTACATAACCATCGACTGTTTCTGTTTACCATTACCGTTCTAGTGCGGTCACTGGCCTGACCACTAGTGGTAACGCGGTAATCCCTTCTCACCGATTCCTCGCTGGTTGCTAACCGCCATCGCGGTCACTGCGGTCTATGTTTAGACCACCAACGGTATCACAGTGACTATCTTTATCGCTTCCTCCTCTGCTTATCTCCATCCACCGCAATCACCACAGTCTATGTTTAGACCCCTGGCGGTTACGCGATAGCTATTTACTAACCTCCTACTGGCCGTCTATAAACCCTTCACTAGATGTTACCGCGGCCACCATGGTGTCTGACTTAATTGTCAGCGGTATTGCGGTGGTCCCTCTACTGGCTGCTTCACTAACCATTAACTCTTATGACTGCTCATCAACCACTACACCAATGCTACCTCATTGCCTTGCTGTCTCTGCTAACCACTTTGTAACCGCTACTGCCATATTGTGGTGACCATGCTAATTGCACGTGGTTGCACGGTAACCATTTAATCCATTACCAGTCTTCATTCATCGCTTAACCATTGACTATCACCACACCACCGCGATTGGTTTGAAGACTGTCCGCTGTGTAGCGGTGGCAGTTATATTGACAACATTGAACCATCACCGCTATACCATTAGCCACTTTGCAAAAGGCCTTGGTAAAGCAGTGAAAGCCATGAAAGGTAGTCATACATCGGTAAAAGGATACTTTAACATTATGAATGAGAATGAATTATTTCATGAAAATAGTAGGAAACTAGATTTTAATGGGGGTAATATGTAAGATCTATATAGGCTAAAATAAGGCAATGTTGCAAGGGTAAAAGCCATTTGTAGCATTGCAAAGGGAAACAAATGAATTTTATAGGAAGGATAGTGAAAATATTAGGTTCAAAATGGGAAAATCATTTAGTTTCATGATGGAAATTTTGGGTTCTAACACTCATCATCATCATCATCATCTAAGTTGATGAGAATGGTAGGTCTAATGACAATATCAGTGGTGGCATGTAGGATTGGTGGTGATGGAGGTATAGGATCAGGTTGTGGGGGTGGGCGAGGAGGGTCATCAAGCACTATTTCAGGTAAAGGTGGATCATGGTTTTTTAGTGTTGGCTTCATCACATGATTGGTGAGCAAGAGTACGATGGTGAAATCTATGTTCTCTAGCCTCTTCATTCCTTTTTTTTCTTTTTTGAAGTGGTATTGGATAAGGAGCAGGATGATCCACCATAGGTTTTTTATCATTCCTAAGGGGAGGAACGAGGGGAACTGTAGGTGGTTCATCCACTTTCTCTTTAGCTTTATACACTTGTTTGATGCGAGGGAGTAAGATAGAATTGCTGTCATGATCCCTAGGCCTCTTGGATGATGTGGAGGAGGTTTTAGGTGTGGGCTAGTTAGGCATGTCAGAGTTGGGTTGCAACATAGTTTCATCAAGGATAGGTGATTCTAAAGTAGAAGGGGGTATGTTACGGAGAGAGAGTTTAGATATTTTTTTTGCGTTAAACTTTTTATAGGAAATGAAAAATAAATATTGTCTAGGGGTGATAGGTTCCATGGGCTTAGGCCAGAAGGCTTCCAAAGAAACGTTTCCTTTGGAGGATAAAGGATTGAAGCCACTACGGTGAACCATGAATATTTAATTGTTAAAAGGAAACTTCACACATTTGTGAATAACAAATGGGACCGCTTTCATTGAACGAAGCCATGGGTGGCCTAGTTGCAAACAAAATTGGTGCGATTGTGGAATGATAGAGAATGTGACATCGATCTATTATAAAAGTCTTGAGAAATTTCATGTAATACCAAAAAATCTTCAGTGATCACGTTCTCACTACAGGCAGGATCTATGAGTATCCCATTAGTAGGTTTATGATAGATTGTACTGGTTATGTAGAGAGGACCATTGGGAAGGTTTTTGGGAAAATATTTAGATGGAAAAGTAATATTAGAAGATGTTTTGGTATGGACCCTACGATGGATGACATCTATTGCACCCACCATCTCATCCATAGGGTTGACATGGGTGGCATTCAAAAGAGGATCTGAATGTGCATGTTGTGTATCAACATTCATAACATCAATTTGTGAAGTTTCACCAGCTTTCACAAAGGAAAAATTGTGTTTAGGCATAGGGTTGGTAAAAATCTGTAAGTTTTGGTTGGGGGGTACCACAAACTTATTGATTTTATCATTTATAATAGGAATGGATAAATGACCCGAGTCAATTAGGTCTTACACAAGGTTCTTGAGATGCTTGCATTGTTCGGTATCATCTCCATTTTGTCGATGAAAATAGCAGTAAGAAGTGGAGTTATAGGATGGAGGTAATGGTTTATTGGGATCGGGTGCATGGATAGGAGGTAAGGATATCATTTTTTGTTGGATTAATTGAGTCATGGTGTTATGAAGGGTATCAGGTAAGGGCATGAAGGTGCGTTTAGGATCTCCATAATTGAAGGACACAATAGATCAAACAATGACCACTTGGTTATTCACGGCTTGAGGGGTTTAGGATGGAGGGTTAAATTGTAAAAAACCTGTGGCTGGTTTTCAGAATGGTTGAGAGTTAGGTTGGGTGGAAGCGTCGGATTTCTCAACTTTGCTAGAAGTGGATCACGTATCACGACTACTAGTGGAGTTGTGATAGTCTCAAAGCACTTGGCACAAGTTCATGAAGGAAGGGAACTTCATGAGGGTGATCTTGTCTTGGAGAGGTGTTAATAGGTTTTCAGTGAACATATTTTGTAGATGTGTGTTAGGTATCTTCACATCAATTAAGGAATGAAGTTCCTAATAATGAAAGATAAAGTCTGCTAGCTTCTTGTTAGTGTCTTGCTTTCATCTCATGAGATCGAACAAGTTTTCTTGGAGGTCATGTGGACTTGGAATTGGTTGATGAAAGCATCCACCAATTCATTGAAGGAACTAATGGAATTGTTGGGTAAGGATGAAAACTAGTCTAAGGCATCATCTTTGAGGGTCCTAGGAAACAATTTAGCTAGCAAATTTTCATCAAGAGAAAAGTCACTACATAAGGCAGTATAGGCATTAACGTGATTAGAAGGGTCACCCTTCCCTTTTTACTTCTCAAATATATGAATTTATATTCCCTATGGCAGTGGGGTGCATAGGATGTCTAAATATAATAGATTACTATGAACATAGTGAGTAGGTGAACTGTTTTGGATTTGGTTGATAGTGGAGATCTATTGTTACACAGAGGTGATGATGTGAAAAAGCTGTGATAAGGGGATCGATGTAAGTGGTATGAGGTGGAAGGGAAAGTGGTCATGGGGTGAAGGTGGTGGAAGGGGAAGTGGAAGGATGTTAATAGTAGGGATGGTGGAATAGGTTAAGGGATGTGATGCCATAAGGGAAGTAGGTACACTAGTAGGAATTCTAAGGGAAGGTACCACATTACTAATTTGTTGCACGATTGTTGTCACACTAGGAGATGCATAAGTGGAGATGGAAGCTATGGTTGAGGGGGGAGGAGTGTAAGGTCCTCCTTGGCCAAAAATAGGGGTGTGTGAGTGAGATACCCTAGGTGTGGAAGAGGCATGCTTTTGGTATATTTATGCTATCTTCTTTATAACACCTAGACCATCATCATGGTCAAGAAGATGATGAAGGTTCTCTACGGAGGGGATAGCAGTGCTAGATATGTTCTCAAGGCTTAGTTCATTTTGAAGGTAAGACAAATCAACATGGATATGGAATATATTTTAATTTGGGAGGTCATCAGTTTTGTTGTCACCATGTGTGTCTCCTAGGTGCAAAGAGTTACTAAGGATGGTCTCTATTAAGCCTAGTGTACTATTGTTGATACTAGGAGTAGAAACCTACGAGATCCCAAGATCTACAAAAATATTGTTGTCATTAGATGTCGTGAGTCTAGAGATTCATCTCACAATAGTATCAACAAGAGAACACCAAATGCTCATGCGAAGTTTCCTAAGGGTGGGGTGGATACCAATGCAATGTAAACAAAAGAGACTAAACTGCTTATAGCTAAAATTTTGGAATAGAAAACAAAAATGTAGAACTAGAGGACTAAAATGTAGGAAATGCTTTAATAGTGCCAAAAATTACAAAGTGCATGGTGCAAGAGGACTAGGTTGCCTAGTGTGGCAATTTAGTCCCACTAGTGCTGTTTTTGAAAATTTTATGAATTTTTGAGTAGAGTTTATGATGTTTATGCCTTTCTAATATAAACAGAAAATGTAAATGCAATTTTTTTTGCAATTTTGTAATGAAAAATGCAATGCAAAGTGCAATCTAACATGAAATTTACACTAAATGCACTTTTTTACAAACCCTAGGATGCAAACAATGCAAATTTTTAATGCAATGCAAGGTTTTTCCTAAGATGAAATGAAAAATCAGAAGATTAATAAGTGTTCTATGGCTAGGTTCACAAAAATGAACCACCAAATAGGTTATATGTTTAACAAGGGAAAGAGGATTCCCCTTACCAGGCCCCTAGGGTTTTTCACCTAAGGAGCACTTGGTTTAGGAATGACACTCTTTCCACTTTGGTGATATGACTCTTTTTGGTGATTGAATTCAAAGGAAGGGATTGAATGAGGTTGTGTTGTGTGTGAGAAGTGTGGTTGAATGATGGAAATGAAATGAAACTAAACTAACTATGAAACGTAAATGAAAAAAAATGCAAGCTAACTAAATGACCTAAATGTATGTAAACAAAATGTGAACTGGAAAATACAGAGATGGTGCACCCGAGAAATGAAACTTATAGAATAGGAGCCCCGTAATGTTCTAAAATCTACCTAAAATATGTAAAGGGACAATTACACCAGAATGGGCGACCTAGTCCTTCTATCGAGAAATTCTATTGGACTGGGTTTCAAGAAAAATGGTACCCAGAAATACCAAAACCCTTTTTCAGGCCCGGTACAGGGACAAGGTTTCCAATGATGGTGACCTAGTCCTCTTGATACTTTTGGGAGTCTGAAGGTGTGATTCTGTGGGTCCCCAGTTGCTCTTTCCTTTTCTGTAGATGCCTGTGTCCGAATCTTCAAAAAATGACCTGCAAGTTGTCCTTTTGCTCCACCTAGGGTTTGATGACTTGAGTTGACTTGAATGGAATAATTGTACCCTCTTCAATACTTTATTCCTTTCCAAATATGAGTACAACCTACAAAGCACATGCAAAGACAAAGAGGATGTTGGGGTTAGGAAATAGGGGTTTGCCTAAGTCAAACCCGTTTGAAGGTAACTTAAACCCAAATGACAAACAATGAAAGGAAAGATGATGGAATGATAAAGCAATGCAAACACTCACCAACCCTTTACTTGTTGAAGTTTGGAACATGCAAGAACCAAATCCAATGGAGGTTGCTTGATATGCCTTTGTTCTTGATTTCTTGCATGGGAAGCTTGAGTGCAAGAGTGCTTGTGAATATGCAAAAATGATGTTAATGGGGGGAAGAGAGACAAAAAAAATGAAGATGAAAACCCTTCTTTATACAAGATATGACCTAATTTCCCAAAAAATGTCACATGATAAGCTGACGCTAGGGTTTTGGAGGCAAATTACCATTAGGTTTTTGATTTAATTATGAATTTTAAGCCAAAAGGGACTAGGCCGCCCAAGGTGGCGAGCTAGTCCACTTGGGAAAATTCAAGTGGTGGTTGGGAACAAAAAGGTGTTAAATGATGTTTAGCAGACTTGCTTCCGAAACACACTTAAGTCGGGCCTAAAAGTACATTAAGGGGACAAATTAAAATAAGAAAAGGGTTAAATTAGTGATGAAAAGCCTAGGAAAGTGTGAAAATACATTGCAACACCTTACAACACTTTGGCACAAAGCTTGGAAAGGGGTAAAAATGGGTTATTTAGGTGAATTGTGCTGAAAGGGTATTAGAAAAGTGGGAAGATATATTACAAAACTTCACAAAACCTTTGTAAAACAATGTTAGATTGTTGTTTATTTGCAAGCATTCAAGACTAAATCAAGGCAAAACAAGGCCAAAATCCAAGGGAAAAGACCAAAATGAGTGAAAAAGTGTCAAATACTACACTTTTTGGTGACACACTTAGTAGAGATGAAGAGTTTGTCATGGGATATTCATGAGAACTAGAAGCTTGGTTGACCTGAGAAGTTAGTGCCATGTAAGGGGAACCAATATGGCCAAGCTTCTAAATCTTCTACTAAGAATAAGTGTGGCTGGAGTAATCCAAGTGGGATCTATATAGTCCTTTCCATCCATAGAGTTGTACTTTATTTCAATGTGCTTGTTTCAAAAAATTCAAGACAAAATCATGCGTTTTCCAAATGTTTGCTAAAACAATAAACACATAAGACACCTTTTACAAATTTGAAAAAACATAGTCAAATTGAATCAACCTCACAAATCTGCCAAAAAATGCAAGAAAACCAGAATTTATTCAAAATTGCAACGTATCTAAGACATTTTAAAACACATTTGACTATTCCACAACACATTTGATACCTAGAAAAATACATTTGACATAGTGCACAAAAACTACCATCTGAAACAACACATTTGCTAATGTTGCAACAGAGTCATAATTTGGATCGTCGCATTTGCTCTCTGCAACACAATTGACACCTGAAACAACGCATTTTCCTGTCATTTAGTGATGCAGAGAAAAGAGGATTCAAAACTAAAAATTCCATTTACTTGACAAATTTCATAAAATTATTCATCTCAAACAATGATTAAGTGCATTCTAGATCATAGTGTAATCATTCTCACAACAACCCACAATTCAATGCAACAAACAGTCATTAATAAGTTCCATAAAACAAATAATGAAACCCCCTTCGGTGATATTTAAGATAAAATAATTACAGACATCCCTTCCAATTTTTATGAAGATCCAATGGTGGAAACTAAAGTTATTGCATTGTTTCCAAAACTGCAAACCCTAGGCAGTGTTTAAACCTGCCCTCACCAAAATAGTCATATCTTCCACAAAACTCAATACAATTCAATGAGACAAAAATAATTGGAAACTAGAAACAAAGATATTTCCATCCATATATGATACTCCATTATTTGAATCCATACCAGTCCGTACAAATCACAACTTCAACCTGAAAACAATGTAGAAATCATAAAATGCGCACCAAACTTGAGGTTGCCATTCATCAAAATTCACAAATAATGTCTCCAACCCTTCCAATTCGAGTTTTGGAGGGTGCACTTATACATTTACAACCAAAACCAACTATTTTCAACCACCTTTTAGTTAGTTTGTTGACAAAACACCTTAATGACACTTTTGACATGTTGCTTGACAACTTTCTTGAGCAACTTTTACAATTTTTACAATATGGAACAACTTTAAACATTATTTGACAAATGACTTCAAATATTACTTCCTAAGACTCAAACACCTATAAAATGGTTTGATAAACCTTATTATAAGACCCAATACATAAAATAGAGCAACTATTTACAAGTGGCCTCATGGAGGCTTGAAAACAACTTGGTGCTATTGCACCATTTAAGAAAATCATTGTCACTTTCCAAATCCGAAACCAAAAATTGTGAATCCGTCTTTAAAAATTCTTCCTCACTAGCCTTTGTTAAAAAACCAAAAAAAATATTTTCTCAAATCATCCATCTTTGCACCTTTTAGTTTGCATTTAGCTTTACCATAGGTTTACCATTGCAATATTTAGTCACATTTTAACAACCATTTTCAGCATAAGAAAACTCTTAGGTCCTCATTTTTGCAAACTTTATAATAGGAACACTTGCTATAATTTGTGAAACCTTTTACTTTAAGAGTAGATTGTCATTGGACTAAGCCAAAACCATTCCTTTAGTCTTTTTCCTTTTATGCGAGACATTTCTAGCTCATTAGTCTAGTTTGGAAAGCTCACCTTGTCACTTTTTCATTTCACTTAGTCCTAAAATAGTCCTTTGATAATCAAAATTGAGACATTAACCAAACTTGGAATGGCTAGCAAGGCTTTCATAAAAGTCTATCAAAATTTATTACACCTTAGAGTTTCCTTATACCTTGCATTTTCATTGTCAAGCCTCAAAACATTCTAGTCATCCACCATTCATTTTAGTCCTCCTTATCACTTTTCATTTGAAATTCATCTTTAGACAACATTGTCACTATTGCATTCCTTATTTTAAAATCCAAAAACATAGTGTCATATCATTCCCATACATAGATTTGGTTATCTTCCATTCTCCCTCTTTTGAGAAAGTATTATATGGTTGAGACAAGGCTACAAATAAAAATAAGACAAATGGACTCATTTGGACAAGACAACAACCCTTACAACCTTCCTAATTAAATGAATTTTAACACAAATATGGGGACATCTTTCATCAACCCCTTTAGTGACATGAATATAGCATCTTCCTCATGCAAACCCGTTGAAAAATTCATACAAAGGGATGAAAATGGACAAGTATTCATGAAAGATATAGAATTTGTTGTCCAAGACCCTAAAGTGGCTTCTTTTGTAGAATAAATACTCTTACAAGATTCAAATATATACCTAGCCACACTTCTACACCAAGGGACTAAATTACCATGAGGATTCAATGTTAATACTTTGAGAGTAACATCTCCCGATCCTACTACACAAACAACCCCACAACATAATGCAAATAATACCTCTATTGGTGCCACCACACAAAATGAAACTAACACCATCAATGCTACTTCCATTGGAAGCTCCACTCAAAACACATCTCACATGGTCAATACAACATCTATTGTGGGAACATCAACCATATCCCACACCATATCACAATCAATCCCACACATATCAACAATTATGTCACAAAATGTTGGGGCTACATTTGGGTCTTCAACCAGTAAAATGGGGACAAATTAATCAAACCTTTTATTTGGATATTCATCTAGTGTTATGGGAATGGCATCATCAAGCCTTTTACTTGGGTCCTCAACTAATTCCGTGGGAAAAAATCATCAAACCCCTTTGGGAGGAACAAAAGATGAGTTACTAGTCAAGGCCGTCAACACAATGTCCATATCCCATCACAAGTCAATACCAACAGTCATGTTACCCAAAGGTAAACTAAAAATATCCCAAATTGCCATATTCACCAATTTGGACAAGGCAACCAAGTAACACAAGACATGAATTCATTTGGATATCAAAACATGTAGGGGCAAAAAATTCCATAAATACAATCTAACACTACTGGAGTACACATTCCCACATATGCATCTCATATCCATACACAACAACATATTCCTGCTCAAAACACTCAATACCAAAATATTCCAACCTAAAATACATCATACATTTGACACCAATACACCTCAAATCAGAACATACCATCACAACAAGTGGGAACTCAGGGTATACCCCTCACCAGCATGTGTGATGCCACAAAAAGCCCTATAGTAGATGTTGTCACGACTCAACTTTCTGCCCTACAAAAAAAAGTGGAGAACATGAAATTGTCCAACAAGAAGACACACACACATATTATGATTTATGTCCATACCCATTTGACATGAACTTACACATGCTACGGTTCCCTCCGGGATATGTGGTACCCAACTTCTCCAACTACAAAGGAAAGACTAATCCCATTGAGCACATAAGATAATTTATGACCAATTGCATGGAAATTACATATGAACATACCTATCTAATGAGACTCTTCCCTAGAAGTCTCACAGATTTGCACTGGACTGGTTCACTCTATTTCCCAAAGTGATAAAGTCATGGGATGAACTTGCTAATATATTTGTAGAAAATATTTCCTACAATATCGACTCTGATATTACCATTGCCACTTTAGGTAAGACTACCCAAGAGGACACTAGTGATACCTTCATTCCTTTTTTCCAAAGATGGAAGGGGCTGGCAAGTCACTATCCTGTTGAAATACCGGAAAAGGAGAAAGTCAACCTGTTTGTTCAAAACCTTGTTAGCCCATTTAAATACACGTTGCAAGTCCATTGTTGCACCAATTTCACAGAACTAGTTGAGAAAGGAGTCCAACTTGAAAAATATCTCATTACAAAAGGAGAACACAAATATTCCAACAAGAACAAGAACAAGAACACAGACCCAAACCCACCTAATGACAAAAAAAATATTGGGTCAAGAACAAGCATATCACCAATGATGGAGTTGTTGACGCTAAAGTAGTGAATGTAACAAGTCTTGAAATTATGCTTAGAGGATCTCAACCCCAAAATTCTCCCTTGACCATGCCAATGCCAGCAACAAATTCCATCTAGAACAACCAAGACCAAGGGAAACCAAGACAAACCAATTTTGTTTCCAAAAGATGCACATACACCCCCTTGGGTGAACCAATTGAAGTTGTCCTCAAGAAGCTCATTAAAATAAATTTCATAAAATTATAGAACCCTAAACTATATGACCCAAGGTAGTTTAAACCATCATGGTGGGATGACAATGCTTTCTGCGACTATCATCAAGAAAAAGGGCATAAAACTTCTTCTTGTAGGCAACTGTGAAATAGCATACAAGATATTATTGAAAATTGTACCATTGAAATAGATGGTCAACAATTTTTTTCCAACTTGGACCATACAATGCACATAAATCCACTACAAGATCATGGTTTAGATAACCCCTCTATGTTAGGTCCGAAGATAAATACTCGAGCTAACAAAACTCATGCCACTTTTGACTATTTCGGTGGACCTATATGTCACGTCTCTAATTTTGGTGATGCCTACTTTTTCTTTATGAGGTTATTTCTATATGACTGAATGTGCATGTGTGTAATAGATTAAATGATAACTAATGTGATGACTTGAGGAATAAAATATGAAAATGAGGTTTTAATTTGTGAAAAGTTGAAATGAATGGAATATTGTTTTATTTTGGAAATGATGCAAAATAGAAAGGTGATATTTAGAATTAATGAATTATGATTTTATGAGTTATTTTTGATTTGATTATATTTTATCCATATACTAATCTCATTTTGGTTTCTTGAGTGTACTTGAGCTACAGGTTGTCGAAGACCAAGGGTGTGGCTAAGGTAGAGGAGGTTAGCTTCTTGGTAGAGTAAATTAGGAATGGTTCTCTCAATCACACACAAACAATTTAGTGTCATATAGATGCATTTAGTATTTAGCTTAGATGATTGTTTATTGTTAGTATTTTAAAATGGTTAATTAAATTAATTAGCAATGAAGTAAAAGTGTAAAAGAAATAAAGAGTGATTTTAGTTCAATTAAATATTTATATACGCAATGAAATGTTACTTTTTGTTATTTAGAGTAATAATTTATATTGCAACTAATGTTATTGCAATACTATGGTCTCAATATTGATTGCAATTATAATGGTTTATTCAATTATTTTTGAAGTAAAATGCCAATTTGCAATAAAAATAAGACAAGTTATTTCTAAGTGAAAATAAAAGTATTATGCGAAAAGAGAAATATTAACTCGAGAATTTCAAGATTTAGTTAGGGAAGTTAAAAGAAATGAAATCTTTAAAAAAAGGGAAATTTGTTCACGAGAACAACTCAATAACCTTCATAATTTTTTTTGGGATTTCTCTGCAAAAAATGGAAAAATGGGTGCAAGAAAGGGTTATCTTTTTCTGTAGCATTGCAAAATAAGATTCAGGAAGGAAGGGAAAAGAGGATACAAGAGGAACCAAGGAGGAAAGGAAATTATACAGTCAGGAGCTTTCAACAATCAAATTCAAGGGAAGGAAAATTCTAGGTTTTTAATTCCTTTCCATTGCATTTTAAATTCATTATGTGAGAAAATTTGCTATGTCTGGAAAGATGAATTCTTCTGAGAAAATTTCCCCATTTGAATGAGTATATCACTTATTATGGAAAAAAATAGTGCATACCTGAACTTTCAAAACCTGCAGTGAAATACTATAAGTGTTGTGCATTCATTATGTCATTTTGTTGAAAATTCAATTTGTGGAAAAATAAAATACAAATTATTTTCTTGTGGAATTGAAGAAATGCTCTACTTGTGTTGCTATTTAAATATACGTATATAACTTGAACTATCGGGTTAAATATATATATAAATATATATTATTTACCCTAAAATAATTTACATATTTATCCGGGGAGAATTGCTGGGTATTGAAATTCATTTGAGGGGTATTATATGATAATAAAATTTTCTTTTATAGAGGGAAAGGCTCGCGACCAAGCCTCCCAATGTGCGAAGGTGGCTGCTATGGAGGAAGTTCCTCCACAGGCCATGGCCTGTGGAGGGAGCATTGCCCCCATAGGTGGCCCACCCCAATGAGGCTGCCGACAGTGTATGGCCAACCTCATAGACTGTTGTTTTCCCTCTTAAACATGTAAAATGTGTGCATTATCTTCTGCGAATTAAGTTTCATTTCGGTATATTTATATATATACAAACATTTTAATATTAAAGAGTAGAGGTATTCGTTTGGTTAAGTTTGTAATGAGGTTATTCTTTGGCAATGTAAATTTTTGGAAGTAGCATTACTTATTTGTATAAATAAATAAATATATGTATATATATACACATACTTAAATATATATATAGATATATGAATATATATATATATATATATATATATATATACACACAATTATAAAGAATACACATGCAAAACTTAAGCAATGAGAGTAGGTTAAATTTTGAAGTGAGTAGATATCGTGAGCTGAATTGAAATGATATGTTTTTCTAATTTAAACTAATATAATTCTATTTGAGCTTGTTTTACCCTAGATTATATGTAAAATTTGTTGATGCATATATATATCTATGTATATAAATATATGAATAAATATATGTATATATATAAATATGAGAATAGATATACACTTAAACATACCTATTTCTGTTTACATATGTGTTTATGTATTTGGACAAGTTTTATTCTTGATAAAGCTAAATCCTTTGCTTAAAAGTGTCTCTTTTCAACTTAATATAAAACAAATATATTGGGCTCAACCATTTAAATTCAAAGCAGCTGAATGGATAACTGACAATAAATAGAAAAACAAGCATTAAGGAGAAAAATAATTGGATTAAATTGTGCCTATTTAATAGATAAAAACGAGATGCGTAAATATTTTCTTTTAGTAGTATTCGAAATGTAATGTGTTTTTCCTTGAAATGCTAAATTAATAAGAACTAAAAATATTTGCAATTTGATATAAAATCATGTGTTATATCTTTCTATGTAATGCGTTTATTTTCCATAAATTGCTGAACTGGTGAATACTTGATCCTTATGCAACTTTGTATGAAACCATGTGTTATTTATATATTATGAGAAACTTATGGGACATGATGTTGAATGTGGGCACACAGAGACAGTAGTTTATCCTTTTCATAAACTACCCTTTTATAATTCTTTATGCTTGGCCAAGCAATGTACCATTGAAATAGACGGATTAAAAGCCTAGAATTTTTATGTTATTTATGTCTCTGCCACATTCTTCTTGCAAGAAATATGTTTTCTAGTATAGGAATGCATATAGGAAAACATGCATGTATCGAGAGTTCCCTCCCGCTTTATTGTTCCAAGTTTCTAGGCTCCTCGTGTAGGGTCTGTTAGAACCCAAAATTTCATTAAAAAACCCTAAGGTTTTCCATAAATTTCCAGGGAAATCCTAAGTATTTATCCTTTTAAGCCCTTCATTTTCCTATATTTTCATAAAAAGCAGTTCATTCTCTTTTACAAAATACTTGCAACCTTTACCGCTTCCTTTATATTCATTTTTATGTCACTTACCGCTTTACCGTGGCCTCCCACAAAGGGGCTTGTGGTATGGCGGTAGCGGTTAAATAGGTGGGCATAAAGTGTTCACTGCGGTACCACGCACAGTTAAACCATAGACCGTGGTGGCAGCGGTAGCGATCAATAGACAGCGAGGGTAGGAGCAGGGATATATACCGCGATACCGTAGAAGGTCCGAGTACAGACCACTGTAGAGCGGTAAAATTTTAATATGCAGCGGCGGTAATGGATGACAGAGAATAGTTAACAACGAAGTGGTAGACAGGTAGCAGTTACTGTAGTACCGCAGGTAGTAGCTAGATAGACCGCGATGATGGCGGTAAGTCAACAGTCATCAATGGAGGTAGCAACAAACGATTGCTACTGCGGTACCGCTGGCAGTTAAGCTAGTGACTGCGGTAGCATGGTAAACGGCTAGCGATTTGTAGAATGGCCACAACAGTACCTCAAGAGGGAAAGGAAGAGACCGCAGTAAGGTAGTAAGAAATCATGGAAGCAATCAACGGTCAAACATTGTCATACCACGGGTGGGTAAGTCAAAGCCCGCGGTAATGCGGTAAAGCAATACAAGTTAGGTGAATTAAAAGGTAAAGGCAATGCATAAAGTGAAAAATAAAAGGCAGAACTATTATAAAAAAACATTTAATTTTCTGATAAGGCACTATAATTAAATGTTTTAATTTCTTCCATGGAATGTAAATGGCCATAACCAAAAAAATGAAGAGTCACGACCCTTGAAGGGTATTGTATAAATATTTTGAAATTTCAACTTCAAAGGGGGATAGAGAGGGGTTAGAGTGAGTAATCAGATTTTTCTGAGTAGGGGACTGGGATACAAATAATTACAGACTTTCTGTGAAACAGATCAATGGAGAGATTATTTTGAATTGCTGAAGCCTTCTTGTTGTTAATTATTTTGTTGCAATAATATATATTTCTTATTTTATTGTCTCCAACTTGAAGTCCTTTGATCTTTTAAATCAATATATCAAGCATATGTTCGATTCATTTGTGTGATTTTTATTTGCTGGTATCTGCAAGCCAAAATTAACATTCCTTCAAGTAAATCATAGTGATTTAGGATTTCTTTTGGATAGTTAAAGTAGAATTTGATAAGAAAACATTCCAGCCTTATTTATGCAAGTCATAAATCAATGAGGTGTTATGTCAGTCATATAGTTTAATTTTTTAAAGTGCCGAGAAATTTGAATTATGACAGAGAGGGAAATACATTCAATTCTTAATATTCTTGAATCCATTGCCCATGTGGACAGAAGGCATTGATCTGCCTCAACCCAAAGATATAATTTCATATCAAACAATTTATTCAAAATCCTTTTATTTGTCTAGTAGGAGTAGGATTAGTTGTAGAGATTTTCATCTATCCACTACCTTTGCCATTGTGGGTAGATTGTTACATCAGGTAATACTTTTAAATCTACATCATTCATTAGGTTCACCTGCCTTGGTCTAGTAGAACCTAAAGAGAAGAAGGTGCAATTGCATCAATTGGCCTTGTACGTTGACCAAAAGTGTAGTAAGAGCTTGGAAAACTCTTTTGGTTAAAACTTGCATTTTTGAGACCCAACAGTTTGGCGATTCTACTGGGGAATTACTCAGGAAGATTTTTAGCCTTTCCATTTATAGAGTCGACAAAAATTTCACATTTTGTTTGGAGATTCTGCTCGGGCAAACCAAAGCAATCCATTTCATTTTCCTACTTTTGGAAAAGTAGGTGGCGACTCTATTTTAGATTTGATAAGTAATGCATGGATATTTTGGAACATACACATTTTTTCAAGATGTCAGAATAAGAGAGAAGACAACTATCAATAAGAGAGTTGAAGGAATTGAGACAAGAAAGGCTGCAATTGGACCAACAGATGCTACAAGTGAACCAACAGTTGTTACAATTGGGAGTCAAAGGTGCTCAAAGTGCATCACCAAACAGGCCATCATTAGTGAGAATGAAGATACAAGTGCCAAAAGATCTTGGACACCACAAGTGCCCTATGATGCAACTAAGGAGAATTATGGAAACAAAGGTAATGTACTCTATTCACAATAAAGTATTTTTGATGAGTATATTCAAATAGAAGAAAGAAACAAAAATCTTGTGGATGCCTTTTTTGATATAAGGAGATGTAAGGGAGAAGATGTAAACTCTCTATACAATAGGATGGTAGAAATTTGTATGTAGTTACCTCCCCATCATAGGCCCACAAGACCCACATTTGTTGCACAATTTTTGAGAGCATCAAAGCCTGAATCAGTTTATTGGCCAGAATCATCAAAGCAGTATGCGTTGGATGCAACACATAAATTTATTGATTCCATGCTTGGGACAATGTACATGGATACTGATTTGGAAGATGATAGGGACACACCATCTGGAGAATACATTAGAAGTGATTTAGAAGCTAAAAAGGAAAATGATATCATGCTGTTTGACAATGAAGATATGGAGAGTACCTCTAGTATAACAGATTGTGAGTCAAATTTTGAAGATCAAATTGTGGATGTTGATCTTCAACAGAGTGATTGTTGCAGTTCTCATGAAGATCAAGAAGAGGTTGGAGACATGGTAGAAGATATGGAAGCAAAAAATTGTTCACTTAGCAGTGAGCAAGTTTCAGATTTATTGGCTTAAGAATACCAGAAGTATGCACATGAAGATGGTTCCAAGACTTTGGTCCCAGCCTATATATGCTTTGATAGTGAAGATACTGTGTGTAGTGATTCGAGTGGTTCCATGTCCATCTCTCACAGTGATGAAATTTTTGAAGTTGATCATGAATTTGTTTGTGTCCAAGAAGAGGTATGTGAATTGAATGATTTATGCCTGCAATAAAATGATATTGGTTTGCGTATTATTGATGATGGATTTCCAACATTTTTTGATTGAAGTATGTATAAGGATGACTGTTTGGATCAAGGGTATGTTTCAATGCCAATTGGTGATAGAAAAGAACTAGAAAATAATTTTGATTTGATTATTTCAAAAGACCTTGATGAGATTGAATTTATAGATTGCCATAAGAAATATTCAGATTTTCAGGTCCCAGTGCAGTTCTAGGCACATTCAACAACATATGATAGTGAGGATGCCTATGATTGTTTTGTTGAATGTGGATACATTTTGTATGCTAAGGGTGTTAAATTTGTTTTATATGATAATGAGAATGATGAAATGAATATCAAATAGATTGAACACAATGATTTCCTGAAGGTTTTCAATGGCAGTGCATGTTGCAGGGTAGGTGGATTGGATAGTTTCAAAAGAAACCTGATGAGCTCTAATAAGAACAAACTCTATGACAAAGGAAAGTGCAGGTTTTTCTTTTTGAGGTGGCCTAGGGCCATTCCTTGTGGTTTGATTTTTTGAACAAAAGCAGGTACAAAGGATTAAGGATTTCCAGTGCATGGACAATTCTTATCAATACCTCTTTAAAAAAATTCTTTTCCATGCACAGTAGTGTAGGTTTTCCATTTCTCCGTGATCCATCTTTCCTACCATTCATCCTTTTCATTCCCTTCATCTGCCATGGATTTCATTTTTCATATCTTTTTCCTGGTCTACTCTACCACAGATACTCTGGATTTCTCTAGTGATTGCACAATCACTCATCCCCAATAGGAGCCACTGTTAGAACCCAAAATTTCATTAAAAATCCCTAAGGTTTTCCTATTTTTTTCCATAAATTTCCAAGGAAATCCTAAGTATTTATTCCTTTAAGCCCTTCATTTTCCTATCTTTTCATAAAAAGGAGTTCATTCTCTTTTAAAAAATACTTGCAACCTTTACCGCTTCCTTTATATTCATTTTTATGTCACTTACCGCTTGGCTGCGGCCTCCCACAAAGGGGCCTGCGATATGGCGGCAGCGGTTAAACAGGCGGGCATAAAGTGTTCACCGCGGTACTGTGTGTGGTTAAACCACAAACCATGGTGGCCACGGTAGCAGTCAATAGACAATGAGGGTAGCATCAGGGACATATACCGCGATACCGTAGAGGGTTCGAGTACAAACCGTGGTAGAGCGGTAAAATTTTAATATGCAGCAGAAGGTAACGATTGATGGAGAAAAGTTAATAGCAAAGTGGTAGATGGGTAGTAGTTACCGCAGTACCATGGGGAGTAGCTAGATAGACTACGGTGATGGCGGTAAGTCAACAATCAACAACGAAGGAAACAACAAATGATTACTATCACGGTACCACTGGAAGTTAAGCTAGTGACCGCGGTAGCATGGTAAATCGCTAGCAGTTTGTAGAACGGCCACCACAGTACCTCGGGAGGGCAAGGAAGAGACCGCGGTAAGGTAGTAAGAAATCATGGAAGTAGTCAGCGGTTAAACACCACGATACCACGGGTGGGTAAGTCAAATCCCGCGGTAATGCGGTAAAGCAATAAAAGTTAGGGGAATTAAAAGGTAAAGGCAATGCATAAAGTGAAAAATAAAAGGCAATACTATTGTAAAAAAACATTTAATTTGCCGATAAGGCAATATAATTAAATGTTTTAATTTCTGCCATGGAATGTAAATGGCCATAACCAAAAAAATGAAGAGTCATGACCCTTGAAGGTTATTGTATAAATATTTTGAAGTTTCAGTTGCAAAGGGGGATAGAGAGGGGTTAGAGTGAGTAATCAAATTTTTCCCAATAGGCGACTGGGATACAAATAATGTACAGACTTTCTGTGAAACAGATCAATGGAGAGATTATTTTGAATTGCTGAAGCCTTTCTGTTGTTAATTGTTGTGTTGCAATAATATATATTTCTTATTTTATTGTCTCCAACTTGAAGTCCTTTGATCTTTTAAATCAATATATCAAGCATATGTTCGGTTCATTTGTGTGATTTTAATTACTAGTATCTGCAAGCCAGAATTAAAATTCCTTCAAGTAAATCACAATGATTTAGGGATTTCTTTTGGATAGTTGAAGTAGAATTTGATAAGAAAACATTCCAGCCTTATTTATTCAAGTCATAAATCAATGAGGTTTTATGCCAGTCATATAGTTTCATTTTTTAAAGTGTCGAGCAGTTTGAATTATGACAGAGAGGGAAATACATTCAATTCTTAAAATTCTTGACTCCATTGCCCATGTGGATAGAAGACACTAATCTACCTCAACCCAGAGATAGAATTTCATATCAAACAATTTATTCAGAATCCTTTCATTTGTGTAGTAGGAGTAGGATTAGTTGTAGAGATTTTCATCTATCCACTACCTTTTCCATTGTGGGTAGATTGTTACATTAGGTAATAATTTTAAATCTGCATCATTCATTAGGTTCACCTGCCTTGGTCTAGCAGAACCTAAAGAGAAGAAGGTACAATTGCATCAATTGGCCTTGTACGTTGACCAAAAGTTTAGTAAGAGCTTGGCAAACTCTTCTGGTTAAAACTTGCATTTTTGAGACCCAACAGGGTCGAGGATTTCTTTGAGGTAGGAAGAAACCTGGGGAAGTCATGTATGCCATGGTTGGGCAGAAAAGGTGCCTTAACCGCACTCTTGGACTCAACACAATAAGTCCGGTGTGTCAAGGTGGATGAGGTTCAAAGGTTCTATTGCTATGGATGTGCTTTATATATTATTTATGTATGGCTTGTTATCCAATTTGTAAGTTGTAACTCTATTTCAAGAATGCATTTATTTTTGTATAGTTGATGATGTATCAATTAAATAGATGATTTGTAACACCTCTTTGTGGTGTATGTAATTTGAAATTTGTAATTCATTTAATTAAATTTTCTTTGAGCACTTATGGATATTATTTTTACACATGTTATCTCTTTTACCTTACTTGTGATGTTCAATGAACATGGATGTACTTAATTGGGAATGTTTTAAATTTTTGAGCTTTACATTTTGGTATCAGAGCATCTAGGTTGAACTCTAGGACCTATGCCTAATTACGCTTAATGTTGCGTGTTCCAGAATAACTCTATGGATTTTAGAACCTATCAATGTGAGAATCATGCAAGTGGGTCCTGTGGTGATACAAACGATAGGTTGGACTAGATTCTATCCTTGTTGAATCGACAAGAGGCCAAGATTGAAAACCTTGAGCAGGAAAGGCGCAGGGGTCCACAAGGATTGAATTTTGGTGGAAATGAAGAAATTACTAATGTAGAGCAGCCTAAGATTGAAGAAAACCCCAATAAGCTAAGAAAAGTGGCTAAGGAGTTGGGCAAGGACCTCAAAAAGGTCACCCCACCAAAATTTGATGGAAAAATAATTGGAGATGGGGCAGAAGCTTGGATAATTAAAATGGAGAAGTAGTTTTCCCTACAAAATTTATCTAATGAAACTAAGGCTGAATGGAGTTCGTATCAACTCACTGGTGAGGCTACCACTTGGTGGGAGAACAAAAAGACCAAAAAATATTTTTTGCATGGTAAGGTGATTTGGGAACAATTCTTGTGGTTGTTCAGGAAAAGGTGGCTTTGACAGTCCTATTTTGACAAAAAGATGACTGAATTCTAGACTCTCACTCAAAGAGGAATGACAATGACTCAGTACTGGGAAATATTTTCTCACTTACTCAAATATGTACCTCAATACTAGCTTGATGAGAGGTTTCAGGTTCACAAGTTCATTCTAGGGCTTAGGCCTCAAATTGGAGCTGAAGTGGATATTTATAATCCTTCCACCATGGATGAGTCTTTTGAGAAAGCTACTAAACAAGAGTATAAGCTTCAATAGGTTGCAAATTACAAGAAAAAAAAAGATGCTAAGAGGAAGTCATAAGGGAACTATCAAAATAATAGTAATAAGAATCAGTACAATTAGGGCAACAATAATAATAAGAAAATCGGGAACCTCAAAAGAGGTAACAATTCTCAAAATCACCATGATAGGAACTAGAGCAACAATAAGAGAGAGAATTACAATAATACCAGTAATAACATGAGAGATGGTTTTGACAGACCTAGAGCACTCTGCAGAGGTTGTTATACATGCGGTGATGAGAACTATGCCGGTGTGTGTCCTCAGAGGAATAATTAGAAGAAAAAGAATCAACATCACATTCATGCGGCAGTTGATAATAAACAAATAGATTACCAGGCTACACCTATCCAACTTTCGGGTAAATTTTTTGGATATCTTGTTTCCATTTTAATTGATACTGGTGCCACAGAGTGTTTTGTAGATCCTCATGTTATTTCTAAATTATCTGTTAAATTGGGATATATGGCTAGTTCTTGGAAGGTTCAATATGGAAATTGGGTAGAGAGGATATTGGAGCAATGCCTAGCCTACAAAAAAACTGAGCTTCCTAGTTTTTAAACATAGGTTAATTTGTATGTAGCACCTTTGGGGTCATATGTTGTAATCTTGGGAATAAATTGGATTACTGAACATGAGACCCTCATTGATTGTGAAGAGAGAACAATGAGGTGTCTTAATGATCAGGGTAACCATGTTGAAATTTATGGTTTAAAAAGGCCCCTAGAACTCACGAAAATATCTGCCATGCAGCTAAAGAAGGCTCACAAAAAAAGGTGTATGTTCTATGCAATAAAATTTAGGGATCTTGATAACTTAGAGTCGTTAGTTAATGATCATCCTATTTTGAAGGAATTTCAAGATTTTTTTCTTGATGAACTGACTAAACTCCCTCCTAAGTGAGTATTTGATTTCTCAATAGATTTTCTACCTGGAGGTGAGCCTCAGTCTAAGGCACCATATAGGATGAATACTATTGAATTACAGGAGTTGAAGGCCCAATTGCAGGAGTTTCTTGATTAAGGTTTTATAAGGCCAAGTGTGTCTCCATGGGGAGCACCTATCATATTTGTAAAGAAGAAGGATGGGACCTTAAGACTGTACATTGATTATAGGATGCTTAACAAGGTTACCATTAAGAACAAGTATCTACTCCCTAGGATTGATGATCTGTTCAATCAAATGAAATGAGCTAAGGTATTCTCAAAAATTGATTTCATATCAGGATACCATCAAATGAGAATAAAGGATGATGATATTTTCAAAATTTCTTTCAGAACAAGATATAGGCATTATGAATTCACGGTGTTTCCATTCGGGCAACTAATGGCCCTGCAACATTTATGAATTTGATGAACAACATCTTCCGATATTGTTTAGATGAATTTGTTCTAGTTTTTCTAGATGACATCTTGATATAATCTAAGTCAGAAGAAAAGCATGACAAACATCCGAGGATTGTGTTGCAATGATTAAGGGATCATAAAATCTATGGGAAAATGTCTAAATGAAATTTCTAACAAATTGAAGTGCACTACTTGGGACATGTTATTTCAGCATATGGGATAGTAGTGAACCTAGATAAGATTAAGGAAATTATGGAGTGGCCAACACAACAAAATGTTTTAGAAGTCCAGAGCTTTATGGGGCTTTCCGGTTTTTACAAGAAGTTTTTCTAGGGGTTCTCAACAATATCAACACCCATCACCACAATCCAAAAGAAAGGAAATAAATTTGAGTGGAGTGACAGATGTGAGAAGGCTTTTCAATTGCTGAAGGATAAAATTAATTTTGCACCTATCTTGATTGTGCTAGATCCAAATGGGCACTTCATAGTGATAACATATACTTCAAGAGAGGGTGTAGGAGCAGTTCTTATGTAGGATGAACATGTGGTGGCATATGAGTCAAGGAAACTGAAACAACATGAACTAAAATATGCACCACATGATTTGGAGTTGGTGGCCATAGTGCACGCTCTTCAAATGTGGAGGCAATACCTTTTGGAAAAACCTTTTCAGCTGAAAACCGATCATGCAAGATTGTAGTATATATTTACTGAACCCAACCTGAATTATCATCAGAGACGATGGTTGGAGTTTTTAAGTGAGTATGATTTTGGCATTGAGTACATTAAAGGAAAAGAAAATAGGATAGTAGATGCGTTAAGTAGGATACATCTTGTAGCTATGGTCACTATAAGGTCAAGTTTCAGGCAATAGGTGATACAAGCTTTGCCAAGGGATGAGCATCATGAAAGGGTGAAACAAGCCCTAGAGAAGGATACCTTAGATCATAGATTTTCTGGATATATGTTTGAGATTAATGGACTCTTGAGGTTCCAGGGATGAATGTATGTCCCTACCACAACAAGATTGAGAGAGCTAATGCTAGAAGAATTTCACAATGCACCATATTCTGGGCACCTCAATGTGACAAAATTGGTAGAGGGACTTAGGCCATTGTATTTCTGGCCAGGACTTAAGAGAGATGCTACTTATTTTGTAGCCAAATGTTAGGAATGCCAACGAGTTAAGGCTGAGAATGTGCATCCAAAAGGACTTCTACACCCTTACAAAGTGCCAAAGTATAAATGGCAGGTTATCACTATGGATTTTATACAGGGGTTGCCTATGAACAAGAACTTACATGATGTCATTTTGGTTGTGGTTGATAAACTAACGAAGGTAGCTCACTTCATCCCTAGGAATCTTAAGCATGGCTCCTTGGTATTGGAAAAAAAGTTCGTGAAGGAGATCTTTTGGTTGCACGGAGTGCCAGAGATGATCATCTTAGATTGTGACATTTAGATAAATTCTAGGTTCTGGAGTACATTGAATTCATCTTTGGAAACCAAATTGAATTTTAGTTCCGCTTATCATCCTCAAATCGATAGTTAGATAGAGAGGTTAAAATAGGTTTTTGATGATCTTTTCAAGATGTACTATATGGATCAACAACATAAGTGGGAGGGGTATTTACCTTTAGTGGAATTCACATATAGTAACTCCTACCATGCCTCTTTGGGAATGACACCTTTTGAGGCTTTGTATTGTCGTAAATGTCGCAAACCTGTCAGTTGGGACACGATGGAAGACATGATTGTTATTGGACTTGAGATGTTGAGAGAGATGGAGGATCAAATGAAGGTCATAAAAGAAAAATTGAAATAAGCTTCAGATCGCTAGAAGAGTTTTGCTGATAGGAACAAAATTTGTAGATAGTTTTTTGTTGGAGACCGAGTTTTATTGAGAGTTAGGCTGCATGAGAGTTCAATCTCTTTCAGAAAGAACTCTAAGCTTTCCCCCAAATATGTTGAGCCTTTTGAGGTTTTGGAAGTCATTAATCCAGTTGCTTATAGGCTTGCTCTGCCACCCACTCTATCATGTATACATAATGTCTTCCATGTTTTTGTGCTTAAGACATATCATCTAGATGTTACTCATGTGCTTGAATGACATTTATTACAGGTGTAGGTTCCAGGGGTGGTGCTAGTAGAGCCCATCAATATTCTAGAAAGGTGCAACTTTAAGTTGTGGAAATGTGATATTGTGCAGTATAGGGTCTACTGGGACTAGTATTCAATGGACAGTGCCAACTGGGAGAATGCTGAGGATATTGATAGATCTTTTCCTCATTTGAGATTTTAGCATGTTTATTTACTTTATCTGCATATTATGACTATGATACATTGAATTCTTGAGACTCTATTATGTTGATGTTTGTAATAAGACTTTGTGACAATGTCTCTTCCAAGTGGGAAAGGTTGCCACATCTCTAATTTTGGTGATGCCTAATTTTTCTTTATGAGGTTTTGCTATATGACTGAATGTGTGTGTGTGTAATAGTATAAATGATAACTAATGTGATTATTTGAGGAATGAAATATAAAACTCAAGTTTTAATTTGTGAAAAGTTTAAATGAATGGAATATCGTTTTATTTTGGAAATGATGCAAAATAGAAAGATGATATTTAGAATTAATGAATTATGATTTTATGAGTTATGCTGATTTGATTATATTTTATTTGGATACTAATCTCATTTTGGTTGTTTGAGTGTACTTGAGTTGCAAGTTGTCGAAGACCAAGTGTGTGGATAAGGTAGAGGAGGTTAGCTTCTTGGTAGAGTAAATCAGGAATGGATCTCTCGATAACACATAAAACACTTAGTGTCATATAGATGCATTTATTATTTAGCTTAGATGATTGTTTATTGTTATTATTTGAAAATGGTTAATTAAATTAATTAACAATGAAGTAAAAGTGTAAAAGAAATAAAGAGTAATTTTAGTTCAATTAAATATTTATACACACAATTAAATGTTAAGTTTTGTTATTTAGAGTAATTATTTAGATTGCAATTAATGTTATTTCCATACTTTGGTCTCAATACTAATTGCAGTTATAATGGTTTATTCAATTATTTTTGAAGTAAAATGCCAATTTGCAATAAAAATAAGACCTAAATTATTTCTAAGTAAAAATAAAAGTATTATAAGAACAGAGAAATATTAAATCATGAATTTCAAGATTTAGTTAGGGAAGTTACAAGAAATTAAATATTTAAAAAGAGGGAAATTTGTTCACGAGAACAACTCAATAACCTTCATAAGTGTTTTGAGGATTTCTCTGCAAAAAAATGGAAAAATGAGTGCAAGAAAGGGTTATCTTTTTCTTTAGCATTGCAAAATAAGATTCAGGAAGGAAGGGAAAAGAGGATACATGAAGAACCAAGGAGGAAAGGAAATTCTACAGTCAGAGCTTTCAACAATCAATTTCAAGGGAAAGAAAATTCCAAGTTTTTAATTCTTTTCCATTGGATTTTTAATTCATTATGTGAGAAAATTTGCTGTGTTTGGAAAGAGTAATTCTTCTGAGAAATTTTCCCCATTTGAATGAGTACATAAAATATTGTGGGAAAAACTAGTGCATACTCGAACTTTCAAAACCTCTAGTGAAATATACTATAAGTGTTGTGCATTCATTATGTCATTTTGTTGCAAACTGAATCTATGGAAAAAAATAGAATTATTTTCTTGTGAAATTGATGAAATGCTCTACCTGTGTTGCTATTTAAAATATGTATATACCTTGAATTGTCGAGTTATATATATATATTATTTACCACAAAATAATTTACATATTTATTTGGGTAGAATTGCTAGGTATCAAAATTCGTTTGAGGGGTAATATATGATAATAAAATTTGTTTTTATTAATTTTTTTTGTAGAGGGCAAGGCCCGCGGCCAAGCCTCCCCATGTGAGAAGGTAGCTGCTATGGAGGCAATTCCCTTTGCAGGCCATGACTTGTGGAGGGAGGACACCCCAATGGGGTTGCCAACGGTGTATGGCCAACCTCATAGACTGTTGTTTGCCCTGTTAAACATGTAAACTACATGCATTATCTTCTGTTAATTAAGTTTCAGTTTGGTATATATATATAGATATATACATACAAACATTTTAATATTAAATATTAGAGGTATTCCTCTAGTTAAGTCTATATTGAGGTTATTCCCTGGCAATGCAAATTTTTGGAAATAACATTACTTATTTGTATAAATAAATAAATATATACATGTATATATACACATACTTATATATATATATACTATTATAAATAATACACATACAAAACAAAAGCAATGAGAGTAGGTTAAATGTTGAAGTGAGTAGATATCGTTAGATGAATTAAAATGATAGGTTTTTCTAGTCTAAATTGATATAGTTATGTTTGAGCTTGTTTTATCCCAGATTATATGTAAAATTTGTTGATGCATATATATATATCTATGTATATAAATATATGAGTATATATATATAAATATGAGAATATATATACACTTAAACATAACTATTTCTTTTTACATATGCGTTTATGTATTTGGACAAGTTTTATTCTTGAAAAAGCTAACTCCTTTGCGTAAACATGTCTTTTTCAACTTAATACAAAACATATATATTGGGCTCAACCTTTTAAATTTAAATTAGCTGAATGGATAATTGACAATAAATAGAAAAACAAGCATTAAGGATAAAAATAATTGGATTAAATTGTGCCATTAATAGATATAAACCAGATGCGTAAATCTTTTCTTTTAGTAGTCTTCGAAATGTAATGTGTTTTTCCATGAAATGGTGAATTAATAAGCACTTAATTTTTTTGCAATTTGATATGAAATCATGTGTTATATCTTTCTATGTAATGCATTTATTTTCCATAAATCGCTGAACTGGTGAATACTTGATCCTTATGCAAGTTTGTATGAAACCATGTGTTATTTATATTTTATGAGAAATTTCTGGGACAAGATGCCAAATGTGGGCACATAGAGATAGTAGTTTATCCTTTTCTTAAACTACCCTTTTATAATTCTTTATGCTTGGCCAAGTAATGTACCATTGAAATAGATGGATTAAAAACCAATAATTTTTATGTTATTTATGTCTCTGCCACATCCTGCTTCGAAGAAATATGTTTTCTAGTATAGGAATGCATATAGTTAAATAGGTATGCATCGAGAGTTCCCTCCTACTTTATTATTCCAAGTTTCTAGGATCCTCATGCAATATCGAGGATTTCTTTGAGTTAGGAAGAAACCCGGGGAAGTCATGTACTTCATGATTGGGCGGAAAAGGCACCTTAACCGCAGTCTTGGCCTCGGTGCTAGAAGACCGGTGTGTCAAGGTGGATGAGGTTTAGAGGTTCTATTGCTATGGATGTGCTTCATATATTATTTTTTAATGGCTTGTTATTCAATTTATAAATTGTACCTCTATTTCAAGAATGCATTTATTGATGTATAGTTGATGATGTATTATTGAAATAGATGATTTGTAACACCTCTTTGTAGTGTATGTAATTTGAAATTTGCAATCCATTTAATTAAATTTTCTTTGAGAATTTATGGATATTATTTTTACACATGTTATCTCTTTTACGTTACTTGTAATGTTCAATGAACATGGATGTACTTAATTAGGAATGTGTTGAATTTTTGAGATTTACACTATAATTAATCACCTCTGAGTTGTAGACAAACACATCGATACTATCACCATTAAGAAGACTCCAGAGTGTAATGTCACCACATATCAAGGAAAAGTCACAATAGCTGGTCCTCCTATTAGACAACCAAAGATCACAATACCCAATTCCTTTTCCAAACAGTCACAACCTAAAGGGAAATTCAATCTTATCACCCAATTGGGTAAACCGCCCACTCAAATATCCATGCTCGAGCTTCTATACACATTGCTTGCACACAAAGACATACTTGATAAGGTCCTATAGAATTCTTATGTACCTACGGACATTGATGTCAACCATTTTGAAGCCATGGTCAGATACTTGACTATTCCCCATCACATCACATTTTCGGACCAAGACTATTCCTCACCTAAAACATCTGAAAATGATGCACTCGACATTGAATTAATCATCCATAAACACAAGGTTAGATGAATCTTAGTAGATGGTGGAGTGAGATTGAATATATGCTCCCTAAAATTGGTAAAAGCACTAGGATTCTCTGATACCTATGTGGATGCTACCAAAAGAATTATCATAAAGGCATACTATTATGAGGAAGGCTCTTTTAGGGGGATCATCACACCCCATTCGGGTGGGGCCGATCATTGTAGATACCCCATGTTAGGTCCTAGATATTGAGCTACCTCATAACATCCTGCTTGGTTGACCTTGGATCTATGCTTTAAAGGCTGTACCATCCATGTACCAGCAATGTTTGAATTTTCCTTTCGATGGCACTGAAATTACGATACCTGGAGATCCTGATCCTTTCTAGTATTGCACCAACTTGAGAGGCATTACTGAACACCAAGTGCCCATTAATCACAAAGCTTCAACATCCACTTCTTCCAAATACATTGATCAATCCACACTCTCCAAACCATCCACGTCCAGTCCATTGACCTCCATCGCACCATCTACCTCCACTACTCCAAGTGTCGATCTAGGCACTAATATCCAGGACAAAGGGTGTGGCAAAAACAAATTACACACGACCTACTGAATCACTACAATACCCAAGTCTCCAAAGTTTCATGGTAGGCCTTGTTTCAAAATAGAGCCAAAATTAATCTTTAAAGTTCCTCCAACAATGAATTTTACAAAATGGGGAGATATGAAAGATGAAGATATTGAAGATATTGAAGATATTTCAGCTTTGATTTACAAAGACACAGAAGACTTACCTTTGCTTCTAGTACAGTAGTATGGAAAATTCTATGAGATAATGAAAGAAAAATGCTACAACGAAACTAGTGGCCTTGGTATGAACAAGACTTGAATAAGAGAGCCTATAATGCCATCCAAAAGACCGAAGAATTTGGGGTTTAGCTTTTAGCAACTCAAGATTGGCGGTCCATGTATTCATGTACTTTTAGGTGAGGGTGTAAATGCTTCTAAAAGTGTCGAGACATATGAAGAATCCTATATTGAAACTGACTTAAATGAGTGGGAATTTGGCTCTCAAAGATCTCTGAGTGACTACGAGCTTAACGATTTTTTTTGAGAACCAGGTGAACCTTCTTTTCATGAAGAATTCTGTAAAAAGTTTAACATCTCACCTGCTATTGACCATCCTAAAGTCCCTTTCAAAATAGAAGATGAGGTACAACTATTTTGGCCTTGTGACAATGACAAACCTATACCATTGTCAGAACCTATATGCGATGATTCTGACCTGTCCGTTTCCTATTTTGACCAAGAGTCTGATACACCTACCTTTGTCCCTTATTTCATCCATGAATTCAATTTTCTTGAATACGAAGAAGACGATTGGATAGAATCCTCTTGGGAATTTGAAGACACATCCTTCTTTACCCTTTCAGCCTTTGTATGCATGTTTTCATCATCATCCCTGCCTTTTGCTAACACTGATGATGGAATTTCCCTTGTATACCCGCAACTTGTTGATTGGGACCAACTTGAATCACCTGTTATGAACATTTTTTAGAATGATGAAGCTATCATGGAATTCATGGGAATCCATGGGGGAATACCAATTGGGGACCATAAATCTAGATTCACCATAGATCTTGATTTTGCAACATACTTTAGGGAGATTGTCCAATCCTCTAGTCACAAAAATAATCAAAATAAAACAAAAAAAGACATGGCTTTAGGTGAAAACCGCAAGGCATCTTCTGATAATACAAAAGTAAAAATAAAGGATGGAGGATTGTATTTTCTTCTTGTGATACAAGAAAAATCAGCCATGCTCATTGAGGATATTGTGGAAGTCAACATAGACACACCTGAAAAACGCTAAGATGATTCTCTTTGCAGCTTCATTGAATAAAGAGGAGAATTCCAAGTTCACAAAGGTTTTCACAAAGTGAAAAATCAACTTTGCATGGTCCTATGCTGATATGCAAGGATTAGATCCAGCGTTAGTATTGCACCATCTACCTTTGCTTCCCAAGGTCAAACCTGCCAAATAGAAGTTACACAAGATGCATCCGCAAATTGCCTTACCTATCAAAGATGAACTGAAGAAGTTCCTAGATGCGAGATTTAAAAGATGAATAGATAATGTAGAATGGATTTCCAATATGGTACCTATCACAAAACAAAATGGGAAAATATGCATATATATAGATTTTAGAGATTTGATTAAGGCATGTTTGAAAGATGACTTTCCACTTCCAAACATAGACATCATTGTAGATGTCACAGTTGGGTATGAGATGCTGTCCCTCATGGATGGTTTCTTGGGCTATAATTAGATTCACATCACCCCAAAGGATCAACACAAAATAACATTCAATTGTCCCTCGGGTACCTATTGCTAGAATGTCATGCCTTTTGGGTTGAAGAATGCAGGTGCTACATATAACCGAGCTATGAATATAATATTTCATGATCTCATGCATACCTTTATGGAAGATTAAATTGATGAATTAATAAAAGATTCCTTAACATGCCAAGATCACCTCAAAGTATTGGATAAGATTTTTAAAATTGCGAGAAGAGTACAAGGTCCGTTTGAACCCTAAGAAATGTGTTTTCGGTGTGACTTCAGGAAAACTGTTGGGGCATATAGTTTCTCATCGAGGCATTGAAGTTGACCCTACTAAAGTGAAAGAAATTTTAGAAATTCCCCCTTTGAAGGGAATCATTGAACTAAGAAAATTGCAAGGAAGACTTAAGTCCATCAGACACTTCATCACACAACTATCCAATAAGTAAAAACTATTTAATTATCTGCTACATAAGGGTGTCCCCTTTGAGTGGATTGAAAAATGTCAAACAAATTTTGAATAGATAAAGAACTATATTTTGACACCACTTTTCCTAATGCCAACCATTGATGGAAGACCTCTGATCCTGCATATTTCTGCAACCACTTCAACACTGGGGGAATTACTTGCACAAAATGACAACGAGGAGAAAGAAAGAGCTATATGCTACATCAGTCGCATTTTGATTGGCTATGAGCTCAACTAAAATTCCATTGAACACACTTGTCTCATAGTTATCGTTTCTACTCAAAATTTGAGACATTATATGTTGAATCATAAGACACAGTTAGTGGCAAAAATAGAACCGCTGAAGTATCATCTCGATTGGGCAGCATTGACAAGAAGATTAGCCAAGTGGGTAATGATCCTTTGTGAGTATTACATAAAGTAAATCGAAAAAAAGACAATTAAAGGATAGGTTACCAGAAATCAACTCACTGCTGCAACTATCCAAGGTGAACACCCTTTGGTAGTTCACTTACTAGATGAGTCTATCTTCCATGTAGGCCCTAGCTTACTATGGAACCTCTATTTTGATGGGTCTCATACAAGTCATGGATCGAGAGAAGGCATCTTATTTATTACATCACAAGGAGACTCTATTCCCACATCATTTT
Source organism: Sequoiadendron giganteum (assembly GCA_007115665.2). Classification (NCBI taxonomy): domain Eukaryota; kingdom Viridiplantae; phylum Streptophyta; class Pinopsida; order Cupressales; family Cupressaceae; genus Sequoiadendron; species Sequoiadendron giganteum. The sequence continues at coordinate 106,289,883 of CM021100.1, read as the reverse complement.
GAATTGCCTTCCCCTACACTAACAATATTGCTGAATATGAGGCATTGGTAATGTTGGGTCTCAAAAATGCTGGTTGAATGTACCACAAGAGGTTACCACACTCTCACTATGTTTTTGGTCAACTGACAAGGCCAAATGATATGGTTGAACCCTCTACCCTTAAGGCTCTGCTAAACCTAGGTAGGATCACCTATATGAGCAACACAAATTTTGAATTTATGTTTCCTCTTTGATTTAACTATCCACAAATGGCGATCTAATAGTGGAAAGATATGATCCTAATTTGGTACAAATTGTATATGCAATATCAAGTTATATGAATTAATATGCTTAAGAGATGTCAAATTGAAATGGATAAAACTAATGAAATGAAAATAAGGGAGACCAGTGCCTTATTGGGTAAAAATGGAGTCAAAATGAAAGTTTTAGATAAATGACCTCTATCTTGCAGGGATTCTAATTATTTGGCATATGATATTTAGTCCATAACTTGTATAAACATGCAGGAATGTAATTATCAAACTCTTCTTAATGATCCAAATTATAATTCTAGATTAATGTGAATGACTTGAAGGAATTAGTCTTTACTTGAAAGAACCAACCAATCACACCACACAAATACAACAAATGTCTACTGATAAATTGAGAATATACTTGATATGTAACAAATAAATATCAACCTTGGACACAACTTGATAATATTTCAGTTAACTTTAACAACTAATTGATACCAGAATAGCGCCACAATATCAAATTTCTTTCATTTGATCCTTCAAAATTTATACATGCATCATAGTCTCCTTGAACATCATCCTGAAAATATAATGCTTATAGCGATCTTTCCTATTCTAATATCTCTCCTCACTCTTATCCTTAATATTTTCACAAATATTTATACATTAAATCTCAAGGGTCGTAAACCTTCAATTTTCTGGTTATGGCCATATATAATCTTCACAACTAAATAAAATATTTAATTAATTGCCTTATTGACAAATTAAATATTTTATACTATTGCTCTGTCTTTGATTTTACTTTACATATTTTCCCGCTCTTTTGAATTTTACTCTATAAATTTATCACTCTTCATATTTCATTTCCTGAGGCTTCCCACGTCTTTCACTGTCTTTATCGCTCTACCGCAGGTTTGAATTTTCCACCCGCGGTTGCACGGTGATTGGCCTTCACTGCTCCCTCACCGTCTATTCCTATCCAACACAGTCACAACGGTTTATGCTCATTGCTTGTCTAGTCACTTACCGCTATCACCATGGTCATTGTTTTAGCAGCTACGGTGTTGTGGTAATTGCTACCCGTCTGCTACTTCGCTGCCTCGCTATTCATCACCCATCCATCACAATCACCGTGGTCTATGTTTTAGCGGCTATAGTATCATGGTAATCGCTACCCGTGCACTACTTTGCTGCCTCACTGTTCATCACCTGTCCACCGCAATCACCGCGGTCTAGTCGGAGACCATCCGTGGTACCATGGTGGCCTCCTTCACTGTCTGTTGACAGATACCACGGCCACTGCGGTGTATGGTTTAACAAAGCGTAGTGGCATGGTAAACACTTTATGCCACTTGCTAACTGCTACAGCCATACCGTAGGCCCCTTTGTGGGAGGCCGCGGTAAAGTGGTAAGTAATATAGAAATGAATATAAAGGCAGTGGTAAAATTCATAAGCATATTTTAAAAGGTAGTGAATGATTTTTTATGAAAAGATATGAAAATGATGGATTAAAACGGAGAAAATCTTAGGCTTTTTTATGGAAATTTTGGGTTATGACAGTGGCTCCGTTTGGGGATGAATGATTGTGAGATCATTGAAAGGATCCAAAATCTCTGGTTTCATAGACCAGACACTCATGGATAAAAGAAAGTGGAGATGAACATGATCCTAAACTACTATACATGGAGAAAAGATCAAATAAGGGATTCCAGGATTGTCCATGTACAGGCAATTTCCTGTATTCTTTTCTTCCTATACTACTGTGCATGGAAATTTTTTATGAGAAGTCTTCTCCAAGAGTTGTCCATGCACTGGCAACCCTTGATCCTCTATGAATTTTAAGAGAAAAAGTTCTTCAAAAATTGCCCATGTACAGTCAACTCCTTCTTTTTACCACTCATATTTTGAAAATAATATGAATCCTCTCCTTGCTTGCCAATAATAACAAAAGGTCCTAACCATAGTTCCTAAAATTTTCCATGTTTTCCCTTCTCTTGGCATCTGGCATTCCATATAAACACTAGATCATCCTTTTCAAATTTTCTACTTCTTTCTTTTTTGTCAAACAAATATTTCATTTGTGCCTACAATTTCATGTTCTGGTTTTGAGCTATTCTTCTTATTTCATCAAGTTCTACAAGTTTCTCCATTCTCTCCTCCATTGGTTCAGGAACATCTATATCCTCTTGAAGGATAAATTTGTATACTGGCAATAAATTTCGCAAAGGAATCCTAGCATGCATTCCATAGACTAATTCATATGGGGATTTCCCAATTTCCCTTTTGATGGTAATTCTATCTGCCCATACAACCAATCTTAACTTTGAATCCCAAGCTTTTTTGTTGTTACCTAGCATCCTTTTTATAATTTTTAAAAGACTTTTGTTGCTAGATTCTGTCTGACCGTTAGCTTGTGGATGATATGGGGTGAAGTAAGAAACAATGATACCATATGTCTTGCAAAACTCTCTAAACTCATCGGACTTGAAACACATGCCATTATCTGTAATCACTATCAATGGTGTACCGAACCTAGTAATAATGTTATCCATCGAAAATTTGATCACAACTTTACTCGTTGCCTAACTGGTTGGGATTGCCTCCACCCATTTGGTGAAATAATCAGTGGCAACTAATATCCACCTATATCCTCCACTTGACTTCTCTTGTATTTCTCCAATGAAATCAATCCCCCATTGCTGAAAAGCGGCTTCAATCTGCATAGGTTTGAGTGGTAAAGCTCCCTCATACTTCATTTTCCCTGAGAATTTTTGGCATGCCTCACACTTGTTGACATATGAAAATGAATCATTGAAGACTTTTGGCCAGTAATAACCTGCCTTGAGGATTTTATGTGCAGTTGTCTTTGTTGAATAATGTCCTCCACAGAATCCTTCATGCATTTCTTTCAGAACATGATCAACTCGTGATTCATCCAAACATAACAAAAACATTCCATCCCTATTTTTCTAGAATAGATCTCCTTCTATAAATACATATTTTAAAACCTGAAGTTTTTAAGTTCTTTTCTGGTTATCACTGAGTCCTTCTGGGCATTTTATGTTTCTAAGGTAATACATGATGTCTATGTACTGAGATGTATGCTCAATACTTGCAATGGAATTTCCTTCTCCTTGTACATTGCAGATTTGGTTTACCTCAATGTTTGTCTCTGCCATCAATTTGGCCAATCCTTGGCCTCTTACCAATTTAGTAATCTTTATTTCCATATCAAACTCTTGAATTTTGTTAATCCAATTGCACCTTTTCCCTGTCACTTCCGATTGTGTCAAAATGTCTTTGCTACTGCGTGAGGGACATATGCGATTAATTTGGCTCCAACAAGATACGGCCTGAATGATTTTGTGGATTTAACCAGTGCAAAGGTTTGCTTTTCCATTATTTTATACTTCAATTATGATCCCTGAAAATATTTACTAACGAAAGATATCGGTTGCTCATGACCATCCTCATTTTTTTGTAACATGACAACAACTATTGTATGTAGGGAAGCAAATGAAAATATCTGAAAAGGTTTCATGAAATTAGGAGACTTGAGGACAGGGGCTTCTTTAATGGCTCTTTTAATAGATACAAAGGCCTCTAATGCTTTTGAGGTCCTGTTGATGGTTAAAATGACACAAACAACATTAAAACAAAATATTTCTACTCTATTTCTCCTGAAAAAAAAAGACAACATATAGTGGCCTAACTCCCAAGGTCCTGGTAGTTGGTTTTCAATTGTCTGGTGTCACTCAATCAGTTCATGCAACTGTAATTTTCAAGGGGCCTGTGCTGGTATCAAAAGATTCAAGCAATGACTCTTTTATTGGAACGATTCTTGTAAACAAAGGGGTTTCAAACAAAGGAAAAAGATGGAACAAAGGGGTAACCAGTAAATTTGAATCAACTTTATCTAACGTCCGGACATATATCTTCAATAATGAATGTTTTTCCAATCAGATCAAGAAAACCATAAGATGGTACAATCTATAGAATAATGTATACCATCGCATACATTTCAGGTGCTTAATTAATTTCACACTTACATATCACAAATACTTCAAGAATTTTTAGAACAACACACACATTCATTCATCATCTAGATTATAGATCAACAAACTTCAATAAATTTAATTCAATGACAATCTAACAAGATAATCTTTAAATCTGTTTTCTTCTAACGACTTTCACCACATAAGAAACTATCATGCTTCAACATAATCACTAGAATTTAGATGGAT